>VXBR01002923.1:1227663-1491211 GCA_013400215.1 Cisticola juncidis | reverse complement strand
CCCCCAAAAAAGTGGATTTGATTATCGGAAGGAGAAAGAAGATCATTGAAAAGATAATTTTTTTGTTCTTTATTATTAACTTTTATTGCTAGCATATGAAAGTGATTTCTTGGTGCTGAGTAATGGCTGTCATCTGCAGGGCACTTTTGATCCCTACTCTGCTTTAATTCAAAGGCAAAGAACTTTAGGCTGTGGTCCAGTTGTCCACTTCAAAGTACAGGTGATTTTGCATGTAAAAGTGTGGTTAGCTAACCAGTGTGTTAGTGAAATGTCATAACTGACCACACATGTAACTATATAAATACACCTTGAATAAGGAAATAACCAGTCTGCAGAGCCTGTGTTCTTCCCATTGTTAGATGTTGCAGAGCCAAGGAAGATGTGATAGCATTCATTCTCTCACTGTCTCTCTCACTGGCTTTACAGAGCATCAGAAAAGATTCAGTAGCACAAGTGTTTTGGTTTCCAGTGCTCTTAATTATTTTTAAACAGTAAAATTTCAATTTATTTTTAAAAATAATAATAAAATACACCCCCATCAAACCAGTGATTGATGGAAACTGTTTCTGAACCTGAGTACTTTTTGTCACAATCAGTTTTCTATAAAGAAATACGTAAAATAAAACAAATGAAACCATATTTCTTTCAGACTTGCTTTATTAAACTACCTGGGCCAAACTATTGGACTTACAATAATGGTCATGGAGTTTTATGTCACTGTTATAATCAGTGGTAGATGCAGGGGCTCTATCTTAGAAGTTAAAGTGTTATTTCTGCCCGCAGACTCCTGCCTGGAACAGATGAACAAGTATATTAAGAGCTAAGAGTCTGCTACCTGAGCAGATCTAATTCTCTTTTTCCCATGAACTAAGGGAGAAGGAAAGAGAACAACTGGAGACACAGTGTTTATGTTCTGCTGCACATTCAGTCAAGTGCTTAGGGTTTCAGTGCCTGAGCTGTGCATCTTTGAATAGGTATTAATAGCAAAAATGATACCATGGTAAGCTCCAGAAAATCTGAAAAAAATGGTACTTTAGATCTTTTCTCTCACCCTGTCTTATATCAAAAGAATATCTATTTTAACAGCCACTTTTAACTTCCAACTTTTAAAATTCTGGAGTGAAATAGAGAGTTATCCTAGGTACAAAACTCATATTAGCTTCTATTTGAAACTTCCTGCATCTTCTTTTTTTCAGGTCTATTTTTCCCCATAGTATAAATAGAGCTGTTAATAAAGCTTCACACCTCTGTCACTGAAAAGGTGTAGTACTTTTTCATTATAAGCCTACCTTCCATGTTTTATCCTAAGAAACCCTTAGAAATTGCTCTTTCTGCTTTAAAATTTGCATGCAAGGTTGGTGGCCAGGGGTTAGCTTTTGACCAAGTTTGATAACATTTAAGTCAGTCTTCTAATTTAGTTTTTAATAAAAGATGATAGCGAAAGGTGACACAATGATGGATGCCTGCACTATGGTGTGTCAGGGCTTCTCAGCTGCCTGTCTTTCTGCCAGCAATTGGACATGCTGTGATCGTAAGTGCCAAGGAGCTACAACAAAATGACATTTCTATTTCCTACTGCTGCCAAAACTGAAGTTTGGACGCTTATAAAACACAGATGATCAGTCTTCCTAATACCTGATTTTTTTCAGTAACTAGCTTCTGATATAGTTTAAGATATTTGAAAATTAAGCAAAATAAAGCCCCATAAACTTAGACAAATGAAAAACAATTCTACTTTCCTACTGTAGACTTTAGAAAGAAAACATGGTATTGTTTTACATCAGAAGGTGCAGATATCTCATGATCCCAGAATGAAAGGCACACAAAGTCTGTCAACTGTTATTTAAAATCCCATTTTCTTTGGTATTAACACTACGAAGGAAAAGAGGATGGTGTAGGTAATCTTATGTATCCTCAGATGCTGGAAAACCCTAGATGCACTGCATCAAACAGGTCTCCAACCACAGCATAAAATACTACGTGGATCCTACTCATGGGAAGTACATTCCTTTTTGATCATTTAAGATCTTACACATTGTTCTCAGAAGAAAACAATTGTGTGAATTTCTACAGTCAGAAAAGAAGGGTGTTCACATGAGATGATCTTGCTGCCCTTTTTAAAGGCAAGGTGACAGAGGTGATGGAAATGCTGGTGCTGTGTGGGAGCTGCACACAGGCTCTGCTGTGACAATGAGAGCACCCTGCAGCCATGGGATATGTGCAGCGCAGCAGCCTGAAGGCCAGGCTCTACAGGCATGAGAGCAGAGCACAGACCTGCACCCACTCAGTTTAAATGTCATTTGGATCAATAATTCTATGAGTTACAATGCTCTTCAGGGCAAGATCACTTCAGGGATGCACTTGCAACCTCAAACACCAAGGGCTCCAAAAGCCTGGTTGGTAGCTCTGTGCTGGTTTTTGTAACTAGCACATAAAATCATAAAATCTTAGATTCATAGAATGGTTTGGGTTGGAAGGAACCCTAAAGATAATCTAGTCCCCAGCACAGTCAAGTCCTGTTTGGAAGTGGGTTGTGCTCAGTGTTTCAGCAGCCTCACATCAGTCCTCTTGTATGATACAGGTTCTTGTAATTGGACTACTTCTTTTTACAGTATTTAGTCATGCCAAGCCAAATGCAATGGTGCCTATACAAACAAAATACAAATTATAGCTATGTCCCACAGATTTGTGTCATCTATGAGGTCACAGCATGACAATTACACTGACCTGTCCTTAACAATGTATGTATTCTTACTCCCAAGAAATCTGCAATAATTTTCTGAGTTTTTGTGTGATGTTCACAAGTGAAAGATATAATGTATTATGAAATCCTTTGAAAAGTCACATGTTACTCTATCTCTCTTGCCTTTTACATGTCTCCCTCTGATGACATCTACACTTGCTCTGGAACTTATGTCTAGAATTTCTGAAACTGAATCGCAGCAGCACAGAGAACTGAAAGCTTTTAGGAATTTGTCTATTATGTACTGCTGGAGAACCAGCTTTTCTTCAGTGGCTCAATTACTGCTTTTATTACTCTGGAAGTTCCTCCTAGTATGTGAGTGAAGTGATCTTAAACCTGTATTTGGGATCACATCCTCATCTGGGCAGAATTAGGACTATCTGGTGGTCTGCAATGCTAAACAGAACTGGGAACAGAACACAGGAATATGAAATGCCTGATAGCTTGGGGGAATAGGAGACAAAAAAATTTACATGAGACTGAAGAACAGAGGAATGAGAAGCTGTTGGTAATGTTATTAACGAACTGCTGGCTGGGGTGTGCTCAGCTAGAATAATTATAGGCATAAAAATTTCTTCAGTGGATGGAATAATTCAAGGATACTAAAGTTAAACTCATTCACTATAAAATACTTTTAAATTTGTAACTTCTCTCAGGCACCAAGGAAAAAGTGACAAGAGATTCCTTTGTTTCATTTATCATTGTGTGGTTTGATTTCCAGTGACTGGCTGTGGTGATGCTCAAATACTGAGGAGGGTACTTACATCTCAGCTATGGCCAATACCAGTCTTTAAGCTCTGTTTTTATTTGATTATCTCTGATGCTTGACTTTGGATAAAAAAATCCCAAAGTATTATTTCTAAAGTCTATTCTCTCTTAACAGCATTTAAAATTTGAAACTTTTACATTTTATTTGTTCATGAGTCTCTAAGGGCGTGGAGTTACATCTGTATGAACAGTGAGTAGAGAAGATAAAATACGGCTTATGATGAAGTCAATGAAGAGTTTTCCAGTGACTCACTAAGTGAGAGCACTTCACACTTAATGTCTGTAAAGTCCTCTTCAGTATTTGAAAGTGTTGAATACTTGTTTAGTTATCCTGAGACATTTGTCACACTTGGCAATGCACAGCATTGGTACTTCACTCACATTCTCAAGAATTAAAATCATATTCTCTAACAATTTATTTATGTGAGGTGAAATGTAATGCAGAGCATTTGATTTATGCTTGTAGATAGAGAGATTACACTTGAAATTATTCCTTGGATTAAGAGTACAATATTTCTGAGGCTTGAGTTGTATGCAGCAATAGTTATTGTCAGGAAAATTGTCTTTCAACAACGACAAAAAAGTAAAAACATTTCTAAATTTGGGTGTTAGAGAAGGAAGAAATAAACATGAAAAGGATAATTTGTTTGTAGCTCTCTGCTCTGGCATCACATGAGTCCCAATGCCATCATGGAAATAGGAAATACTGGGAATTTCAGGCTGGGGAGGATGGAAACATGTTTTGAAACACATTCAGACTCAATGGCTTTAAAATGGTAGTGTCTCATCTGGAAATTTGATCTGATCAAAAGCTGATCAAAGAACCCCAGATGAAGACAGGGTGACAGCCTATTTTGTTATGAAGGAAGAACTCATGGATTTATCATATTATAGGTATATATACTGCTGCATAGAAAGTATGAAGGGTATGCTCCTTTCTATTTCTGCTAAGCTCTCAAAATAGCAGCCATATTGACTTATATAATACACAAATCTTCTGCTGGGCAAGTGGTTTTGCTAAATGTAATCCAGAAATGAAATACAGAAATGGTGCAGATACAACTCAAATTTCATTTAAAATATGAGTAAATAGTCATGGAATTAGTTAAAAGTATTTAGTGAGTTCTAACCATTATTCTTTCCATTGAAGCTTACAAATACTTCAAACACGAATAGGAAGATAATAATATTGCTAATGTTTTGCTTTGTACATTAACCTAGGAGGAATGTAATTTGTGCTCAATGAATTCAGCTTCAGTTACTGTTAAACAAGCAGAAAATGTGTACATTAGTTATAATATCCCAATTATATCTGTTCATTGATAAACATCTGGCAAAAAAGCTACTATTTTTCCAACAAATTGCATAGTTGCTTGATATCCTTGTGTTGAATTCCAATGTGACTCAACTAATGGCAAAAATATATGGAAAGCATGTGAAACAACGGTATTACAGCTTCAAAATGTGGCTCATATTCTGCTTCAGTATGAAGCAAATTGTGGTTTCATAACATTTTTAAGGCTTGATTGCTCAAGGGTAAGGCACTGTCAGGAATATACTAGTGGAGCATCTTGTAAGTATGAATGTACAGAGTTCATCCCAAGGAAGCCTGGTTACAGATGCAGAGCTCCCTTTGACTGGAAAGGATTTTCATTGTAATATGCCAACAGGATAAAGCACAAGCTCTTAGTAAAATAAAACAGAGCTTTGTGTTTCAGTACATGCAAAAAAACTTAGTTTTGCCAGTCTTTTACCTTCAGGACCTTTGGGCTATTACCAGCATTCTATCTTTCTTTGGGAACCTGTGCACTATCCCTGTGACAGGAGCCTTGATGCTGAAATAAATCCATGGTGAAGATCATGGGTATGACTTGTAAGATCTAAGTGATCTCTTTCTGAGAAGGTCACTTGGCTTCAACACCTTTGCTCTGGTACCCCACATAATGATATGTTATATGATAAAGGTGCTAACACGATGATGGCGTGGTCTCTCCTGGGTAAACCATGTTAAACTAAGCCAGTTGGAATCTCATAGGAATATTATATTTGCCAGGTTTGGAGACTACATTTCTTCAATCAATTAAAATTGATGAAAAATCAATTTTTTCCCCAATTTAGATGTACCGACATTGATACTCTTGGACTTAATTTTTTTAATGGTGTATAATTTTAAACTGTACTTTTGCATCAGGTCCAGTCAAGGTTAATTTGTATTTGTAAATTTTAATGCAACAAACAAAGTGTATCTATGTGCCCATCTGTGAAATGGCCATTATGTATATTCTAGCAATAGAAACACTTAGCTTTCTGGGTAGTGCCTTACTCCAAATAGGATGTCTTTGTGATCATATTGTGCATCACAGCTGTAGGTTACCTAAATAGGCATTCTATCCATTACTGTTATTTTACATTGTTCAATGCAGCTATTATGTTTCATAAAAAAATAGGAAAACATGGATAATATAAGTAGCAAGAAAACCAGCAGGTTGATAATTGCTCTATGCTCACTAATGTGAATTACTAAATGGCTCATCTATAATTGTAATTAACACCTCCTGCCTCAGCTTTGCAATTAGCTGATGTTGCTGCAGATTTTTGTTATATGTTTAATCTTTATGTTGTTTCTCTGGCCTGCTCCTGTATTAAATTTATCATTAAACTTACAAGCTATACATTGAGCTGCCATGGCATCTACTCATTAGTAACGTGAGGCCCTTGCACAAAGGCTGGTTGTATCTCCAGGGAATTCACAGTCAACACACTCCATTCTGGTTTGGTAAATTTACCTGCTGTGTATCCTTTCACATTTGCTGTATCTGTTTTAACTTAATTTGAATTCATGTTGTGTGTGAGTTTTCTGCTCTTATAGTCGCTTCATGAACTTTTCTTCTAGATACCGTGTTTTCAGAAAGTCACAAACAGAGCGGGTAAGAAATTCTGGGGCAAACCCACTTTCCACCAGAAAAGGTTTTGAGGGAAGAAATCCCAACAGGCCTGTCTGGGCAGAGTGAGGTGCACCTGTCACCGTGCCAGCCTGGCTGTTTCCCAGCTGCCAGGCTCAGGGGCTGCCCAGCTCCATGGCAATCCCCAGAGTGGGCGGCCATCAAGTCTCCCTCTGCTTCCTGCTCCTCAGGTGCAGGGCTCCGGGAGTGCAGCACTGCCCTGCTCCCACAGCCTGCCACTGCCTGGAGCCCTGCTCCTGAGGAGCTGCAGGGGCCCAGCCTTGGCACTCAGGCAGCTCTTCTGCCCCGGCAGGCAGGCAGGTGCCTTGGCCCCAGGGCTGCCACTCTCCTGCTCCTGAGCCCTGCAGGCTTCCCTGCCAGATGGACAGACAGAAGGCAGGCTCCATGTAGGGCCACCTCCCTAGGCAATCTGGGAACCTGGGATCTTGGGGAGAATATATTGGCTTTAAAAGAAAGTGTACATGGGAAAAAAAAAAACCTGTTGAGAGCAGGAAGATGAATTTTCAGGCTGCTGTTGGAGGTGTTTGCTCTCTGGTGTGCAGGCAGTGTCTTTCTGGAGTGCAGGCAGTGTCTCTCTGCAGTGCAGGCACTGTCTCTCTGGATTGCAGGCAGTGTCCCTGGTATGCTGGCAGTGTCTCTCTGGATTGCAGGCAATGTCTCTGCAGTGCAGGCAGTGTCCCTGGTATGCTGGCAGTGTCTCTGGATTGCAGGCAGTGTCTCTCTGCAGTGCAGGGTGTCCTTGGTATGCAGGCAGTGTCTCTCTGGAGTGCTGGCAGTGTCTCTGCAGTGCAGGCAGTGTCTCTCTGCAGTGCAGGCAGTGTCCCTGGTATGCTGGCAGTGTCTCTGGATTGCAGGCAGTGTCTCTCTGCAGTGCAGGGTGTCCTTGGTATGCAGGCAGTGTCTCTCTGGAGTGCTGGCAGTGTCTCTGCAGTGCAGGCAGTGTCTCTCTGCAGTGCAGGCAGTGTCCCTGGTATGCTGGCAGTGTCTCTGGATTGCAGGCAGTGTCTCTCTGCAGTGCAGGGTGTCCTTGGTATGCAGGCAGTGTCTCTCTGGAGTGCTGGCAGTGTCTCTGCAGTGCAGGCAGTGTCTCTCTGCAGTGCAGGCAGTGTCCCTGGTATGCTGGCACTGTCTCTCTGGATTGCAGGCAGTGTCTCTCTGCAGTGCAGGGTGTCCTTGGTATGCAGGCAGTGTCTCTCTGGAGTGCTGGCAGTGTCTCTGCAGTGCAGGCAGTGTCTCTCTGCAGTGCAGGCAGTGTCCCTGGTATGCTGGCAGTGTCTCTCTGGATTGCAGGCAGTGTCTCTCTGGAGTGCTGGCAGTGTCTCTGCAGTGCAGGCAGTGTCTCTCTGCAGTGCAGGCAGTGTCCCTGGTATGCTGGCAGTGTCTCTGGATTGCAGGCAGTGTCTCTCTGGAGTGCAGGCAGTGTCTCTCTGGATTGCAGGCAGTGTCTCTGGATTGCAGGCAGTGTCTCTGCAGTGCAGGCAGTGTCTCTGCAGTGCAGGCAGTGTCTCTGCATTGCAGGCAGTGTCTCTGGTGTCCTGGCAGTGTCTCAGTGAGTTCTCTGATTCCACTCTGCGGTTGCCACAAAAGCAAAGCAGTGCCCAGAGTGCACCTCCATAGCCTCGCTCACTGTAGCTTTTCTCTCACTTCCAGTCCAGAGAAGCCCTATACCATTTCCTCTACTGTGGAAAAAAATGCCCATACTTAAGAATTGTGTGTATTTTGGGGGAGCTATTTTCTGCTGTCACAAAAAACTCCATCTTTTTCTCAAAAAATGGCTGAAAATTCTCTTTCCATAAAGCAAACAAAAGTATGAAAGACTCTTCCTTGGGCTCAAGGAAAATGCTTTCTGGGCACCTTTCCTGTATGGTTTGGTAGTTTTGAATGGAGGAAATAAAGGAGCATAGATGGAGTTTGATGCAGTTCTTTTCAGTTCAGAGATAAGAGTTTTTGACACTAGGTGGTACTACAGACAAAGGCCAATACTTGCAAAGTTTGACAGTAAGGAATCAGCAGCTCTAAACCTGCCATTTAATTTGATGGCCTGATTATTGACTTCCACATCTCATATTATTCCGAAGATAAATATATTTATTGCATCTGGTTTTGGAGAGTTGTGTTTTTAGCTCCTTGCCAGATTTGTTATTAATCAGGTAATCTTTCAAAAACTTGTGAAATTATTTGATATGGTTTTATGATAAATCTAATACTGGATGTCACTTGCCAATGCAAAAAGATATGTATAATATTTTGAGCCTTCTGTGTTCAGTTCTGGAAATATATTTCTCAAGAGCAACCCTGGGAATATATTGCTATTTCAGCTGCTCCCTCAAAGCTTTTCCCTGCATAATATGTATTATGGCTTTGTTTAGAGCATGGGGATCCATCTATCAAGGGCATTTCTGAATATATGTTCCTTCCATCTAACATCCACTCTCAGGTGAATGAGCCTGTTATTTCCTTAAATTTTCACTCCTGTTTCCAAATTTCTGATTTCCCCCCCTCCTTTCTGTTTCTCTATAGCTATATCTGTCTCAGTCACTGCTAGATCAAGACTCTACTCTTTCTTATAAGTGCTGTGCTTGTTTAGAAACTCACAGTCTTTCATTTGTTACCCAGGACTGTAGACTCCATTAGATGTGATTTTTGCTAACAGGTAAAGGAGGATTGAAACTTCTTTGGATGGTGAAATACAGTTGATGCCAGAAGCAAGGAACGCTAGCCTAAAAAAAATCTATAACTAGTTTTTAAACTTTGTTTTATATTTTTTTTCTTTAGAATCCTGGCTTTTAACAAGCCAGTTTTTCAATGTGTTTATTACTGCAGAAGTTAAAATCAATGTGTGTTAGCTGTCTTTTCACAGGCATTTCAATGAACTGTCTCCTGGTCCTATGTGATTCAAATCACCCTTAAAAATACTTTATGTGTAAGACAACACAAAAGGGGTTACAACAATACAACATGGATGGGTTTGTTCTAAAAAAATATAAGCTGCTCTAAAATTACGCTGTTACATGTACAGAATCTGCCATCTACAGTAGGTGTGATGGTGAGAAGATTGATTTTTAAATAAATAAAAGTATTTAAAAGCAACTGAAGCACACTTTAGTACACTGTTGTAAATAAATAAAAACAAGAGAACTGTGTTGTTCAAATAATTTCAAAGAATAAGAAAAGCAGTAAGAAACATGTTGGGTTTTTTTCCTGAACCAGTAAGCTTTTCAGATTTAGCTTTGCTTAGTTTTGTATACATATGCATGTACACTTATTTAACATTTACCTTATACTAAATTAAACTGAAAATGAATGCAATTGGATTATTTTTAATTGTCTTTGTATTATATAAATATTTTCAACTGTACATACAAGAAAAGGATAAATTGAAGTGGACATGACATACTGAAAATATTACTTCAGGACAGAATTATGTACTGCACCATGAATTGTTTATACTAAAGAATGCAAATCCTCAATAGTATATCTGAATTAGAAAATATTTACTCCTGCTTTTTAAAGTGAAAGGGAGGTGGACCTAGCTGAGGTTACACTTCACACAATTCAATTCAAGGTGGAATTCTTTCCTGCCCAGTTTCTAAGCACATGAGGCTGGAAGATGAGGTATAGCTTGAGCAGGTGAGGTTTGTGTAGTGAATCCCAAGCATACGTAACAGACCTGAATATCACTGATCACAGGCTGGAATTACTAATGGTAAGATGAACCCATTAAAATTCATTTGACTCGTCATCTTCAGGATAAACCTAAGTTCACAAATACTTTGCAATAAATTGTAACTTCACAACTTTTCCAGGTTGCTATGCACTGTGTGAAGAGAAGCTCTTGTGGCAGCTGATGGAAGCATTATCCAAAATCAAATGCAATGTCCCTGAAGGAAAGAACAGAGCAGTGACAGCTGCCACAACCCTTCACAACCAGCACAATGCTCCATGAACTGATGAGGCAGGGCAGGTGGAACCAGAGCTGCATTCCTTGCTCAGGGTGTCCAAGCATTTCTGCTGGTTTTGAGTGCTCTGAGTTTTATTTGCTGAGAGCATAGACTATGTTCATTTTTTGCCCAGATGCTAGGATCAGGGAACAGAAATGAACCATACATAACCATGGGTAGAAAACCCTTGATAGCTGAGGTCATCCCAATTGTACCTTGATTAGGTTTACTGCATAAATGGTTAACATATGTTTTTATATGTATTGCACTCAATTTCTTTTTTCCTTGTATTTAAAATGAGATTAGATGTCTCCTAAAACACATGTATTAATAAAAAGTAGAATCTGGAGAAAGACTCAAGAGAGATATTAAAACAATTTACTTAAGCAGCAGATTATAAATCAAGTCAATATTGCAGGACAGTAGTCTAATTGCATTTTAATTGCATGACAAAATGCCTATCCCTAATTAATCAGAAACTATAGTGCTAAACTCTGCTTTTATATAGAGAAAACACACTGCATACTCATAACATCAGCTGTCTTTTCTTTATGCTTCCTGTTCTTGAACAGGTTCTGCACAAGGAGGTGGCTGAAGAGGGCTTTTCCAGGGCAAGGCCACTGCTCTTGGTGCTGCTGTTTGGGACACATCATTTAATTAGAGAGAATCAGGTTAATACCCAAATTGTTCCTCTAAGGCTTGGCATACGTATGACATGGATTATTATAATATCCTAACAAAAAATTTGGTGAAATAGTCTGAGTAATAATGACCTTGCTGTAGGCAGCACTGCTGGAGTTACCAAAACTTGGATGGTGATCATTCCTTTTCCGCTGTTTGAGAGATGTGGGGAAGAGCCTACACTGCTGGGAGAGTGGAGGAGGTAGGTGGAGGAGGCAGGTCTTAAGGAAACTTCTGAGCAAAGCTTGGTCCACCTGCCAAACAGACACTTAGAGATTGTATTTTGGAGACACTTTGAACTTCTCTGTATCTGGGCTGCTGTGCTGATGTGGCCTTTTCTTTTTCTCCACTGATGACCTTGCAAAGTGCTGAAGAGGGAAGTCATGGAAGATGAGCGACTCAGATCTGTGATTGTCACCGGAGACCTTATCAGGCTCTTCAAATGGCAAAAGGATATTTAGGGTAATTTTTTCTTTTGCCAAATGGTAGGCAAATTTCATGTGGTTATTCCCTTTTGGGCAATGCGCTGTGTCTGAGGAATACCCAGTTCTGGTATTACCTATCAAGAAATGCTGTGGTGATGCATTTTTTCAAAGTAATGCTGAAATTTTAAAAGTAGCATACTATTTACATGTGAAATAACTGAAATGCATCTGTATTGCTTTTATAAGGAGCACAAACACACCCGGGTTGATAAATAAAGTTTCCATTGTTATCTTCTAATGTTACCTTTATTTCCTTTTCTCCGTTCTATTTTCCTTGAACACTGCAAAATTGAGATATCTCTGCTACAATTAGCACACATTAAAAAATTAATTTTCTGAGCTTATTACTAAAGGCCTTTTCCTCTCCTAATGTATTGTTTCCTTGGCAGTTATAAATATGTTGCAGAAGATGGCAGACATGCAAATCCATCAGTATATCCTTCAGTTATTCTGAACATTTACACTGCAGTCAGACACCATGGCACTGCACTCTGCAAAGTGAAAACCCTGAGTTTCAAATGCATTTGGGGAGCTGACTACATTGATTTCAAGTACTGAAATATTTTAAAGACACTGAGTTTTAGGAAACTAACTCTCATTGACTTTCAATAAGGATCTTCAGAGTTAAATCTTGCAAAATGCTGAGTATTCCTAAAATTTAGTGAGTAGCCACAGCTTTCCCTAAAAACAATTGGGTTTGAGGCTGTCCAACACTTTAGAAAACTGCTCAGCACTTTTCCAGGTCAAGCTTTTAAAAATGTTTCTGTCAGGTTGCTACAATCAGCTTGAAAATTCATGGCCACTTTTGGAAATGCTTGCAGGTCCTGAGTATGCAGCTTCAGTATGAGATATTAAAAGAGGTTCACTAACAGGAAGATTTTATAATAGAGAACCAGACGTAATCACTTGATTATGAGGCTTTCCTACACAGCTCAAAGAAAGCTTTGTTGTTCTCTATTTATTCACATTTAAAAAGTGATCATTCTTTTAAAGTCTCTTTTAAAGAACTAATATCTACTATATAAACAGCGCTTTGTGTGCTGCAGGGTACTAACTCCAGATACCATAATACACCCTTATGTCAACCAGGTGCCAACTGCAGCATTTGTCACATTTTGGTGTGATAAAGATCATTATGAAATCTTTTGCATCTACATGTAAAAAAACCCAGTGACTCAAATTAAAAAAATTATTTCGTTCTACGGGAATATTTTCTCTTTTGGCAAGCAAATGATCTCCTTTGAAAACAAAAAGAACAGTCAGTGAGTTCTGAAGAGCCTGCTCCCTGAAATGGATGCCAAGGTTGTGTGAATACAAGCAAATAAATGCTTCCTTGTCAGTCTTGAGTGTTGCACCAAGCTGGTCCTAAGACTGAATGAAATGCCAAAGATGATGTCCAGAAAGGTAATCTGGGAAACTGGTAATGAAAATGCAAGGTGCATTGACAATTTCTTTAGAATTTTTCAATTTCACAATTGTGCATCATCCACAAGGTTTTCAGGACTACACCTTTCATTTCTCCCTATTTCAGATATTTCAGCTTTCCTCAAAATGTGCCAGCAGGCATCAGACTGTAAACAATCATGGCAGAGAAATTTAAAGCTTGCTTAAGCAATGCATAATTTAAAAAGTAAAATTAATTTAAAAAGTAAAATTAAGATGGTTTTATTACCAAATATTTAAAAATGTATTTTTAACTAATGGTCTAAAGATATTTTTTAAAAATTGAAAATTTAGCCCATTATAGTTTTCCAAATTGCTCTATCATTCTTGTCAGTTCACTTTTATTGATTAAGAAAACATTTCAAGGTGGCTTTATCCCAAAATACTGCCTTCATGTAGATTTACACAGAGGAAACCAGTGCAACTAGAATAAAACCTGCTTTTTAAATGCAAATACACAAATAAACCTAACTCTGAAGCATATTGTTGCATTTTCAAAATTCTTAAGGAATAAAAATGTATTCCCAGCTTCTGTTTCCAGTTTCAGTCTAGAGCTTTGTTTTACTGCTGGCTTTCGTAGACAGAAAAATCATCATCAATATAATTAATTCCAGTTCTTTCTGGTTTACTATGACTGCAATGTTTAAATTGCAAGTCTTAGCAATTTTTAGTGTTTTTGATTATACCTTGAAAAGCTTTGCAATGTTCTTTCATTACTTCTGGATTAGTTCATGGTAGATTTTTATGGTAATGTCTGAATTCCTAAAATAAGCATTAGAGAAATTTTAACAGGCAGATTTAGCTTTTGGTCATGAATAACTAGAGTAATTTCAGATAACTTTTGAAGCTCTAGAGGTTATTCTACATATTATAGTTAAGGCAAATTTGTTTTGGCAATGAACAGTAATTGCATGGTAATACAATAGTAATATTTATCGAGAGGTCAAATATATTTCAGACAATCTTACGAATATCACTTTAAAATTGTATTACTTTGTTAGGTACTACCTTTATATCTGGTGCCTTTTAATAATAGTATACTTCAGCTTTTTCATCCCTACTGGGAATCAAACAAGCCCCTTTCTTGTGAATTAGTGTTAATAAGTCTTCAATAGATTCAGCTGTGGGATAATGAATGACTTGTTTTTGCCAGAAGAGTTCAAGTGGGCTTCTTGCAACATGCTGAGCTATTATTCCCTGGTGGGGTCCATGCATCTTGTCAGCCACTTAACAGCAGTGATTGTAGGACACATTTGGGCATTACATAATCAGAATAACTCAAACTTTTAGAACTTGCTTGTAAGGATTTCAGTCTTCTGCAGAGAAAGATGTGTCACAATATACTTACAGGGATAAGCATATGTGTAAATTGGCTCCTAAGTTATCTAAGTTCAGCTTCCTTTTCTGCAAAATACAATGATTTATGACATAACCACACTAATTACTTTCTTATAGTTCACCTTATGAGCATTTACACACATGCAGTACATACATGCCTGTGCTAATTCCCATTTAACAGGTGGAACAGGTGGGAAAACCCTTCTGCTATTGCAATAACATTCATTGCTATTCAAGTGTGGTTCTCCTGGACCAGGAAGGAGTAGTAAGGGGAGACAGTAAAACACATTTAGTCCTTTTATGTTAGGGCGTGCTTGGGTAGAGAGTATGCGTGCTCATCTAGTTCCTCCTTCTCTCTTTCCATTCAGTTGTTTACTGCATTTGATACTTGTAGGCAGCACTTGTATCATGCTGATATCGAGGTGCTCTCAAGCAATCAAGGCCTCTGTGTGAAATGTTATATATTCACAAAATAAAACATGGCCACTGTGCTGTAGTCTCTGTTAACAAATATACCTACAGCTTCAAAGGGAGTCCTTGGAAGGGTGGCAGTGGGATGCCCTGGAGACTGATTCACTTGACACCCCCTGTGTTTGTCCCCACAATGCATTCTCCTTCTCTATTCATTAAACTCTTCCTGCAAGAAAATATCTTATTGACACCTGGCGTGCATCCCATTAGGGAGTTTGTACAAGTGCTATCCCTCCACTTGGCTGGAAAAGCTGGGCTGTCCTTCCATTTTCTGTCTTTTGGGCTTTTCCTTCTCTGAGGTCACTCCTAATTGCTACTTTGACTCTTCTCACCCTCTCCATCTCTCTTTGAGCAACAACCTTTTCTGCATAGCCCTTGTATTTCTCTTCTCTCAGCTACCCCTTGGACTTTAGCTGTTTATGCTCTCATCCTTCAGACTAGCTGGGATTTCTTTTAGGAAATGAGATAATTTCCTACAAGCCTATGCTTTAATTCCTTTACAGATACTGTATTAACAACATGTGATGCAGGAGTGTTTTTATAAAGATCAGGTACAAGCATGCACAGATGTAGCTTTAAGTTTTAGATCTACCTCTTTCATCAACCCTTTCTAGCAATATTTTACTTTTCTACATTTTTAGGAAAGGCTTTTCTGTCCTTTTCTTCTTCCCTTTCTGAATTTCTGCTGAATTTTTTTGAGACCTGAGAAAAAGAAAAGAAGAAGACTGCATCTTTGGCAGTGTAAATCTATTTTTGAACCACCTAAGCCAAAGTTTATCACATATCAACAATATGATATCCCCAAAGAATTTCTTTGGGACACAGTGATTTTCTCTATTTGTTCTCTTACACATCTTTTGAGCTGAACAGAAGACTGCATTTGATGTGGTGAATTCTTCCTGATCAGTTGTTGGCAAGAAGCAGGTTCTATGCACACAGGCTCCATTTACACCTGGTTAAGGCAATGGGCTGCATTTTCACCCATTTAGGGCTATGACTGAATATATTTAAATAGCTGTTCAGATTACTCACTATCTCAGGTACTGTGAGAAATACAAAAACGCTGTCCATTTACTGAACTGCTCTGTAACAAAGCTCACAGAATAATCTGCCAGCTGACGAACAATTTAACTGGGAGGCTGCTGCCAGCTACATCAAATACATGCTTTTCCTTTAAACTGCTGAGATCAATAATTGTACATCTGATGGCAGAATGAAATCATTGTCCTGAGCTGAGCCTGTACTGTTCATTTTATCTCACTGAACCTCATCCCTCACTTATCAGCAGAGCTTTACTTTCCTTGTTAGATTGCTAGTTGCAGCAATTTTTTAGCATATGTATTGTAGCCAGTAGCCACAGAAGGTTAGGATGACCTATCAAACACAATTTATCTAAACAAAAGTTTGAATGAAAGTCTTAGATGGAAAAACTGTCTTGTGTAAAACAGTTATCTACACAAATCTTTCAATGTAAACCACAAACCAGTGTGTGATCACTAACTGCTCACCTCTGAGCAGAATATCTGAAATAACCCCTTTTGAGAGGTACACTTGAGACTATCAGTTGCCTCATGGATCACACTCTCACATTTACTTACACTTGGAGATACTGTGCAATTGTTGATGTATTTTATTTTGGTAGTATCATCGTGATTATGCTTCTGTATAACATAACACACGGTGAGGCAGAATAAATGCATCTTTCATCCTTGTTATGAATCTTCCCTCTCTCTCTTCAAGTGTGCTATCACTCTGAAACAGGCATCTCTCAGCTCTCTCTCTGCTCTTTGCCTCTGTGTTCATCATGCAGTGCTATAGTAACTAATGGACAGGCCATTTAGATTAGATGGTAGAAAGGAAGTTACTTGAATCATGTGGTTTCATAATGCCCACTTATATGCTCAGTAGATATAAAAGTGATTGAAAGCACAGAGGGACAGGCAATTACTGGGTTTCCTTTATACTCAGTGCAAAGAAATGACTGCTTCTGGATGTCATTTGACCTAGATATAGAGATGTGAAATAATTAATAAGCAATATAGTCTGAAGTGTTTACTTGTTTTCTTCTTCCTGTTGCCTATAAAAAGACATTAATAAACCACTTCAGACTTAAATAATACTTAGCTAATGTTAATAAAGATACTAATAAATATGTACCAAAATGTAATTCTGTTGCCTAATTTAGGTGTTGAATATCCTCTCGAGTTCAAGAAATCCCTGTCCCCATCTTTCTTGCAAAGAAAGGTATGCATTTCCAAATAGGCTCTGTGTCATTCCTTCTAACTCCATGTAGGTGGCTTAGACATCCAGGAAGATCCCAAATAGCTGTAGACACCCATGTTTAGATACCTGGGTTACTTTTCAGATGAAAATGAATGTGGGATGAATTATACCCACGAAATCAAAATTATCTTTAGAGGTTAAACTGGTTGCCTCAGAAAGACTTTTAGCTTTGAAATAAAAGATCAGTGGAATTTGTCTCTGAGATTTAACTCATGGGCCACCATTACATAATGAATGCAACTGCTTAGGGGCTGATTTTGTTATCACACTGAAAAATATAAAATATAATACCATTGAAGTTTAACTACAATGATAGAGGCTAGAATTAAGGCAGAATCAGGTCCCAGAGAATATTCCCAACTTCAATAACAAAATGCAAATTCTCTCAGTGATAAAATGCAAATTCCTTTCTTTGAGGTTACAGAAGTTTATGACTTACTATTTGTGAGTACAGAGCAATGGTCCATGAAATCGTATACATTTAAAAAACCCCCAAAACTCAGTACTGTTACTACTGTTCTCTTAAAACCCTTTAATTGATCAAGTGTGTTTAAAGAGGTACTTTGATTTCACTGCTGTGATTCCATATCAGTATTTACACTACATAATCAAGTTTTCAAACTAAGAACAGCATTTATTTTATTAAACACAGACTGTTAAATTAAACATAGACAAGTATGTTATAGATTCTCTATGTATAAAATCTATAGCCATTATGAAAGATATTGCTCTACCAGAATGGGTAGATTTTAGTGCAAATTTTAGTGTAATTACTAAATAATTAGTTATTTAATGAAGTGTTAGATTTGTGGTTTATATGTTTTTAAAAAAGACTTCTGTTGACTAACTAGCCTGAGTTCAAGATTTTACTTTTAAAGTAAGTATATAACTTCTGTATATAAATGCACAGGAATATAAATTGGATATAAATTTTTCTTTGCATGTTTCTGAACTGTCCTTTCAGCAAATGAAAAAAAATTTAATCTAAAAGAAGAAAGTGGAAAAGAAATAAATCTAATCAGGACAATTTTTACAAAATTTTTGTAGTTCTGATAAAAGTAGCTATAATGAAATGGTTTCATGAGGACCAGCTCTCTATCTGAAAAAGAACAGAAATAGATTACTCACAGCTTGTAAGTAGTTGAAACAAGCCTTATTTTTTGACTTTGTGTGAGGACATGCAATAAAAGATTTTTTATACATTTTTGTTTAGTTTTGTCTAGGCAATATCACCTTCAGTGTTAGGCAGAAGGAAAAATAAAGATGTCAGAGAGAGTTCTTATATTCAGTTATCCATAGGTGTTACATATTTGCCCCCATTTAATTTAGAAATTTGTACTATGCATTGTTCCTTGAAAATCAGTTTTATGCTAATTAATATTAATGAATATTTTTAGTAATCAATAATTAATGACAATTGATTTTTAATATATGTACATGTTTGAAAGACTCACATGCACACAGAATCCTAGGTTGGAAGGGACTGTGGAAATGCAGTAGTCCCATCAGGTCTTGAAAACCTCCAAAAGCAGGGATAGCACATCTCTTCTGGTTGATTTCCCTGACAGCTTAGCTGTCCTCAAAGCTTCTCCTTCCTTACCAGCTGGTGGAGAGTCCCACCCCCAGCAGAGGGATAGGAGGATAGGTCCTGGCCAGCAGGAGTTCAGGCACTGCCTGCCTCTTACCAGGTATGTGTGTACCAAGGCAAGCATTTCTTTACATTGTCCTGGAGTACTTCAGTAAAGTTAATATATTATTGAATGTTTTGGGGATTGGTTATGCTGGTCTAACAGAGTTAGGGAAATTCAAAGGAATGAGTTTGATAGCTATAACAGTGTAAAAACCTTTCTCTTCAGTTTTCAAATAGAAATCAGGAAGCAAGTGTCCCTTCCCTCTCTGGTATATGGTCTTTATTTCTCATAACTGGTTATGCAATGCTTATTCCAGCCACTCCTCATGGATTAGGTCTTTCCATTTCACATTTTCTCCATCCTTTTTACCAGGTTGTAGCTATGTAAGCTAATAAACTCTGTTTTAAAGTCGATTTTTGGTAATATAACGAGACATAGTTCAGAACTTACAAGAGATTTAATTACAATAATTTCTTAGCAACTGATCCTGGAAATTTAAATTATTTTTCTGACCTACTTCTTCAATATGCTCTTTTTATCCTACGTAATTCTCTTTGCCTTAAGATACATTACATTTCTCTTCAAGAATATGTTTAGGGTGGGTTTCATTTGAACAAATGTAGATACTTACAGTACTTTGTGAATTAGTCTGAAGCTCCCTTTATAGTCATTGCAGAGAAATAGACATCCCCAGGGTGTGATGTATATTATCCTACACTACACAGTGGAAACAGATCAATTGAATGACTCTCTGGACGTGCCTGTTGCTCTGCATCAATTATATGGAAGGACAGAGGGAGAAGCCCAGATGTAAATGTCCATACTGTAGCTATTTGAATTTATGAAAAATAAATTCTACCCAAAGATCAGCTGCAAAGTTTATGTTATGATTTTTACACAAAAGATGTATTTTAATACAGTTTACATTTTATTTAGTTTTTATTTATGCCCCTACATATAATAAATGGAATTTTTCACATTTGAATAAATCCTTCTCTAACTCTGAAGCATCTTTTTCTAAGGTTACTGTTTTGAGTCAGATTGAACACTCACAGAATGTGCATTACTCATGCTTCATATGGTATCAGCATATGTATGGATTAATCTTGTTTCTCCAAGCAATTATTTAGAACAGAATTGTATAAATATTTTGAGACAAGATTTTCTGAATAAGTATTATTAATGATAACAATAAAAAATATAATAATATTAATTTATTATTATTAATTCTAATGAGAGATGAACATTTGTGTTATCAAATAAATATTGACTAGGCTAAACCCTCAGTGTTTTATTTTATTCTATGGAAAAAGATCTGATTCTGGGATCTGTTCTCACTTTTATGTGCTGAAAAGAACAGAATAAAGTTTGTTAGATGACCTTCAAGTTCTTCTGACAAGATGTATGTACATACTTTTGACAGCCTATAAAATCCTACACTTCCATTTGCTAATAGTAACTGTATCTGTAGGAACATGGAAGTAATTTATTTCAAGAGACAACTGACTCCATTTGAGTTCTGATGCTTGTTGCTGTGGATGTTAAAGTGCAGACACCTTTTGACCCAGGCAAAATCGCTATCATTATGTTTCTTCACCTGAACTGGAGAAGACATTACCTCTAAATTCTGTCTTAGTGTGTGAGCTCTGCAATGTATGATTTATGAAAGCAGGGGTCTCACTCTTTGGAATCAGTCCTTTGTGAAGCCATCACCTTTTTTTAATAGATATTTATATGATTTATATAATTTATATTTATGTAATATATATTTATATAATTTACATTTATTTCTAGGGTTTTTTAAAGAGAAGATGCTAATTTGCTTGATGATTTTATTTAATACTCAAAATTTTTATTCCATACTCAATATTTTCTATATATACCTAATTTTTGTGAAGGGGTATTGGTAAAGTTTTTGTGGCAATTTACAGGAAAACAAAGAAAATAAAGTGGCTGATGACTTGTTTAGTGCTGGATTAGCTCATGGAGTGTTATCATGCATTTGCAATTTGTTCTTTTTCTAAGATATAGCTGCTACTAAGCACCGTGTGTTCTGTCCCAATTGTTCGTTCCTCGTACCTGTCATTCTTCAGGCACTGTCTGCTCATCTGAGCATTTGTAGCACAGCGTGCCCTGTGCTGAGCAGATCAGCACCTGCCTCTGGACCAAGTGTGGTTAGGATCCAGAGTCAGGTTGAGCAGATTGCAGAACAGGCTCAACGGCTCTGGTTTGAAGGCATTTTTAAAACCTTTGTACCATGCACTCTCAGTGCATGGGTAGCAGTGATTTTATGGCTAGTGTGCCATCCTGCTAACCTGAAAATTAATTTTCTCTTGCTTTAAAGATAGCACTAACTCCATGTCCTACATGCTGGCAGAACCTTTTCTTGTTGCATTTTCATCATTGGATGCTTATGACAGGATTTTTTCTAGTTGTTATTGGGAAAAAAAAATTACAAACAAACAAACTCAACCACCACCAACAGAATACTCCAAACCAAACTAAAACCCACAAAAAAACCCCACTAAGTGAAAGGAAAAAGCCTGCATCTTCTAGTTCATTCCCTAGGGAACAGAGTCTCTCTCTCTCTCTCTCTCTCTCTCCCCCTCCTACCATTCCCTACAGTGGTGTTGTGCACAGTTGTTTTGCTTTGGCTTCCCTTTGACAGGACTCCCCTCACGGATTAGAGAAGCAAGTACATGCAAAAAATAATTTTGAAAGATAGTAGGACAGCCAGATAAGGAAGACACTGAATTTAGGGTTCCCTGCCCTAGAGGAGCAAGCCAGCCTTAGGGCAGTTATACCATGTCAAATGTGGAGCCACCAAGTGCTCCTTTGGTAAGTGCAACCTGCTCAGTGGGGGCTGCATGGGCGAGTCAGTGTGTCATTCCCTAGCTCTGGGTTCTGTTCTCAGCACAGATGTGTGTGATACTTAACTGGCCGTACTACAGGGCCTTTGTTGCATCTGAATATAATGTCTTTCAAGGACTTCATAGCTCTCCATCTCCTAGTCAAGAGGAGGCACTTACCTTCAGATGCCTGCTGATGAGATGATTTTTTGTCTTGGTAGCAGGTATTTGCTAGTATTTTACTACCAAGTGCTTTGCAAGCATTTTAAAATTTATTTGCAAAATAAAGCAAAAATGCAGTATTTGGAAGGGTGTTTATCCAACCATCAATCCTGCATTATGCACAAGTGAAAATTCTGCAGTCAACAACAGTGCTGAATTCCTCCTACTGCTTTTGTCCATGTGCTGCATTCTCCATTCACACATGGTGCCTTCAAGAGTGAAAAGGTGCTCAATTTTCCATGTCACAGGTTCACAGAATCATTTAGTGTTTTGGGTTGGAAGGTATCTTAAAGATCATTTCGTTCCAACTCCCCTACCATTGGCAAGGATACATTCCCCTAGGTCAAGCTGCCCAGGGCCCCATCCAACCTGGCTTTCAACTCTTCCAGGGATAGGGCATTCACAGCCTCTCTGGGAAGCCTGTGCCAGTGCCTCACCACCTCACAGCAAAGAATTTTTTTCCTATTATGTAATTATTCCTATTGTATAATCTACCCTCTTTCAGTTTAAAACAATCTCTCCTTGTCCTTGCACTACATGCCCTTGTAAAAAGTCCCTTTCCAGCTCTTCATTTTATCTGTCTATTTAATCTTTATTCTTTTCTAGCCCTGACTGTAAGCATGAAGAAGTGGTAAAGGACAGATTCACACTGTTGACTTCAAGCTATTTTCTTGTGACCATTAGGAATTTGTTTGTGTCAACATAGCTGGTACACCAATGGAAACTGAGCAGTAACAAGCTTTACCTACTGCCACCTTAGGCTAGCTTTTGTAATGTTATATGCTGTCTGTCTTCCTTGTTTTGTGTTCCATTCTGTATCTGTTAATTGAAGAGATCATTTCCATGCCAGTAAAAAAAGGAAACCACTGTTTTTCTCATTTTCAGGTAATTGCTGAGACATTGTTTATACTTTCCTGCAGGTCTTTTCTTCTTTTTTATTGTATTTACTTATTCATCATGGCATATGCATCTCTATTTTAAGCCAGACTTTCTATTCAGTGCCATAATTATTATTCTGTGCTGCTGAACCATATTTTTCTGCCACTTTGGCAACTGTTTGTACCTTATCAAGACTATGTTAAAGTCTTTGAGCTCATCATTAGATTGTTGACCAAATTCTGCCTTCCCCTTCCTTTGTATTTGGCCTGTTGTGGAATGACTCCATCCCAGGGCTCTGCAGAACAGTGATTATATTTTCTTCTCTTTATATGCTGTCTCCTACTTCAATTTTTCACAATCACAATATAATGTTCTTTTGCTTTGCTGATGGCTCCCAGCTCCCTCTCTCTGTTTCCTGATACTTCAGCTGCAGCCTATGTTTTGTCGCAGTGTTTGGCAGAAATTCAGAACTGAACACCTTAATTTTAAAGTGAATTTGAACAAGATGGAAGTAAAACTAATTATCTCATGGCAAAAGATTGCAACAGCCCCTTCTGCAACCATGTAATTTAATAGTCCAGTGTTCTCTCTGCACTTAAGATTTCAATATTGTTTTCAGATCAATGTTTTTAAAGTAAAGACTAAGTAATGTATATATTCTGACAAGAGATGGGCTTATCACTTAAAAAATCCTGCTAGAGAGAAACCATTTGTATTCTGTTGCCAGAGTGATGATGTTTTAGTCATTGACAATGTTGATCCTGTATTACTCAAAAAATGTGCTTGTGCTGATGTTAGGAGTATAGTTAATCAAAACGCTTCTTCACAATTTATTGAGTTATTCCAAATTGCTGAACCAAACTGTTTTTCACTAGATTATTCAAAGTTTTCTTTTTAAATTTAATTTTAATTTTGAAACTTATTGTTGACTTATTTCTTAAGCTAACCGTTTTAGTGACCTTGCCAGTGCAGTTTTTCTCTCAAGCAGAGCAGGATATCACATTTTTCCTCATGAAATTTGTCAGTCCTCAATGTTTTTCTTGATGATTTTGGCTCTAAGATCATTTCTTCTTGTATGAACTAGTATTTGACCCTCTGATATTAAAATTACAGTTGAAACCTTGCATTATTTATTGTGTTACAAGGAAATACTTGTGATATAACAGACTCAAAAATGCAAAGGAAAGAGTCAATTAGAAAAATACTGATTCTCCACTAGTTATTGCAGTACAATTTTTCCTTTAAGAAGTTCAAACTGCTCCTGAAGCCCTGCTTTTCTTGACACTGTATTTTCTGTCATCTTGTTGCAATAGCAGTTCTTATGCTCTAAACACTTCTATGTGGGTTTGATTTAATTCTGATGAACAATTGCTTTGATCACATTTGGGTTATTCAAATTGATGGGGTCTAAATGCATACAGTGCTTTATACTGTGTTTGCTTCAGAAAGAACCCGGGACGTTTGCAAAGGTCGTGTTTATCTCACCTCCCTCCTCTTCCATTCCATCTTCTCCTTTCATGTACCTTTAGCTTAGATTCTTAACTTTTCCCCCTATTCCCTCATGGTTAAATAAACCTTTTGTTTGAAAGAGATTAATCCTTTATCTCTTTATTAGTCAGATTTTGAAATTTATCTGGAGACCTAGTTTCTGCCCTACAAGATTAAGCAGTTTATGGTGCCTAAACAAGAAAATCTGTGCTGAAGTTATTAATCCTTGAAAACTTAAGTAACATTTTTTTATTATTTTGCTGAAGAGGCAATAGAATACACTGATGAGCTAAGTGAGCTTGCTGACAAAATAAGAGAAGTTGACTAAATAATAATTCAGTAGTGCTTGAAGAAAAAAAAGGGTGCAGAAAGGGAGAGGAAGCAGCCTGACAGATCCCCTTATATAGAGTCTGCTCTTTGTTTGCCTGCTGTTGTAACTGTTCCCATTCATGTTCTTTGCCTGCCTTTATGTCCTACATTTAAATGAATTTATATTGTGAAGAGTATAATGACTGTATTGGCATTGCTTCTTATCAGGAAATAGACCTCTGAAGGTATTTAAATGTGCTGTGTCCAGTGTCTACGACATACAGAGTGTCTGGGTAAAACAACTATTTCAGATTTAGAATTAAGGAAGATAAAAATTCTCTTTTTCAAAGTAATGTGCAAAAAATAAGGTTTATTTGCTTTTTTATTTTGGATATTTTTCATGATAGTGTCTGTGGGTTCAGGAATAAATCAAGTAAAAGATCTAAGTACATCAGCAACCAGAGACCATTATGGCTTCCTGAAAGGAATCTGCACACCAGAGGCTGTCTGTCTCCAAGTCAGTGCACAGGGAATATTGAGCCATTGGCGGCAGCCCCCTGAGGTCCTACCCAAACACATTGGTGTCTCCCTAAAGCACAGCTCTCACTGGTGTCCTTTTCCAGCATTCAAGAAAATAAGAAGTTGCTTTCTCTGTTTCAGTTCTCAACTACAATACCTTGCCGAAAGATATCTGTGTTAGTTTTTAAAAGAGATTTGTGGGGGTGTGGGGGTATTATTTGTTTGGGGTTTTTTTATTGATAGTGGTATCATCTTATGCATTATTTATAGTGATTACTGAAGCCAGAGCCCTAAACAGAAGAGTTTCTTTACCCAGTCCTAGGGGAAATCCTTGAACCTGGATTTTGTGTGGATGGTATTATCCTCTGAAGCCCTGATTCCAGCCTGACATTGGGAGAAATACTTGCCCATCTGCTTTTCCTATACCTCCGAACTGTACAGGTATCTTGAGGCTCTGGGAGAAGAATTCCAGATATCATGCAGACAGTGAGAAAACCCAGGGAAACTTCTGGGAGTAGGGAATTGGGAAAGAGGAAGACAGGAACACAGTGTATTACTTCCAACCAACTCATGAAGAGTAATTATTAGTGCATGAATCAGTAATTGTCAGTGAATAGATGAGTAAGTCATACTTGTATGATTGAAACAAAGGTCTAGTCTCCTTCATTTGCTTATCAGTGCCCATGCAAAATCTTCACAGGTCTGCCTGGCAGTAACAGAATATCCTGAGGCATCCTTGTCTATACCTATTGAAAACCAGTAGGATTCCTCTGGGCATTAGGATAAAAGAGGATGGAACATAAGGAAGTTGAATTGTGTGACACTTCTCAAGCCTGCTTAAAGAAATGTGTAGCATGAGCAACCCATACTAGAGGTAGGCTAAAGCCAAACGTGAAGCAAGTCCTCTGGCAGAAGCAGTTCATGCACCTCCATATATGTTGCCTTTGGCCTTTAGAAAATAGCAAGAGAACATCATGCTGGGAAAAAAAGGGCTACTCTGTGTCCCAAACATTAAAGTCATTAGGTACACTGAAAAATCCATTGGCTTCAAAAGTACTAGTGTCTTGTCTAAAGTAAATATAACGCATATGTCTCATATATTTTTATATGCACATAAGATTGGGATCAGGTACTCAATCTACCTTGAGTACGTATTCTGTTTGGATTCTATTCAGTATTACTAAAATGAGTTACCCCTGGAAGAACTTGCTGTATGCTCTAGTCAGTCCTTACACTTACCTTCACTATGTGCAAGAGCCTGAAATCACTTAAGGAAATAGGAGCTATGTTTAAATTGTAACCTGTAAGTCAACATGGGCATCACATTAGTCTGACCTAATGGAAGTTATTCCCTTTGTGAGAAAGTTGCAGACAATTCATCTTCTATGTGTGTTTGACTGCAGGCAACTTCATTTTAAGAAACACCTTCCATATATTTTGTCAACCACAAAAGGATATTGTTGCTTAGGTAAAACATGATATATGTTTTTCCATTTCATACTTTAGTCTTTTGAAAAGAAAATTAAACAAGTTTATTTATTAAACAAGCTTATCCAGCTTTTATAGTTTTAGGCTATGTTTAGTAGGCTACCATTTACCAAAGCATACCTCAAGGTACTGTCAAAAACAGTACTAAAATTTTGCTCAAAGTGAAATATATTGCATATTGATAAATTTTGCTGTAGTGCTCTGATTGCTGAGAATTTACTTTGATAGGATACATAAATGGGTTTGTTCTTGGAAGATACTGAGATGCCACTGATGCCTCTTTCTACACAGTATGGGGTGACCTTGCTCATTTTTTTTTTCCTGTAGAAACAACTGCTTTTTCTGTATGTGTATTTTGTTTCCTTGGGAGAACTCATTCAGGACAAAAGTGAAAAGCAAAGTTTCTGCAAGTTAGTGTAATATGCAGTATAGAAAGCTGCTGAAATACTGCATGACAGACTCAGCTAAACCTTTTAGGTATGCTTTGCTCATGTATATCCCTTTGAGTTTTAAATTACCTTATTCATATGTTTTCAGATAGTTCTGCTTTTGCAAAGTCCTTCTCATTCTCAGTGATGAGACTCTGCTCTCATGAAGGTGCCATCAGGGTGAGTTTCCTACTATTTGTTTGCTTGTGGAATCAGCATCCATAATTTTGACAGAGATCAAAATACTTCAGTCTCCTCTGCAATCCCAATGGTTTTTTGGATATATATTTTCTGTACCCAGTGTTCTCTTAAGGTTATAATGTGTTTAATTAATGTACATATTTTGACACCTCATGACCTATCTGCTACTTTCTTGTTGGTTGCCTTCACAGAGCTTTGATTTCTGCTCCCTGGCCAGAACAGCTTCCTTACTGAGCAATACTTTGGGTTTAGAGCTTTTTTGTCTTTCTGTTCTTCTTTTATAAAGGGTTGTGCCTACCTCCTGAGACTGCTACGCAGCACTTCAGAAAGTCACTGCAGAGTATTAGGCCTTTTAATTTCCTTTGTTTTGACTGTACTATGTTCTGATCCTGGTTTTCTGTCCCCATGCACTTAGAGACTTCCTCTGTTTTGAAGTGCATCTGTGCCAACTGTGCATGGCTTTATTCCTAGAATTTGCATGCTTGTTTGATCTTGTTGCCACTGGAACATCAGTGCAGCAACTGAAATTGTTTGCAAGTTTTCTTTAACTTTCTGCACTTTCTAGTCAACTTGCTCCTACTCACACAAGTAAATTGAAGGATATGCAGAAGTGTGTGGATTGTATTTTTAGTCTGAAGGACTAAAGCTTTCAAAATTAATTCTCTTTGTTTCCTGAATATTCCCTATTGTGATGCTGATTACTTGCTGCTGAAGCCACTTGTTTTTACTATTTCATGCTAGCTTGCCTCTGATTCCTTTGACATTACCTGTTTACAAAGATCATGTGGCTGCTAATTACAGGATTTTGAGAGGCTCCTATCCCTGTAGTTTAACTGTGGCCCAGACTTCTTAGAATTTCTGTCTGTTAAGAGAAAATTTATGAAAGCTAACTCAATAAAATTCAGTTCCATTTTATCAAAGTTTGAGGGCAGTAATTTTGTTTGGCGATCTGCTTCATGAAGGGAGAAGTTTAAACACAGAAAAACATTTAAAAAACACTTTTGCTTTATAAGCTTTGGAGAGTATAATAAAAAACAGCAGGAAGGAAAAAAACCCAGCAATGCAAAGCCAGTAAAAATATGTGTCCTTTCATATTGCAGTGCAATTTGTTTTTACTGGTCATCAATCTTAGTGATCACTTAAGTTAGAAAAAACCAAAATGCTTTGCAAGAACCACTGTCTGCATGTACTGATGGTTTGACCTTCATTTAAATATGGTTTTGATTTGTAACAGGGATTTTAAAAGTGATATATTTTCTTGCGAGTATGTACCAAATAAGGTCAGGATTCTGCACCTTTCACGGTGTTAATTTAACCATGGAAAAGGTAATCATGGTCAGTTGCATCCTCACTGGAGCTAAAACGCTTAGTAGAAAGTTTTTGTCTATAGATTTTGCCTCTTTTTATCACTGTCAGAAGCTCAAAGTTTAATCTTTGTAATAAAGTGTCCACCTTCTTTCTAAAATAACTGCTTTGCTATGTTATTATTCCTCTGATCTTACTGCTCTTAAGTGTTAGGAAAAGAAATGACCTGACTGGTCCCTGGAATAGCTTAATAATTCAGATATTTTTTTCTTAGTGTCTTTGAAATGTATACCAGGAGAATGCTTATTGAGAATCTTTATTTTCCCTTCTTGACAGTTTTCTAACTACCCTCTTATAAAAGTAAATCAACATATACATATAGTAAACATTCTGGCAAGCTAATACAGTCACAACTAGGTAATACAGAGTATTAATAAATCATTACAGATCAGCCACATTTTCTTCACACTGTATCTCAGCTGCTTCTGAAAGCTGACATGTAATATTCCCTCCTCTTCTCCACAGCAACTATTTATGTAAAGCAATTACTAATTTGAACTTCGATATTTTTAAGATATGTGTCTCCATTAGGATGTGTATTACATTGCCTGACATGGTATATTGAGAGGAATTAACTCATTTTTATGAAAGAAAATCATTGGTTGAAAGAAGCAATCCTAACTTTGAACCAAATCCAGACAAAACCTTCTTAAGGTTCAGAAAAGTTTATTCTTGGCTATTTAATCTGCCTCAGTAGTTTTAGGATGGAAGGCAAAAAAAAAAAAGTACATATAGGTAAAGACTTTCTCCAAAGGCTAATACTTCCTCAGTAATCCAATTTGGAAAGCTTAAGAAATTATGGAAAAACAGTATAAACTGATTCTAAATGGAGAATCCATCCAATGGCTCTTGGATATCTTTCCTTCATCAGTACCATTGACAAAGATTCAAGTACTGAATTAATCTATGTCAGGTTTAAAGAGAAATCAGATACTTGTTTGTTTTGTTCAAGTAATACTTTGATCTATCTGGTGATTCTATAAACTCTTAAAAAGTATTTAGGATTGTTTTTGGAAATTCTCAACCCTCATGAAATGACTAGCTTAACTCTTTCTATACCAAGAGATCTTTATCTGGGGTAATTTATATTTCTGTGTAATGTATAAATAACATTTTATTCTGAGCGTAAAATGTGTCAGTCACAATTTAAATATATATATAATTTTGCAGTGGAAAGTAGTTAATACTGGTCTGATTTTTTTTTACTTAGTCTAATCAGAGTTAATTTTGTGTGGAAGGAATAGAAGTTCATTTTCCTGTTATTTGGCATTGTTAAGCGTTTAGAAGGAGCAAGGATGTCTTCAGGTTAAATGACAAATTTTATCCATGATTTTAGGTACCATGATGATGGATGTAGGACAATAATGTATATTATTTAGCTCTTCTATTAAATAAAGGATGTCAATAATGGATTCTTGAAATCTGGATTGAATTTTGAAGGATACATTAAAATCTCTCAGTTGATGGGCTTCAATTATTGCAACTGATTTATAGTTTGAAAGACAAGATATGAGTTGGCAGCACTAGCAACACAGTACATCAGTCTCTCCACTTATGAGATCTTTTTTTCTCATATCATGTAGAGAGTTATTTCAAGCTGATTAACAGTTAAAATGTTCTTCCTGAAAAACAAAGAAGCTAACTAAAAGCCATAATTTTTAAATTATAATTTGGGGCAGATATTTTCATGTTTCCCTTAAGTAATCAATGAAATCATAAATTTTCTTTTGTGGAGTGAGATGTTATTTTAAAGGAGTTGTGTTTCCATTACTTATACAAATGATACTGTAGCTGTTGAACTATGTGCATATTCTTCCCTGTTGCAATGACCTATCAAAAGCTGAATGTAGAATGATCTGTGAGCAGAGAGAAACTGGAGATCAGAGGAGCATCTATGATAAAGTATCATAATGATAGGGTAGAAAAAAGAAGATGAGCAAGCAGGCTGAAAAATGTCACTATTCTGTAGTGACAGCCATTTCCCTCTTTGGTCTGGAAACAGAAGGTTTTGGTCAAATCCTGTCGACAGTGACTCCTCCTGAGGTTGATCAAAATGTCTAAAATTTCATCTTGCTCCTTTCTGTTAATATTTATAATGTGCAGCAGAGAGCAGAAAATCCCCAGAAGACATAAGAAAACCAATGCAAATCTCAGCTGCTGACTCTCTGCAGCTGCTTTGGGCTGACATTTCCAAATAAAAGTTGTCTAGGTTGAGGGAAATACAAAACGCAAATAGCATGACTGTCAGAAGAAAATAATAATTGTAAAATCAGCTTGGTTTTACTAATCTGTCTGTAATTGTTCTTCATAGCAGGAGTAATGAATTTTTAACCTGGAAATAACTTAAGTATAGTAATTCACAGCATCATTACAGGATATTTATAGACAGAATGCAATTTTATGTCTACAACAAATTCCATACTTATGAATTTTAATTCTGTGCTGGATATCATTCATTCTTTCATTATCCAGCTGTGAGAACAGTGCAGAGCATACAGGGTAACTGTAATGCTTCTACAGTGTTACTTACACAAGATGAAGAATTTGTGGTAAATAAGAAATTAGTGACATTCTGAAAGCTTGCAGAAGAAACAAAATGATCAATTTCTTCATACAACTGAAGAGCATCTGTGGAGTGAGGTGGAGGGCAAGAGTAAGTGTTCCACTTAAAATAGCAGCTGGTTTCACATCACTAACTGACAAATCTGAATGGTGATTCACTGGCTACAAAACTTTGGCATTCTAAACCTACTATTAACCTTCTGTAGAGGGCAATTGAGGAAAAAAAAAGAAACACAGGCAGAGACAATTCAAGTGCCAGCAGCAGCACCATCTTCAGAACAAATCAGAAAGCTGTACATCAGCTCAAGTCACTGCTCACCAGCCCATAAAGGCATTGCCTCTTGCTCCTCTTAATTATGGTGCTGCAGCATTTATTCATGGGCATAAACTGTGATTTGTATCCATTTGGGAATATGACACCTCACTAGTTGATTATAGTTGTACAATTGCTATTTTTCTACACAAGGAAAACGTGACATGTCAGACTGAAAACCTATTCTTGATAAAATGCTAGCAAGGGTCTCGTCATTCAGATTTTAAAATATATGTTAAGTCTGTTTCTGCCCAAGAGTCAATGCATTTAAGAGCAAACTGTGGTTCTCAGATAAGATTTTTATTTTATAAAATAATTCCATGCAATGAAATACAGACAGTAGCAACTGATATACAGACATATAGTCTTAAAGAAGAACTTGTCAGCAAACGTGGGAGATCTTACAAAAATCATCAGTATCCATTTATTACTTCAGCTGCACCTCTGAGATTCTTCTGCTCCAGTATTCTTGCTGGTCACTTCAGAGAAACAAAGCCTCTGATTGAATTAGAGAGCAACTATTGCCTTTCAAAAGTTTAATAAACCTTTATGGATTTTTAGGAGATACCGAGCTGATTGACAGGGTCATGTTACTCATCTTGCTGAATGATTCAGAAGTCTGGGTATTTCACCCAGAGGAAAACTGCAGGGTTTTATGAAGTAGTATTGAGCTATATCAAGTTCCGTATCACCAATAAAAACTTCACATTAGTCAAAGTCAAACAGATTTTTTGTCCAGGAAATCTCATACCAGACATTTTTTTAAAAAATGACCTCCAGGAATGAGAGTTAGCTTCAGATTAAAACATCTGCATTTATTTGTCTGCAGTGCAAGTGTGGAAATGGTATGAGTTCCCTTGGGAGTCACTGAAGACCTCATCAGCATGGGCAGGGATGGGCAGCCAGGCCTGTTTCACCATCCCAGGTGGGAGCAGAGCAGCCAGCCCCAGATGTTGGACATTTCCCTGGGGATGAGGCTGGGCAAAGGCTGGGCCCAGCTTAGCACGGCCCACAGCCCCTGGCTGGGCAGGGCTGGGCTGTGGGAAGCTGGAGACCAGCCCCACTGTGGCATCCTGGGGACAGGGGCTGATGTGGTTGTGTGCTGTGGGCAGGATGAGGAGGGGATCTCTGGAAAGCTGGGCAGACATACTTAGGATCCTAGACTGTTTCAAACTTATTTGCATTTCAACTACATTTTGGTTTTTGCAGATCAGCCCAAAGCAGTCACAAAGACAGATGCCCAATTACTAACTCAATAATCACTCACACTACCTTTGCTAAAGGGAGAATGGACACTCTGAGCTACCTGCACACATTCAAGGCAACCTTCTTTTAGCAGAAAATGATTAGGAGCTTTCATCACTTTCTTTTCTGTTTTTCCAGCTCTCTTCCTGTCATGGGGATAGGGGAGTTGGTGGCAGGGACTGGGGCTGTCTCTGGGATCTGCCCTCAGTGACAAGCACCCCAGTGGGACCAGCCATGCAGAAAGAGGTTTTGAAATGGAGAAGAGAGAGAGAACCTCCTCCTTTATCACAGGTCACCAAAACCCCAGTGACCCTCCAGAGCATTTAATATCATTATAATGTTTGGCAGTATTATGGTAATCACCAGCTTAATAAATATTTCCAATAAATAAAATTTTCTTTTTTCCTTTTATTTGTTTCACAGTTTTCTTCACTAAAGAGGCAAGAATGACTCTTCATTCTGCTTCCATCTAAGCAAAACATTAGGACAAAGATAATTATTGATCCAGCCCTTACAATTGCCAACAGAATAGCTTGTTTCAGAGTTGTGAACAATGAACAATAGCCAAGAAAACATTAAACTTTTTTTTGGGACTGAGCATACATTTTATATTTGGCCTGGCTGAAGTTATTTTTCCGTACTTTGAGGTTCAAATTAAAGAAATGGAAATTGGAGACTGAACCTTCAAAATATACTTATTGAATTCACTTTGTAGTAAAACAGAAGATGGGACTATTTTTCGTCTCTTTTCCTTAGGGAAGCTCATAAGCCTTTCTTTTCCTCTTTTTTTTTTTTTCCTTTAGTTTTTTTCCATCTCACAAAAGAGAGTGGAACTTTCCCAGAATTTTAGCCACTACATTACGCTTAAGGGGATTCTGATGAGTAGAGAAATAATTCCTATACAATATGATTTGATTCAATCCATTTTTTACATTCTGCATGAGGAAATAACTGAATGACTATTCCCAAGACCAAATACTGCTCCTCCCAGCCTTCCCTCCCACAGCTCAGCCCTTGGAGGCCCTTTAGCAGTCTCATCAAATCATAGAATCATAGACTGATTTGGGTTAGAAGGGACATTTACAGGTCAGCTAGTCCAACATCCCCTGCAATGAACAGGGACATCTTCAACTGGATCACATTGCTCGAAGCTCCGTCCAACCTGACCTTGAATATTTCCAGGGATGGGACATCCATCACCTCCCAGTGGACAACTTTTTCTGGTGTTTTACCATCCTTATAACTGCTTTTCCTTTTACACCAGGTTCTGCTAAAATGTCTTTCTGATAATCCCCCTCTAAGGCTGCAATATGGTCTCCCCAAAGCCTTCTTGTATCCAGACTGAATATCCCCGTCTCTCTCAGACTCCCTGAACAGGGGAGGTGTTCCAGCCCTCTGTTTATCATCATGACCATTCCAGCATGTTCCATTGTGCTGGAAAATCTGGAGATGAATGCAATATTCCAGTTGAGGTCTCATAAGGGAAGAGCAGAGGGGTAGAATCACTTTCCTTGGTCTGCTGGTCACACTGCTTTTGATGCAGCCTAGGATGCTGCTGACCTTCTACGCTGTGAATTCACACTTTTGGCTCATCTACCAGTACCTCAAGCCTCTCTGTAAACTTGCTGAGGCTGCATTGGGTCCCACTGTCCATGGCATTGATAAAGATATTAAACAGTACTTACCCCCATAGGGACCTGTGACGGACACCACTTGTCACTAATGCCCATCTGGACTTGAATTATTGACTATTGCCTTCTGGATGCAACTGTCCAACCAATTCCTCCTTCGCCAAGTGGTCGGTCCCTTAAATCTGTATCTCTTCAGTTTAGAGAAAAATACGTTGGGGAGGACCATGTCAAAGGACTTCTTCTTTTTTGTCTTTCCCAAGAGTCCCACAAATGGACTAAGACTAGTAAGCAAAAAATTGATTACAGAGATTTCACAGAAATATATTTCCAGGCAGCTGCTTGTGATTTTTTACCCAAGAAGTTTATTGCTGGCAGCAGACTACCTTTCAGTGGAGTTCTTTAACCATTATTTCAACAGCCTATTAAATATACTCTTAGCAGCTGTAAAAGTCAAGATGTCATGAATCTGCCTATACCACTGTTTCATATCACCATCTTCTCTGAAGATTTCTGGTAGTCCTGCAGTAATTTTCAAATCTTATTTATGGAAATTTTGCCAGCACCTCTGTTGTTGAAAACAACTGAAAACAGCCTTATTTGTAAATGTGTTAATTTCTATTTAAAAGTTATAAAGTTTTCTAAACACGAAACCATTGGAAAAGCATTCAGAAAATGAAGAAACATATATAAGATTAAGTTCAGATTACTGGAACGTAACTCATAGTTTAAGGGACAGTTGGTGGATGCTGCTGTGTTACACAGAATAGAGATAACAGAACATGATAAAGCATATATACAGATATACAGTTTTTGTAAATTCAAAAAATGAAGTGTTTTTCAAAAAACCCAAAGCATTTTAATATTATAAAATTTGAAATATAAAATGCTTAAAATAAATTTTAAAAATCATAAAAATGTGCCTATAAGGAATCTGAGGTACTTGAAACAGTGTCCAGCATATCAAGATTGTAAAATGCTGATTCCAACCCAACCCCATCAATGCTAGGAGTTCCTCAATTCTTTCAAAGACCTATCTTCACTGCACTCCTCTGGACTCCTTCCACAACATCTACCCCTTTCTTAGATGTGCTTTCCTGAGCTGCAGTGGAAGGGAGAACAGGTGCTCATCAGCGTGACTTGCTGCCTCTGATGTCATACATCTGGCCTTCCTCTTGGAACTTTTTAGAATAAGTATTACATTGTGAATCCAGATTAAAATACGAATCAACTTGTAATGAGTCAGTCCTCTGCAGCCTTCCTCTCTCCATTCTCATGTCCCTCCTTTGAACAGAAAACTAATCTGTCAAAAAAGGTTTTCACCTACATTATGTCTGTGATACGGTTTGCAGAACAGCTATACCAATGTTTTTGCCTTGTAAAAGAGAGGAGGTGTGGCAGCAGAAAAACAAGACTCTTATAGTAGCATGTCTGATTGTCTTTGGTTGCAGTATGTAACCAAAAAGGTGTATTCTATTAACCATCTGTTGAAACTGGTTGGGGAGCAGTTTTCTTTATCTCTTGTATAACCTATTCCTCATAACTCCAACAAGGAGGGGTTGGATGCCTTCTGATAATGGGCCAGCTGTTAAAACTAGGTTGAGCAATGTTCCTCATCTCTTCCACCACCCATCCTTCCTCCAGGAGGATACCTGCAGTTAATGGGCCATGATAGAAATACATCATCCCATTGTGAGGTGCTCCACCCAGTGGGAGGAGCCAAGAATTCCTGCCTCAATAAAAGCTGAGATTCAGAGCAGCAGAGCAGCCTATTTTCCACTGGTTTCCTAGAGGAAGACTGGATTCATCTTCCCACCACTGGACCCTTCTACAGGATCATCTCTACTCCAACAGAACCTGTCACTCCAGCAGGACTTATTTGGACTGCTCCCAATACCCTGACCAACAGGGTGTCAGGTCATATTCTGACTCTGTCAGTGTTTCTAGGATTTTTTTGTTTGCTTGGATTTTTTTTTTTTACTCCTACATTTGTATTTTTAATATTCCTAGTAAAGAACTGTTATTCCTGTTTCCATATCTTTGCCTGAGGGCTCCCTTAATTACAAAATTATAATAATTTGGAGGGAGGCTTTTCCATTCCGAGGGAAGCTTCAGCTTTGCTTGGCAGACACCTGTCTTTCCAAACCAAGATACAGATTCATGTCAGATTAAACTATATATTGAATTACCTTCAGCCTCCTATTATACTTTCAACCCATCATTAGCATTTTTTCTGCCCTCTTTTTGTTCCTTTTTAGTTTTATTTTGTCTTACTAAATTCAGATTGTTTTGTAAATTGCGCAAAAAATTCTGAAGGTAGTTACTTTTCCTGAAGTGCTTCCTCTCATTCAGCTTCTCTTTGTGCAATTATTTGTGTATGCTCTCTACTCCAGTATTCAATCTATTAGTGAAAGCCCAGAACAAACCTAGAAAAGACTTTGATAGGTGCAGCCAGAAACTACTGAACACAACACTTTAACCAGATTTATTGTCCCATCTTTTCACTGTTGTAAGATAATCCTAGCTGCAGTGCCTTTCCATAACAAAGATGGAAATACCTTTTGCTTTCCCTATTGACTCTACAGTGTGGAAGATGAGATTATTATGTGTCTTGGATTATGACAGGGTATGTTCTTTACTTCCTTTTGGGATGTTTTCCTATCACATTTCCTTCAGGGGCTAGATGAGTGATAGTTCAATATTTTCCACAGTATCTTTTCAGATTGATTATGTCCAATCCTACATTTTCCTCATTCTGAAGAAAAAAAAAAAAGTCTAAATTTATATTTACTGTTCTGCAGCCCTCCAGTCTTTACTGACATCTGTCTCTCTCCCTTCAAATTCTCTTAGGTTACTAATTGATTCATAGATCTCTTTTCCTATTTTCTTTAAGCTGTTGATTGAAATCCACCCCATTTACTGTCTTGAATACCTCCCATATTTCTAAGTATTCTGTAACCCGTTTGCTTGCCTGAACTACTCTATTATGAAGTTTGTTATATGCATGGTTGTTACTAATTGTTTTGTCCAAAGGTTCATACTAAAAAGGCAACAAATCTTTTGACATTATTAGTATTATTCATTATTTATTCACTCTTCCTCTTAAAATAATTGATCTATATTTCCCTCAGCTTACACCTAATGATGTATAATGTGCTTTCATTTCATGTTGCTTTCTTTGTGTAAATCTCAAACTGTCTTCTCTGCATTTCCTGCCCACAGTTTTTTACTGTTTATTTAGAATCACTTTCATCTGTGTGTTCAGCCTTCTGCATTTTGTGCAGTTCTGTGTTATAAACTGGTAGCTCTTTCACAATATTGCCTGTTTTGAAAACAAAACAATACAGAAGATAATATTTCAAGACCTCAGAATGTTGCTATGGGGTCTTCTGCTTTACTTATCTTCTCCCCATGTCACAGTGCCACTGCCTGTGAAACTGTGTATTTAAAAGCCACAAGTCCTGTTATCTTTCTTCTTTTTTTATCCCCTTGATTCACCTCATTCTTTCTCTGCATTGTAGTGATGAGTCACTGTGGACTCCCACCTCTCTTTCAGAATTTTGCTCCTTTTGCTGGAGTCTTGAGAAATTCTATTACAGAAAGATCTGCAGCTATGTTTTTTTCTCGTAAAGGAGAAGAAAAAGGAAGAGATAATAATGGATTCATTAATGCAAATGTGTAGAAACAGATAACCCACCAGACTGGTGTAAGTTACTCAGTAAGTGTTTTTCTGTGTCAACGGGTTTTGATTTGGCTCACTAATTGATAATGTTTTTTGTAATATTTTTTAATATTGCTTGTGAACTACTTATGAGTTGTTTACTTGGAGTCTATCTTCTTGCAATCTGCTTGTCTCTGGTAATCCTTCAGTTACATGGTTATTTGATTCTCAAATGCTTTTCAGGGCAGTCCTTGGAAGTTTCTCATGCATAAACATATTCTTACTCGTGGTGGACCTGTCACTTTCAACCATGGCATTTTTTAACATGAAAAAGTAGTATTAACAAGTAATATCTTTTTTCTCTGAATAATGAAAAGCTTAATGGTCAAGTTAATTGCTAAATAAAATCTTAGTGTTTATGATTCAAAACTAATAAAATTTATGCTTCTATATCTGCCTTAATGCAATAAAACACTCAAGCTTCTCTAACATGTATGAGGATTGTATAAGTGACCTCTGCCAAAGCTTTTGAATTGTTATACTTGATTACTTATTAAACTACCCCTAAAATCTTCATTACCCTCACTACATGGACTTATTGTGGTCCCACACTACAACTCTTGCCTTTTAGAATTCAGTCCCTGCAATGCTGCTAAAAAATTGTCTTATCTGTCCCTCATTACCTTCATTTTTTAATCCCTTTAGTAGCTTCTTCTGCAATTCCAGTAGGGTTCAATTTTCTCATATTCTGATCTTTGACCTTTTCCTGGTTTCATACATTCTCATTGCCTTAATCCAGCACCACTTAAAGGTTCTCTTTGGTTTTTTGCTCTTTATATTTTGTTCTTGGAGCTCACTTCTATCTTTAGTAAACCTGCTTCCACAATTCTGTTTGAACTAATTCCTCCACCAGTTATAACATATTTGTCCAAAAAAAGGGGAAATGAAAAAGTTTTATAATTCTCTTTTCTTGTCAAATATGCCTTCCAAGTAAACAAAATACCACATCAACAAGAATTTTTTAAAATGCTTTATTTATCACTTAAGTTTTTGAGATCTGAAATTAATGCTAATAGTATGAGGTTGCTTAAATTCTCAACAGAACACAAATTCTATTTTGCAGCTCAAAGTTTCAAGAGGATTTTGATTTAAATTCAGTTCCTCTTTTTTTTTTTCTATCAAATTAACCAGATGTTTTCATTACAGCACTAGTGTATCTCCACCTTGCTGGTGCCAGAAGTCCACTGAGGAGAAGATTTTACTGGGGGAGGCAATGGTCGGCTCCTACGCTGCATGGAATGAGTAAATGGTTGGCTTAAAACTGTAACAAAGTGCTGTGATGTTGGGCCAACTGCACAATAGCATAGCAATTGAGAGAAACTTGGAAACAAGTCATGTTATTAGTTCTTTTCCTGCCAGAATTTAGGATTTATTAATCTTAGAGACAAAAAGCAGTATAGTTCCCTCTAAAGTGGGAACCCATTTTTATGGCATTTCCTAGAGGCAAATAGTTAAAAATTCTGGGGAATAAATTTTTGCCCTTTTATTTATAAGACAGCAGTAAATGGCTATTAGAGGTGACCTTATGATGAGGAGAGAGTTATAACAAGAACTAAATATTTGTTGTTATTTGCTACTACCTAGATCTGTTTTGATCTATGTTAGGAAGCTTCATTTGTTAACAATACACTATTATCCCCCTTGCAGAAACTTCCAGTTATATAACTTGTAGTCTGATCCAGGTTGTGGGAAAGTAAACGACAATTCTCCCATAAAGAGTAATAATAGTAGGATACACCCAGTAATTCATTCAATAGTGGGAACACACCCAGAGGGGAAAGAAATAGAGAAAAGTATTTGTTTAAAAACTTCTGTTTGTTTACATCTGACTCCAATGCTCTTTTCAAGCCAATACAAGGGCTGGGAAAGGTAATGAAACCCATGGAAAAGTTTCTGGATAGCCCATAGACATTCTCAAGGGCACAGACAATGCAAGGTTATCATTAATACTCTTTATATGTGAGTTGTTTAGTAATTAACAGTCTTTTGTGAGACCTGGGAGTCAAGAATTCACAAAAGAGGATAGCAGAAATGCAACTGAAATGCTTTTGTGATACTTTGAACTGATTTACATAGAGACAGTACAAGGCTATGTAGATTCTGTACGGCTGATAATCACAAAGATAAAATAACTGGTAGTTATTAACTAGGCTGGAACCTCGTACTTGATTTTAGGTTACTTTTTCAGATCCCACATCAGAATTTGTATTTGGGGTATTTGGAGTGCTTGATAACAGGAAGAACTCAAAGAATACTTATTCAGCCCGTTTACAGCAAAGTTCCTCAACTGCTGAAATCTAGAAACTGACTTTTCAGTACTTCTCTCTTCCCTTCATCACATTTGAAAAGATCTGTGTCATGAACCAGGGATTTTGCCAGCTAAAACCTGGCGAACTTGAGAATAATTTGTCTTGAAATTTCCTTCTTTGTCTAGCATTGGATTTAAAGCACTACAAAATGTTAAGATGTGTGCATTTAAATTTAGATGCTTTTCTAAGACCAGCGTACATGACAATTGTAGAAAAATTCATATCAATTGAGTTATAGCAGAGATGAATGTGGCTGAAAGCAATTCAGAAGAGGTTTAGACAATGCTGAAGGTGCTTATTCCACTCTAATCTGTCCAAATAGAATTGATTTAGATATCGGTTTATAGAGTCATAAAAATAATAGAGGTTTGATATTGTTAAAGATCTCAAGGTTCTTGTTACATTTTAGCAAATAGTCAGATATTCTCCATTCAAATTCATAGGGAAGTCTGCACAAGCATGCCCAAAAAAGTAATAGATGTTTCCTTTGCCTAAGATCCTCTATAACAATGATCACAGAATTGCAAAAAAATCATTTACCTAATATACCTCTGTCAAGTTTTAGTCAATCCTGATAGTTCTTTGTTCATGGAAATATTTAGAAATTAACTAGCAACCAATGTCATTATGGTTACACAGGACATCTGAATGCTTCTCTAGTATGTTTTGCTCAAGAGTCAAAAGAAATGGCTTTTTCTTTATTCATAAGAACTTCTCCAATTCAGCTCTTTGGTAATTGAATTGGATATTCAGCCTCAGAGAGAATATCCAGAAGGATCATCTGTTCCCAGCATAAAAATAAAAAGTGCCCAAGATCTCTTTTTGAAAACTCAATTAGAAGGTTTTTTTAATTTAATTTGCTACTGAAATGTTTCCCTGTTACCATCTCTATGTAACTGTGCTAAGAGCATTTAGTACAATAGGATATGTTTCAATTTCTAGAAATATAAATTTACCATTTATTTAGCACAGTGCTTAGAGAACCTGCAGCATAATTTCAGATTTCAAAACCATCCACTATGGAAATAATTGCACAGTTTTATCGAGTGCAAAACATACAATCTGTTGAGGTCTTTCTCCTCAAATTTGCTTAGCTTTGTACTGGAAGATTCTTAGATTGTGGTTCAACTACCTGCAGAGCCCATTCTAAGGAAAATATCCAGAGCAGGAAGTATTGTTTTCAAATCAGATGTCCTTTATCTTCAGCTTTTGAATTAGCAGTTGCTTAAGTTACATTTAAAAGCAGTACTACTATCAGTGTCAGGAAGGCTGATTTTTGGAGTTCTCCCTCATGTATTGTGTGAGCCCACAGCAAATTGTTTCTTTTTTACAAACATCCCCCTATGCGCAGATAGAGCCTTGCTATGTTGTTTATTGAGAAAAGCAGTGTTAATTATTTGCTTTCAACATCTGCTTTCTTACTTTTACCTTAAAACTCAGGTGTATTTACAATCATTAATATGTCTGGAGAAAGGAGAGATGTTTTAGTTACATGGGCAATGTTGAACCTGAAGCTCTAAGAGTTTCCTGTGTTGTTTCATATATATATATGTAGTTTTTGAAATCTTAGCTTTGTTGCAGATACTGCCACAGGGATATTTGTAAGAACTTTTTATCCTAATGCATCAGTAAATTTATGGTAGATTTTGTCTTCAGTGAGACACATCAATGAAGCTAAATGCAGAGCCTTTGCTGTATCAGAGAACGGTGTAGATTTCCTACTTGGGCATCTGCTTTCAAACACGCAAGTATTGGGATATCACCAAGCTACTGAAATCAGCCTTGGTTTTCTCTCCAAAATGGCCATTGCATTACAGCAATGGAACTGTAAAAAATCCTTGGAGTCATTTTGAAGCATGTACAAGATTTAAATCTTCTTAGGATATAATTTCAATCACCTTTACAGAAATAGGAAGTTGGTAGCACTAATGTTTCTTCTTTTTTTATTAAAAGGAAAATAGGATTTTCATATAAACAAGGAATTATGGTTAAAGCTCAGCTGTCAAACAAGTTTCACTGTAAAATCAAAAACATTTCCAAGTACTGTTTGATATTCTTTCTCCCTTCATATTGCTTGTTTTTCTATCTACTACAGAAGTCTTTGATGGGCTTATTAATTTTCAAGGTGAAAAAATTTCTCTAGTTATGGAGACAGTTCAAGCAAATACATAGTTGCTTGAAGTTTTCAAATTGTATGAAGCATAATGATGTCTGCAAGCAGGGGTAAAAGAATCTAAACACGGAATTTTTGGTGATTTGGATAACTTTAGCTACATTTTCACTGTGAATACTTGCTGTGAAGACAATTTTAAATTTTGAAGCTTGATTTTTAGTTCTTGTAGGTAAGATGGTAGTAAGTTCTAAGTATCATATTAGAAACATTTTATAGGAGTTGGTGTTTGGGCAAAACCTACAAAATTCATTTCAGTTCAAAGTTACAATGGTATGCTTGCATTGAAGATATGTGCTAACTTCAAAAGTTATGTTCTGGATTGAAATTTTATTTGCAAACACACTTAATACTTGAGAGAATTTAAATCTGGGGATTTATCCTAAAGTTCTAAATTATCTTAATGCATAGCTGAAAATATAGTCAAAGAACATAGCTAGTTCTAATAAATAAAATTTCTCAAAAATAATTATTTTTCCTTATGCTGACATGATGCCAAATGTAGAGCTCCACTCTTTTCATGCTTCTAGTCATTATTGCTGACAATTTTGTTACAGAAGCATGCTTGATGCACTTGAAAGGCATCTTTTTTGCTTTGCCCCATATTCAGGGCAAATGCCTCACTTTCACATCACATCCAACAAAATGACTAGCTCTTCTAAGAAGCATTTTTTGGTTCAAGGCTAAAATCTTTTTATTCAATAACTACTTTCTTATTAAACTCAAATGGGAAATAGAAGCCAGTTTCATAAAGGGTGTTTGGTAGCTATTTCTCCCAATAATCTAATATTACTAACCTTTTAAAACTCTTATATGCATAATGATAATAAATGAAGCAAAATGATAGTGTCACATAGAAAAATTAATTTAAGTGACTGTGATTTATTAATTCTGTCCATGACCTAAATATATATTACAATCTGTTAAGACTGAAATGATTTTAGAAAAAAACCTCCATAGAAGGCTAAGAGGTGTGCAGAAAGGTGAAGAAATTCTTAGAAATTTTATACACTTCGCACAAACAAGAGTTCTTAAAATCTTCTGTTGTTCAGATATGTCTCCTGCCTGCCTAATATAGAATGTTGTTTTGAAATATGCTTTAGGATTATTATAATTTTACACACACAAACAGTGTGACTTCAACAGACTTCCCTGCTCGATTTGCTCATTTGTAATGTCATCCTTCCCAATCACGCTTGTCTCTTTTGATATACTGCCTCTCATGAAAACTGTGAGCCTTGTAAATGTCTCTATAATGACTAGCTCACTCAAGCTCTGGTCGTTGAAGGCAGTTATCATAATGCAAATAATAAATAATACTAATGTCTGTACATAGCTACAGCAGGACCAGTGAAGCAATACGTGTTCCTTGATATACAGGGGATTCTAATGATATGCTGTGTCAGGGTCAGACTTCTTCCCTGTATCACACACATGGCACTGTGTCAAAGCAGGAGCTGGAGCTCAACTTCCGCAATGGGATCCATATTTGATTCTTTACAGTTTAGTGACTTTGTGAACCTGCTGATAATTATTGAGTGAAATATTTTATCCTTTGTATTCTGTGTATCTCTATATCTCAGTGGTGTTACGCACGTTATCTACTCTCTTTCCTAAAAAATTAATTACTAAGCAACAATTATTGAGGAATAAATAAGCATCTTTTAAATAATTTATTCTGAAATTTAACAGTATATGCTTAGCTCCTATTCTTATTTCCATTTTATTTAAATATCATAACCTGAAATTCATATGCCAGAAGCAATAGTGAAGATGACTAAACAAAATTTCAAGCAATGCCTGTCAACATTGCCTTTTAAGAGGTTTGACCCTACAGGTTCTGAATTAGAACAACTGTCATGAAATTTTCAAGATGGAGTGATTGAAGGATTGTGGTTTCAACTGTTTTGACTATGTGCTTCGTTAGGCTAAAAGTCTAAGCTGTTAGCATTGAGATGCCTCAATGTCATCTTCCGTGTATTTGGGTTCAGTTGTGCAGTGCCTTGGTTAGTGCCTTACTTCAATTTGTAGTAACATTTTGCCAGATGGCTTTAGCATGTATGTTTCTGTGGAATGCTATGGTATTCAGTAGAAACTGCCCTTGTTTTCAGGCCACCCTAGAAACAGAAAGAAGTAATTTAATTTAATAGAAACTGCAGCCTCTAAACAAAGATACATGATATGTGTGTGCTCGTGTACTGCATAGTTAAAGGAAACACTAACATCACAGTAGAATTAGAAAAGCAGTTCTTTAATTTCAAGGTTTGGATTGCCAGCAGTGAACTAGAAAAGGAAATGTTTTTGATACAAGACTTTTTGTATGCACTAGTTCCCTACATCAGATGCACTAATTTACATTTTGGAATCATTTTCTGTTCTGATTACTTGCTCTTGCTGAGCAGTGGAGGAAAAAAAAAAGTCAGATTAAAAAGTACAATAATAGAGCTATCTTGCCAAACTCATTGCACTCAGACAACTGCAAGGCTTCCTCCCCTTGCAGTAATTTGACTGAGAATATACCCACTGTGTTGAGATTTATGCATTGGGAATGGAGCACAGAATTATTCCAGCAACTTGCCAAAATTTTGAAAGCACAAGCTTTTCAAGTCTAAAGCAGTATTACTGTTGCTTAAATGCCATTTGTAGGCAATAAGAAAACTACTGCTAATGCATTTGGTTTCAGTATTTTCACTCTACAGCAAGTGTGTTAACATAGAAAACAACCGTAACTGGTCCTCTGGGAAATTCCCAATACAGCAGAGCTGCTATTTCTGGAAAGCTATTTATATATATGGAACACTACTGGGCTGTGTAATATTTTGCTATTAGGTGAACACATTGGAAAAAATTTAATTGGCATGTGATTTCAACTGTCTTCTCAGGGGAATCGTGGTAACTTTATGTACTGATTCAGTTCGATGTACCTATAGAACTGCTGCTAAAGGAAAACCAGCGGCTTGGATCCATTGGAGGAAGATTGATGACTAATTTTCCAACACACAAAACCTGACTCCAGAGTACTCTTTAAATGGTGTTTCTGCCATTACCTTATATATTTTGCTTAATGAATTTTTACAAAGACTCTACTTCCCACCACATTGTGCAATGTGAATGGCTAGAATTGCCCTGATATAAAAACTGGGCCATCATGAAATTGTTTTTGCATACCACTGGTGTGATAAACCTATGTGGTAGCTGTGCTGAGGGATTCCTTTTGCTTTGCTGAAATATTTCTGCCCTTTGGACAGATTTACTCTTTCCCTCCTACTGCAGGGACAGAGATAGACATGTGTGAAAGGGATGCAGTTTATTATGCCTGTCCTAAAAAGTGCTTGTGAAAGATGTTTGGGGTTAAACCTATACCTGATCAAAAATCTACTGAAAGGCCTTAAATTAAGTCAAGCTTGGGTTGACTTACAAGATTGGCACTTATTTTTTGGTCAAGACACTTTTTCATGTTGAACACAAAGGATAGGCAAGATGTGGTTCTTTGTTCTTCAACTCAAATGAATAGGCTCTAGGATTCAGGTGGATGGTGATTCTGACAGCTTTCAGGACAAAAAATGTCCTACATAGATAAAACACTCCTTTAGATCAGATACCTTTTCTCTGCAGTCATTACATTAGGTGAACTGTTATGATTCAGTGAACTGCTGAAGCTATTTTTTCATGTACCATGCCAGGCAGCCGTGCTATTTGTCTCTATTAGGACTTTTCACACCCTAAGTAGGGGGCCCATTTACTCATTGTAGTGCTAATTATACTCTATAGTGATAGTTAGTCCCTCCTTGCATCTGTTTTCTTCTTTTCTTCATACAAAATGCAAATTTCTCTCGAAGTGAAAAATTACTATAAATTGAGATCTTTGTCTTTTTTTTTTTTTTCCTCCAGGACTTAGACAAATAAAAAATATTCTCTTCACAAATTCAGCAACCTCTTAGGTGATTCCTGCTGCTTAGATATTTGCAGGTCTTTAAACTCCCTCCCTTTAAACTGTGTCTGCTTGTGCTGTGCCTCTTGTTGTGTCTTTGCTTCCCTGTGCTTATTCTGCCTGCTCATCACCTTTCCTCAGCCCTGTTAAATTTTTCTTACAAGTTTTTCAGGGCTTTCAGTAAGTGTTCACCCTGGGCTATGTGCATTAAGCTCCCATATACTTTCAGAACAGGTGGAACAGGCACTTGATATTGTAATACAACAATTTTAATCAGGTGATGGAGGTTAATCTGAGCATGTTAATTCTTAAAAGATTGAGAGGAAGCCAAGCTGGACACAGCTGGCAGAAATTCTGGGTAGGAGCTCTCAGCTGGACAGAGAGAGCAGATTCCAAAGCAGTGTTTTAATTGCTACTAATAACAGCAGTGCTCAGTGGTGGAAACATGGATTTCTTTCTGTAACTTATTCCCACCATCTAGTCATTAGCATGACAGCTGATCAAGCTGGGGTCTTGGAGGCAGTGGTTGAACCAAACTATGAGCCTTTGTCCTTGGCCAGAGTGCTAGAGGTATCAGGAGCAGAAGAGCTGCTGGTAGCAATCTGAGCCCATTTTCTTCATGTCCATGGCAGGCCTGTTATGTGCTCCTGTATAGCTTGAATTAAAAAAGAATGGAAACCCTGTCCTGCTGCCTTATAGCTGTGAAGCATCCATGAGTCAGACAAGTTCCTGTAGTGATCTGAATTGTGATCTCCTCCCTTTGGATATAACTGGTAGGCAAAGTCACCACAGTGATTGCTGCCCCCGCCCCTCGGCATTGCTGCCTGTCTTTCTGTGTGTGTGTGGGAGGCACAAGGGGTAGCATTTGGGAACTGGGAGAATAGGACTGACTGTCTCTCTGAGAAGCCTCCTGAATTTGAGAATAATTTGTCTTGCTTGGGGAAATCACTGCATGAAAGATACAGCTATCCACAATGGAGCGGGGTCCATTTTCTCTACTAGCTGGCTAAAGAGTTAAGTGTCTAGGATACATTTTCTAGATTCCCTTGGGAAGAAATGGAGGGTTCTGATAGCCACTGTTTGAGATCCTGATGGATCTTGATATCCCATCATGGTGGAGTCCCTTCTGGAGTTGCCCCAGGTTATTAATTTTGCATGTTTTAAACACCTCTCTGTTATTTTCCCGCAATGGGAATAATAATCTTGGGGAATTGATATCACATGTCCTTCCAGTGACTAAAGAGCAGCATAACTGACTAGCTGAGCTAGGCAACTAACTTTAATATGCTTTTAAGTGTATCTAATTGTAATTTTTCCTCTTGTCTCTCTTTTATTTCTTTTTATTATTATTTTTTTTCTCTCCTCCCCTTCTTCCCCCCTGCCCCTTCCAAACTGGCCTTTTCAGCAGAGAGAAGTAAGCCCAGGAGTACTACGCTTCCAGCTATTGAAACCTATCCCTTATCTATCTTTCCTCTGGGAACACTTGAGAAAGGTCAGATTTCCCAGTTCCTGTAACACTGGACAAAAACTTTAGGGATTAATTAAAATGAAAGAGTAAAAAACTGCCTGTCTCAAAGTCTTTTTATCCTTATCACCTTTCTTTGAGAAAAATAGAGACCTTTCAGAAAAAAATCCTGGCTACCCATGGACTGACTGTGTGTTTTGATAGGGAAGGGAAAAAAATCAAGGTTGCTGCTGGGAGCAGACTTGACAGATTATGCTTTCTACAAATATGGAATTTCCACAGTCTTTTTTCCATCTCACTTGTCCAAAAATTTAGTGGGAATATTAAAAATTAGGCTGTGAAATTTTGCAGATGAAACTGGGATGGTTTCTGAACGTCTTGAGTTATGTAACAAAAAAAAGTGTATTCTATTTCATCTGTTGAAAGCAGATGGGGAGATGTTTATCTTTTGTAACTCCAGGGTGGAGGGGGCAGGTGTCTTTTGATAATGGGCCAGCTGTTAAAACCAGGTGGAGCAGTGTTTCTTATCTCTTTCACCACCCATCCTCCCTCCAGGGGCATATTTTCTGTTAATGGGCTGTTAAGGCTCAGCAATGACATGACACATTGCATCATCTCATTGTGAGATCCACCACCCAGTGGAGGGAGCCAACTATTCCTACCTAGGTAAAAATTGAGACCCAGGAACACCAGGTTTCTGGTTTTCCGCTGGATTTCCAGAGACTTGATCCATCTCGCCATCACTGGACCCTTTTCTACAGGATCATCTCTACTCCACAAAACCACATCTGTTACTTCAGGAGGGTTTATTTGGACTGCTTCCAACACCCTGACCAACAGGGTGTCAGGTAATGTCTCTGACTCTGTCACTGTTTCTAGGATTTGTTTGTTTGTTTGCTGTTTTTTTGTATTACTACATTTGGGGTTTTTTAATATTGTTAGTAAAAGAGCTGTTATTGCTATTCCCATATCTTGGTCTGAAAGCCCCTAATTGGAACAATATAATAATTTGGAGGGGAGGGATTTACATTCTCCATTTCCAAGGGGAGTTCCAACTTTCCCGGGTAGATACCTGTCTTTCCAAACCAAGACACTGAACAAAGTGTTACTAAAAATATCGACTAGTTTTATGCATATAAAACTCAATTGAGAATACTTTGGTCATGTATTAATGCCATGGTAACACTGGAGAAACAGTATATTTGATCAGTGTCTCAGTCATTGCAAGGTGTCATATTAAAGTGAAAGTTTTTGTATTTAGGAAAATATTTTTCCCATGGCATGCTAATTTTTTTCCCCTTAGAGTTTTTTTTTTTTTTTTGCAATAGAAGTATGTCAAATGGTTTGCATGTACTGAGGTATATTTTAACATATGTTAACCAAACATATGCTTTGGGGTTTTTTTTCAGTTTGTTTATTGAATTTGAAACTATAAGCAAAACTACAACAAAAAAGTATATTGAGAAAAGCACTTTAAAGGCTAACTAATGAACAATCTAAAAATAATAATAATAAAAGAAGTGCATCCTCTCTAAGGGCATACATTTTGCTTTGACACTCCACAGAATGCAAACTCTTCCTTTCCTGACAAGATATTACAACTAGACTTTTCACGAATGTCAAAAATAATTGGAATTTCATCTCATGTTCTTTTTATTTCTGCATTTATTAATATTCCGAGATTTAGAGTCTGGTCAATAGAGTTAATGCCATTAATAAGACTCCATCTAGCTTTTGTCAATCAGAGCTAAGAGCTTTCTTCACTGCTTGAATTGAAAGTCTCTCTGCTATCTCTTACTAACTTCTATTAGTCTCATTATTAAGTCTTTAATATTGCCTAAATATTTGAAATTATAATAAAAAGATGCCTTAAGACCTGAATAAAGTTTTGGATCTGTGAGAACTATGCAAAACTCTGGCTCAGACTTGCTGTCAAGGGTGTCTCTGGAGAAGGAGGTAAAAGAACAAGCCATAAGCGGTAGAACAAAACCAGTAGGGTGCCTTTCATTCTGGCTTTGCTGCTGTAGAGAGATCGTGCAGCACATTCTTCTGGCATATGGAGCACACAAAAATTAATTCTTAGGAGGCTGTGGGTCAAAGTACTGACTGCATTTCTATGCATTTTAAACATCTTGGATTCCACAAAGCCATATCCTTTTTTTGTCTGGAGTGAGTACTTTGAGTGGCTTGGTACAAATGCTCTCTAGTGTAGACATTCTAATTAGGTGAGATTTTGTTGATTTGATTGAATTTGTAAATTTACAAGGAAGACTTATAAACTGTGTCTGAATCACTGCAAGATTACCCACTAAGAAGTTTCCATCAGATTGTATAAATTAGTTATAATAAGCTAGTCTAACTAGCTTTAATTAAAAAGATACAACTATTGTTTATAAGAATAAATTTCATTTTTGGCTAAAAAAATTGCACTGGATGTCAGCAGTTGTGTTGATTTCTTGGGGAAAAAGTCACCGTATCAGCTCCTTGATGTATTTTTAAGTGTTATTTCTGGTGGGTTTTTTCTCAATTTTTGATGGAAAGTTTCACAGAATCACAGAACTAGCCTGAAATGATACATTGTTTTCCAGAATTTCTCAGATTTACACTAAACAATTTATTAGACTGTTCCCAGCACACACTAACTTTAGGTTTAAGAACATAGAAAAAACTTCAAGTTTTTTTTAGTTCTAAAGACCATATGATACTGGAGGGGTGGAACTAAGTAAATATGAATTGAAGTTGCAATACATTTTATATAACTTACCTACAAGGTAAATGTCTGGGCCCAGTTCAACTGCAGTGGGCACAAGGAGATATAAACTATTGCCTAATATTTATGTTATTATAGCACTCAGCTGTCATGAACCTGCTCAGGACCTGGGAGATCTCTTATGATAAAACAATCATTGCCAATGAAAATCAGACAATCATAGAATGACCTGGGTTCAAAGGAACCTAAAGATCATCTAGTATCAATTCCTCTTTCACTAGGCCAGATTTCTCAGAGCCCTATCCAGACTGCCCTTGGACACCTTCAGGGATGGAGCATCCACTGCTTCTCTAGACAGAACTTTCATTCCAGTGTCTCACCACCCTCTGAGTTAAGAACCTCTTCCTAATATCTGATTTCAACTTACTCTCTTTCAGTTTGAAGCCATTCCCTCTTATTAGTATAAAAATTCTCTCCTCATCATCCTTGTAGATTCCCTTCCAGGTACTGGAAAGCTGCAATTAGGTCCTCTTGAAGCCTTCTGTTTTCCAAGCTGAACAAACTGAAGAAGGCAAGACCAAAAATAAACAAACAAAAAAAATACACAAAGAAGCTGAAAACTCTCTAAAGTCTGGTATACACTTGAAAAAATTTAGTTGGTACCAAGTACGTGCCTTTTTTTTTTCTCCCCTTTTTTTTTTTCCTGCCTGGGTGTTGTTGTAGAGAGCCCTAATGCAAGATTAGGAAGAGAGCATGGTAAACTCCTAGGACAGGTCAGGGAGACAGCACTGGCCATGACTGGTGCTCTGGGAGAAGGGAAGCTGTGTTGAGAATCTGCTGGCCTTACATAGACAGATAATGCCACAGGGATGAACAGCCTGATCTGTGTCTGGGTAAGAAGCTTAAAACTGGGAAATATAAGTGACATCTGGTATGTTGCTTTTTATTTTAGAGTAGATACTAGTTTTGCTAGTATCTACTAGCAAGAAAAAAAAGAATTGTCCAAGTGTTCTTCGATGGTCAGAAATAATCTAATAGTTCTAATTACATCCTGATTTATTAACATTACCCCCCAGGAATCCAGGTCACCTCTAACAGATTAGAGACTGGGTTTTCTCATACTGGAACCCTTTTAGTCTGATCTTGTGAGATTGTATTTTTCAAGGACTAGCCAAGTTCTGTGTGTAATGTGTCTTTCAAACAACGCGTCTGAGACCGAGTTTCTAAGATATCCCTTTTTATAAAACTGAGTAGAATCTGCCTCTAAGCACTCAGGCTCTCTCTGTGGACTTCACCTGGATCTCTCAAGAGATGCATATTTGCATTTCTAGGCTAGAGTGAAAGAAAGGCAAATCTCTGGCTTTACAGAAATTTACAGTTATTCTGCTTGTCTCTATCAGCACCTTTGCTATGTCACAGTTTAAATTTTGTTAGAAATAAGTTATATGATTGCATTCTTGCCTTTACTGCTCCTGATTTCCTCATAATGTTTTTGTAAGAGATATCAGTCTATGTGAAAGCCATGTTCTGCTTCCTTATAGAAATACATATTTGAAATGAGAACTTTGTCAGAATCTTCTAGGCCAAAGCAATGTTAGCAATAAACAGATGAGAAGACACTTCGTCAGTGTCTTATTTTTAGTTTTTAATTTTTTATATCTTTAAAAAGTTTTCTTTGGCTTTAGATGAATGCCAAAAAGAGGGAGTAAAGTGGTTTAAAGTTGGAGCAGATTATATGACATGAGCTTTTAAAGAAGCAGAAGCTGCAAAATGAAAAGCAGATGTTTGGAGGAATGGCCCATAGACATCTGATTCACAAAGGGTTTAATTTGTCATTATGCAGGTGGAGCTAAACTGCATTCAGGGAATTGTTTGAGGTCTTAGCATTTTAGAAATATTGGCAACGCAACACAGTGTTTTCCTTTCCTGTGTCCATGACCTAAAGAAGTTCAGATACACCAAATATGTAAATTGCTGATGCTACATAATAAATAGACAAATAAAAAGGACCTTTAAATTCTGTGGAATTTATCTTTTTGTCAGGTTATTTTCTCAAGTGACTGACAATTCTGTCAGTGTTTCTAAAACTTCTAATAAAATAGTGTATTGGTCCACATCAATCTATGAAAAATGTTTGGGATTTTGAAAATCCTTATTACTCCCACATGCAAACAAACTTACAAAAAAGTGTGTAAAAATGGAATTGAGAATATACTCTATATCCAGCTAATTTTCAAAACCACTGTTACTTTTTTTGCAGAATTTTGATAGTTTATCAAAAACTGAGAAATATTAGAATGACTAGAACTAAATTCTAAGAAGTCTAAATATTTCCCAAAATCTGTACCATGGCTATCCATTTAAACTTGATATTGTTCATTTACATTTAGGAAAAATGTGGTGAAAGATCAAATAATGGGGTCATTTAAAAATTAATTTCTTTGATTTAAAATTATATTTTTATAAATTCCTCACAGCTCATTATTTTTTCTTTACTATTTATTTTTTCAAATTTTCTGGCTCAAAAATTAGTTATGAGAAAGTATTACCAGCTGATTGACTAGTAAATGAGAGACAAAGCATGACATATCAATGGAAAAAAGAACAGTTTTGTGGATTTTCACTCCAGGGTCTGTGAATATTTGTGACTCTGAATTACATTGAAATGCTGTGCAAAAGCATATAGAAAATGTGCTCCTGTGGTCAGGGAGGTTAACTTTGTTGTACAAAGATCTGCATCTCTTTAAGAGAGGTCTGGGAATCTGCAAAGTGAAAAAGATTGAGAAACACCCTTAGCTCTACAAAGGAAATCATCTTTTGTTGTGCTGTCTGCAGTTGTTCTCTCTGGAAACAGACTAGACACTTTTATAAAAGTAACTAATATCACAGTAGATTTTGGCTTTGAAGGAGATTCTAGTTTAAGGAAAATAAGAGCTCACAGTGGTGGAGAAGGGAATTATTTTTGCTGTTTATCTCAAGTAGAAGAAATCTTAAGGTGCACCATTGAGTAGGTGGGGATTTGGCATATGCTCATTTGTCATTTCATGTGGGCTAGGTTTAGTTTCTTAAATATTTATTACTAAATCCAAAAAAAGCAGTAATAGTAATGCTGTAACATTTCCCTGGCTGTGTTCCCTCTGCAGGGTAATTACTTGTGATGAGTGCTTGGGGGTACACTGGTCCCAGCTTGAATCTTTGGCTGGAGAGAAAATGATGAAGATTTTACTTGTCTGAGTTCCAGACCCAGAGCTATTGTGGAAATATGTCATTGACAGAAATACTGTAATAAGATTTCTAATCTCAGACCCTTTAATTGCAAGATTAATGGCTTTCAGGCTAGCAAAAGTACTGAAATGTCACTTCTAGTTGTTTGTACACTCATTCATTTATTCACTTGGCTAACTAACTTGAGCCAGGTACAGCTCTTCCAATAAACTAAAGTTGTAATTTTCTTTCTCTGTGGTTATAGTCCCTTTGAAAATGTACAGTGTAGGCTGGGAGTGATTCAGCTACCTCAAACACTTATATACAAAATGTTCTGTAGAAATACAAAGCCCACATATCAAAAAGGAGGGCACTACCTAACAAGTATATTTTCCAAAAGGCCAGAGTGGGAAACAGAGGAAGGAAACAAAGGAATTCTGAGAATATCCAACATATGACAGGTGCATCCCAGTTTGGTCTCTGGTTTGACAAGGTCTGAAGGAAACCTTTCATGATCAGTGATGCTTCTTAAACCTTCAGGCACAACTATGATTAATGGGTGAAAATAAGAAATTTAAAATCTTTGTATGAAGCAGTAGTCTCCAGAGCTAAAGATGGGATGTACTACTAATAATCTCTCACGTCTCTGTTCACAGTGACCTGAATGATGAATATGCTGAATTGGTCATACATTGCCTGGAAAGCACAGTCACCATTTCACACACTTCATATCTCTAGGCTATCCAGTTACATAGGGATAAGTTAATATTTTGCTCCCACTGAGGGGTGCTCCAATGCCACTAATGAGCAGGCGTATGCTTGTTTTAGAAAACCAGGGCACCATCACTCAGGTGTAAGCCCAGAATGACTTACACAAATGCATCTGTTAAACCAAGGCCTTATTCTTTCCAGTTCTTTATTTGTTCCTTGTGCCAGTGTGTATGTGACATAATTGGGATCCTGCATAGTAGGAGCAGAATCCCATCTGTCTGAGGCATCTATAATTGGTTGCTGTCTCACAGTTTCAGAGAAGCAGCTCATCTGAATGATAACCTTTTCTTTCACCACCTAAAACTGTAGTAGGAGAATAAACAGTAAGTGTATTTGTATCATATCTTGAATATTAGGTTAAAAATTTCAGCACTGAAAATAACATCTTCAGGATAATTTTTACCCACGTAAAAATATTAACAGAGTTGGCTATACTCGTTGTTGCATGCTTTTACAGTTTATACCTCACCAAGGCATAGGAATACCAGAATGAGTTTTCAGTGGACATAGTTAATAGTATCCAATTGTGCCAATGCACGCTTCAGTGGCACTACTTTGAAGAGCAGCCTGTAGCTGTAATAGCACAATGGATAGGATCAGGGGGATCAATAGAACATTTTAAGCATGAATCCATGTCACATTCGGTCTTGAATTAGTATTGCATCCACGATCATATGCAGGTACAGGCATTATGAAGCCTTGCATATCCTGGGATGCAAGAAAATGACTACCTTATCAGATATGGTTGGGGCAATCAAGTGTAGCACCATGTCTGGTCAGTCCTTACGTTAATCAACCTATGCAGTCACTGTTGATGAAATCAGGCATTCTAAGGGGTTCCCAACCCTTCATGCAACGGGAGTCACAGAGGTATGTGCAATGCACAAGTTCAGGCTCTTCTTAGGACAGTGGGAACCTGACTGAGTTATGAGTTATGTTTTATATCCCATGGGGAAGCTGCTACACTGACCTTTCTTTTGTATCTGCACTTACCAAAGTGCTGAGGCTTTGTCTTCCACGGGCATTAACTACATGCAGGTCTTCTTTACACTACAGTGCCAAGCGTCTGTCAGGGACTTGTACTGTAACAGGTGCTAGAGTATAACACTGCACAACCAATCTTGGCAAACATCTCAGGGCTGAATTCTTGTTATTTTGCTGAGGTCGCAGGTAAGGTTCTGTGAGGGAGAATAATGTGTTGCTTGTAGAGTGTTTCATTATCAGATGGAGGCAGAAGAAAATTCCTTCTGGGGACTTAGAAGTTGTTGCTGTGTGGAAACATGCTGTGTGATCAACAGGCTGTGACCAATGCATTAACTTGACTTTTTCCTGCTATTGGGGTAAGACATTTATGAGAAAATACATATTTTTGTTAAAAGCATAGCTACTTCATTCCTAAACAATTTCAAAACTAATAGGTGTTACACTACTTGGCTGGTCGGGCTTTTGTATTCCTGGTAATGGGGATGGCTTTATTATGCTCCATTATTACAATTTCTGTTTTACCATTGTTGCTCCAGATGTTTCTAGAAATTTTATTAGCAGATAAAGTTCATGTCTCAAATAACATAAAACCTCGGGAACACAAACTGAATTAAGGAAGAGAGTGATGACAAAAGGGAACTGGAGGGTAATTACAATAAAAGCAAGCAGTTGTTTAAGCTTTGCACAATGTGGTGATCTTGAACCATCTGGAAATTTGTTTCCATAAACAAGTAACATCTGTTTCTCTTCATTATTGTATAACCTAACCTTTTGTAGTGTTAAGGAAGCATCAGATGTATTCCTCAACAAGTAGTTGCCTGATTTCTTCAAGGCAATATCCAGAAGTGAATGTAGAAGGAGGATGTGAAGGAGCGACAGCCATACTAACTTATTCCTGGAGAATATCCTTGACAACATTCAGATACAAGGGCAAATATGTTCAAATTGAAGCAGTTTCTGCAGAAACATAGCCATGTGCTGATCAACATGATTTGATAAAGTGATTTGAAATGCAGCATGGGCATGAATGAAGAAACATCCCATTGTTCTTAGCATAAGGAGCTGGTCTGTGATGAAGAAGCTTCTAGTTTGTTTTTAGTTCTGCTACTAGGGTCTACAAACTCATAGCTTTGAAAATTGTATTTCAGGCACTGTGTCTTAGGTAGCATGAACAGAGGTTGACTGGAATGGTAAGTGAAAACATAGTTATGGTTAACTGGAGAAAAGCTATTTCAATGACCTTCCTCTTCTGCTTCATGGATCTCCTTGAGCTGCACTGTGGCTTGGTCACTGTCCCACCAAATGGCATAGTCCAAAGCTGTGTTTCCAACACAACTGTTTCATGGCTGTGCCTGAAGCAGCAAGGCTCCCTTCTGGATGGTTTCATGAAAATGATGCTCACCAAAAGATTTTCACAGAAAGTTATTGACAGACAATATATCGTCAGATCTACCACAGATTGCTCCAGGATGAAATTGCATGTGTTAATTATTATCATTTGAGAAGACCATCTGACAGTGGAAGGAAAAAAAAAATTAAAATTTTAGCACATCTAACCCATCCTGTAAGATTCACATGAAAAGTTCAAATTGTTTTGAAGGGTAGTAGTTATAATATATTTTGATTGTTGATGATATATTAATAAAGCTTGCTGTTTTGAAATGGAAAATAAGATGATCTTTATGTTCTGGGTCAAATTCTGTATGCAAAAGCCTAACTGATCATTCTGGAGAATGATATCCGTATTCACCTCTGTGCCTTCATGTTCAAATGTAACAATTACATCATGCTCTTTTGTATAACTAGCATGTCTAATACATCTCAAAAATGTCTTCTCATGCCAACACGTCCTTCAGCAAAGGCAGTATGCACATTTCAAAAGTCAAAAGCAATTTGTTTAAATGACCTGTAACCTAACATGTTGTTAAAAATCAGTAAGTCTGCTCTCCAGCTCACAAAGTCAACATGGAAGTTTGTTTTAGGAAAACATAGTTTGAGGACAATACTTTAGTATGACTCATAATAGAGAAATGTGAAGATGTTTGACACTGTGGACGTGTAACTATTATGTGTAATTTCCTCTATGTGTGTTTGCATTAATAGAGACATTTTTAAGTATTTTGATTTTGCTTAAGCAACTGACCAAATATTCCATAATGTTGGCATAAAAGTCTACAATTTTCTTTCAATAGCTGGGAGAAGTCTCACAATCACTGGTGCTTGTTCTCAAGGAGGACTTCAACTTACCAGATATCTCCTGGAAATACAACACAGCAGAGAGAGAACAGCCCAGGAGGTTTCTGAAATATGTGGAAGAGAACCTCCTGATAGAGCTGGTGAGTGAGCCAAGGGAAAGTGCCCCTCTTAACCTGCTATTTGTGAACAGAGAAGGGCTGGTGGGTGAGGTGGGGATCAGAAGCTGTCTTGTCCAGAGTGCATTGCCCTTCTTTGGACATGCGGCAGCATCTCAATGTCTTTCTTGTCATGAGGGGCCCAGAGCTCGACATAGGATTTGAGGTGCAGCCTCACCAATGCTGAGTACAAGAGGACAATCACTGCCCTGCTCCTGCTGGCCACACCACTGCTGATACAGGCCAGGATGCCACTGGCCTTCCTGGGCACACACTGGATCCTGTTTGGCTGCTGTACACAGCACTCACAGGTCCTTTTCCGCCCAGCCCCTTCCCACTCTGCCCCCAGTCTGCAGCTCTGCATGGGGTTGCTGTGGCCCAAGGGTCACACCACCTAGCCTTATTGAACCTCAGACAATTGACCTTGGCCCATGGATCCATATCCCTTCCTAGCCCTCAGCAGATCAACACTCTCTCCCAATCAGTTCTTATCTGCAAAGTGACTGAGGGTGCCTTTGATCCCCTCATCCAGATAATTGATAAGTGTATTACGCAGCACTTGAAGCAGATGGTCCGGTAAAGTAAGTACTGTTACATACAAGGAAAGTACCACAAAATATACAAATATATATCGCACTGACCTTGTCAGGAAATCAAGGCAAGGTCAGTGCTTTCCAGGTGACACATGTCACTTTTCTGCATAACGCTATTTCCTTGGAAAGAGAAACTTCAAATGGATTGCAATTGGCTGAACTGAAAACTACTGCAGACGGCTGACCTGGGGTAAATCTGTATAGCTGTTGAGCGGAAAGGCACAGAGGAAGTCAGTTAGAAATGATGAGTTAATAATTCCTGCTTGGAGACACCGAGGCCTAGAGGGAGGAAAGCTTTGTGGCCCGTCTACTCAAGAAATGAAACCTCTCCGTTTCTGCAGTTTTTACTCTGAGGGGAAGGTGGGATCCTGGCTAAGGGGAGGAATTGTGTGAAATTGAGGGCCAGAATAGGGAAGAGGTCGAGATCATGGTTTTGTGATGGCTTCCTGCTCATTACTCCGCGTGGATGTGAAGGCAGGGAAAAGTCATGCTGACATGTGGCAGTGTAAGAGTGTGTGAGCAGTGAGAGTACAACCACCTGCTACAGAAAGTTGACATTAAAACTCAATGTTACATTCAGTGGTTTTTGTCTTCCCCCAGTAGCTCAAGTCAAACCTTGTCAAAATTATTGTGTTGGAAGGCCCATAAAACAGCTCCAAAACTAATAGAGTACATCCATTTATTGGAGAGAATTCCCCCATCCCTGGATCCGTTCCCTTTGAACAGAGTGTTACAAGTTGTAGAATCTATGTTTTTTGCCCCAAATCATTTAGATGCTTCTCATTTAACATTAAACATTTTTAATTCATAAGGTTTGTCTTAATGTTCAGCTTCATTTTTTAAGTACATGGAAAATCAGATTACTTAGCTGAAGGTAACATCTGAAATTAACTGTATTACCAGAAATAAAGGCCCATTATCATTCTCCCTGGACATTTTTCTTATGGATTTTCAAATGTTTCTGTTAGCAGAATTTAGTTCACTTTACCCTCATGGGAAATATATTAAAAACACTATAAAGTGAGCAGAGGGGGAGGAATTTTTTTAATCCAGTAATTGAATGTGATTGTCAAACAAGACCTAGTGCAGAAAAAGGAGAAAATAAATATATTTGAAATGATCATTTTACTTCTTTAAGCACAAATTTTCAGGTCAGATACCAAACAAATGATAAACATTTCAATGTGTTTAGGATGGATTTAATTTTAAGCTGGGATATGAAGCTGGTTAAAATTTCATTTATCTCAAATCTGTGACTAATATCAAGAGGCTCAGGACTTCTTAAATGGGTTTTGATACTCTTTTCCTCATTGCTTTTAAAAAAATTATTTTTATCATATACATATATATATACACAACTTGGAGCAAGCCAATTTTCCTAGACATGAAATGTTCAGTAAAATCTCATTAATAATGTTTACTCACTTCACAGCATTAGAGTGATGTTCAGTTAATGACTATTTGCAAATCACAACAATATACTCTGCTTCCTTTTCTGTAGCTTGATTTCTAGGTGAATTACAGCTGCTAAATATCATATATACTATCATACTTATGGTAATTTATGCTATAAATTTACAGCCACTGTATTGTTTTTAAGAACCATTATAAACAATAGAAAAAATCCCCCAATTAATAAACAGTTATTGCAACAGTTGTATTCACTTTATAGTTAACTGTTCAGTTCTCAGCAGAAGTGATGTTATGGCTAGAAATCCTTCAGAGATTGGTTATTGTTGAAAGATACCAGAAGTTATCAAACTGTTGAGTTGAATTTAGGGCGTATTTTTTATATAAGGCTTATATCGCTGGTGACTGGTACAGACTCACAGAATTAAGCTTCATGGTGTTTAACGTTGAGAGAGACTATCTAATCTCCTGAATATCACAGGCCATTAAGTATCAGACAGTGATGCTGCTGAAACCCTTAGTTTCACTGAAACGTTTGTTTCAGCCTAGTCCTGACTTGAAAATCTGAATATCATAAGAATCTATAATCTTCCTCTATAGTATGTTCCACTGTTCACTGTTAAAAATGTATGTTTATTTTCTACTTTAAATTTTATGGCTTCTGCTTCCAGACAATTGGTTCTAGTTATGTATTCATCCGCTTGATCCAAGTCCCCTTTGGTATATGAGCATTTTTTACTCATGAAAGCATTTGTATACCTTAATCTAGTCACATCCCAGGCTTCTTTCCTGATAAGATAAACAGACCAAGCTAGAAGAGAGACATTTTCTCCGGTTCTTAAATGATTTTTGTGTTTCCTGTCTGCTCACAGACTACTTTTATAAGATCCCTTTTTATAAAATGTGGACACTGGAGCTCTGTGATGGTGAGTGAAGTTCCCCTGGGGGTGCAGTTTCAGACAGCCTAAAATTAGGTTTCTGCTTTGACTTGTCTGTTCCATAATTATCCTCCATTCTTTATAAAGAAGCTTAGAGAAGCAGGTCAGGTATCCCCAGGGCTGAAGTTAATTTTTGTGATTACTTCCCTCCACTCCTCTACTGCTGGCCTTTCTTTAATTCTTTTCACCACAGCATCTCCCTAGGTGCTTGACTCCTTGGCCTCTGAAGTCCTTCATGGAAACCAAGTTTAAGTCAGTCTAAAACTTTAGAGATACTAGATAGTCTCACTGATTCAGAGCTGTCAGCTTGGAAATGAAGAGGGAGAGAAAGAACTCTAGTACCTTAGTTTTGGCTGGGATAGGTATTTTTGTTCCTAGTGGCTGATGCAGTGGTGTGTTTTGGATTTAGGATGACAATAATGATGATAACACATTTATATTTTGGCTGTTATTGAGCAAGGCTTACCCTGATTCCAAGACTTTTCAGCTTTTCATGCTGCCCTGCCAGTGACGAGGCATAGGGATGCACAAGGAGCTGGGAGAGGGTGCACATCCAGGACAGCTGACCCCAAGAAACACAAGGTATATTCCATACCATAATTAGCACTCTACTGAGCAATAAAACTAAGGGCAATTGGCCAACAAGGTGAGGCAGCCCCTCACTCAGGGATGGGCTGGGCATCAGTCAGCTCATGGTGAGCAACTGCATTGTGCACCACTTGCTTGATATATCCTCTTATCATTAATATTGTTTTCCTTTCCCTTTACACTGTCTGTCCTTAGCTCAACCCACAAGATTTACCTCTTTCCCTCTTCTCTCCCTCTCTCCCACATCCCACTAGAGGGGAATGAGAGAATGGCTGTATGGTGTTTGGCTGCTGGCTGGGGTTAAACCCCAACAGTCCTTTTTGGTACCCAACATCAGGTTCAAAGGGTTGAGATAACAGATCTGACCAGAGATGTGTTAAAAAATTGTTTTACAAGTTCATTGTATTAGTTTAATAGTCTCTGATCACACTGTTGATTTATCTGCTCTCAGAGAATTTGTGCTTGTTCTCAGGGTTATGTTATGTAAGACCTTACTTGCTGTATGTGTTCCCTGTTGTGCTATTTATCATCCCTGGGGGCTGGATTAAGGTTATCATTTTGCTGTACTGTGTAACACCGGTTTATGATATCATAAAATTAGTGGTCATGAGGCTAATCTGGTATTTGTACTCAGCATTACTGTCATCTCTACTTTGGGAACCATCTCTCAGAAACTGTTAACAATTACACTTCACCTTTTCTCCTCAGAGAGCTGATCTGTGGGGGAGACAAGAGGGAACATCCCTCACTAGGCTGCCCTCCCCTTCTCCTGTAGGCTGGTTACAAAAGCTCTTGAGAATTTTGAATCCTTGGGATGTTCAAACAAGGATGTTCCTCCTGCTGTCTCTTGGATGAATTTCTGGTCTTGTTTTAAGGTTGAAGAAATATTTAAGAATAGTACCCAGAGATCTATCCCAAAGTTGGATAGTTATGAGTGACAGGATGTGTGGGATAGTTTGGGCAAGAATCTACGCGAGTGAACACCTCCAATGTTTTGGAACTTCACCCCTAAAAAAGTGCAGAATACAGAAAAACTGGTAAAATATTTGGAAAAAAAATGCTGTGACCCTGACAATTCCAGAGAGAAACAAATCACTGCCACATGCTGGGGCCTGGCCCATGAAGATCCAGCCCTGCTCAACATTCTTTAGGAGGTCTCTGGATGTGATGAAAACATGACAGACACTACAGCAATCACCATAGCCATTGGGGCTACTCAATGCAGGGGCTACTCAATGCTACTCAATGGCGACAGGAACTGCAGCTCCTCCAACCCTGGCAAGTATGAAGCTAAACAAGGATACCAACCCATGCTGGTAACAGTTGCCCCAGCATACATGAGAAGAAACATTGGATGCAAAAGTGATGTTGTTTAATGAGGGGAGAAACTCCTACAAGAAAGGGAAGAGGAAGAATAAGATAAGGCAGGATTCTCCAAGTGCCATCATGAGAACAGGAAGAGGAAGTGAAAAAACTCGTAAGGCAGTGATCACCTAATTTCTGTCCTTGGGAGAGCTCAGAGATATGTGAAAAGATTTCAGCTTCATCCTGACCAGCACATTGTCACCTGATTGCTCCAGTGCTAGGATAACAGGACCAGTGGCCTGCAATTAGAGGGTAGAAAAAACAAGCAGCTATGATCCTTTCCTAGAGAAGGAATTGACAAAGGGGTTGGAAAAAGGGCTCAGCCTCTGGATGTGACTTCTATTAGGCAGTAGGAGAAGGTCTCCCTTCAAGGAAGATGTTATGTTATTCAGGCAAATGGATCACCATTGAGAAAGCCATCCAGTACCTCAGGGAATTAGCCATGCTGGAAGTGAGTTATGATGAGGAATGAAAAATTATTTAAGGATCCAGATGAAATCAAGTGTATGTCATCCAGGTGGTAGAAGTTTGTATGGAGCTCACCATTGTCACATACCAACTCATAGACAGTAATGACCTGGAAAGATGGAGAGAGAAAAACAGTGGATGAATGGGCTGTCCAATGCCAGCAACATGAAGAAATTCTCTCAGCCCCCATGGGCTGTGTCTCAGCTGTGGAGAAAGTGTTCCAAGAGTTCCAGCAATTCAGACCTGATATGTTCTAATTCACACCTGTATGGACCAGTATCTCAGCTATCAGGAGTTAGAACTCTGCAGGTCAAGACTGTAGGCTGGTTGATTACACACTGTAATCACTGTAAACACCAGACCATCCTTTGGCTTTACCTGAGTGACTGCAGAAAAGACATGAGAAAGTAGGGAACAAAATCTACCTCAACACCCTCATGGGTGTCTGATTTGCAGGAAAAAGACCCACAAAACACTGGGTTTCTTCAGGAAAACTGCTGCTCCTGTTTCAAGCAGGCAGTTTCCCAAACAGAGTAGAAGAGCTGATCTTGCTTCTGATCTTAATAAAGAGAATTCTGTTTTGTGTATACAAAAAAATGAGTAACCAATATGATGATCAGGACTAGAGGGGCCCTGCCTTCAGCCAGGAGGAATGGGACAATGGGGTGATTTACTGGACTGTGTGATTTCGATGGCCTGGTACATCACATCAGGCCAACAGGAGTATAAGGGTCTAGTGGATACTGGTGCAGGGTGTATCCTAATACCACCAGGTTACAGAGAAGCAGAACCCATTTGTACTTCTGGAATGACCAGAGCATCCCAATGGCTTATTGTATTTGGAGGCTGAAGTGACACTCACTGGGAATGAGTGGCAAAAGCCCCCTGTCATGACTGGTCCAGACACTCCATGCATCCTTGGCAGAGACTCAGTGAAGGGTGTTTCAAGGACCCAAAAGGTAGGGCTTTCTGTATTTCTTGCAGATGGCGGAAATTAGGCAGGTGTATTTCTTGCCCAGTCTCTCAGAGGACCTCTGTGTTGTGGAGTTGCTGAGGGTCAAAGAACAACTGGTGCCAATTGCTACCACAAAAGTGCACCGATGGCAATATCTCACCAATGACTCCCATCCATAAGCTAATCCGTCAACTGGAGAGCCAAGGAGTCATCAGCAAGACCTGCTCACCTTTTAACAATCCTACATGGCCAGTGTGAATGTCTAATGGAAAATGAGGCTAACAGTGGACTATCGAGGCCTTAATGAAGTCACTGAATGCTGCTGCGCCTGACATCCTAAAGCTTCAGTAAGAACTGCAGTTGAAGGCTGCCACACAGTATGCCCCAAATGTGAACTGGTATTGTTTTCTCAGTCTCTTTAGCAGCAGACTGCAGGCCGCAACAGAATGTAAGACACTTCTCCTATCTTTATGTGTTAATGATTTGCAGTAGTTTTTTCTTGCTCATTTCATGGAATTCTTTCGCTGATGGGGGAAAAAACACTTGAAAGGAAATTAATTAATTAACTTGACATTGCTGAGTGTCTGATAACAAGGATAGACGTAAGCCAGCAGGATTACTTGAATGAACATCCCCACTGGACAAATGCCTTCCTCACTTACCTAAGGCAGCTCTTTGATTTAATGGCATTCTGGTGATATATATGAGATGTATGAGATTTGGTCCATTGATTTTTAGTGAGGTTAACAAGTACCTGAACAGATTTTAAATTGAGTTTTGAAGCTACACATTTTTACTAAGCTGGTAAGTCCCTGTAATGGATCCTACCAAAGTGTCTCCTGATTTACAGAGAAAAGGGACTTCAAAACACAAAGAAGTCTAAGTCATGAGGAATGCACCTAAACATATAATTTCAAGCTTCTGTTGTGTAAATTATTCTGCCCTTTGTATATACCAAAAATTCTTGGTATAAGGACTAAATGCACAGAAGATAACAGCTAAATATAACTAACTATAGACTGTATCCTGGCTTTTTAAAACTTGAAAAGGTCAGAAAATGTAGGAGCAAATTGCCCGCTAGATGCCAGATTAACCCCAGTTATGTGAACATGTATTCATTTTCCCAAAACAAAGAACAGAAGAATAAACATTTCTTATATATTTATTATCTTGTATAGATCTCTGTCTTTCTTCAATATATATTGTCATGACTCGTTGATGCAAAAAAATTCTAAACCATCTGTACATATATGAACTAAATCCAATCAAGGACTGATTTACTCTAATAAAGCCTAAACCAAAAGCAGTGAACAAGGAGTATCTCAGGGTTACCAGAAGGGAACATTGCAGAAAGATGCCTATTTGTGTTATACTCTTCTCTAATGATAAGGTAATTACCTGCAGTGATGAGCCAGTTATCTCCCACCACATGGGTCCTACATCCAGAAATGCAGCAGGCGGCTGCATGTACCATATAAATTCTTAAATAAATGGCCCAGGTTCCACTGTTCTTTAAAATACTCTTAGTACCATCTAGCTTGGTAAAACACTCACTCCAGGCTTGGTTATTGGCTCCCCAACGTGCTTAGGTGCTTATTTTTATTAGCAAATCATTCACTAAAGTCAGTAAAAGGGTCACAGAAATAGGAACAGATAGATACTTCCTAAACACCAAAGTACCTTTTCTCCCTACCCTGAATGAGATGACTGGAGCTATATTGTTTAGCTACATTGACTTCAGAGCACTTCCAACAATGCAGAAGTCCTACCTCTAGCATGATTCAGCAGTACAATTACTGAACTGTTTTGTAAAATGAAAGTGTAGAGTGGAATTGTGGTGGCGTGTGGTTTCTAGATGAGTGTTTTATTGTGGTTCCTATAATGGTTCATTCCTGTTTTCCCCCATGTTGTTTGGTGTCTCCTGAGTTGTCACCTCCCCTTAGCCAACTGTCCCTCATTCCCTGGACCTGCCCTTGTTCCAGAAGTCCTGTGTCAATCCTCCCTTGAGCCAACCCCCTGCCCAAACTCCTCCCCTGACCCTGCCTCCTAATGTTGTCAATCCATAGCCGACCCCACCTTCAAGTCCAGAAAATTCTATGCTCCTTGACACCCTGTTGGTCCTCTAAAATTCTATCCTCCCCTCTCATTTCCCCAATGGTCATGTTTTTTTAAGTCCCCTGTTGAGCTCCTACCCTGTTTGCCCCGATTGGTTTCTGTAGTGTATCCTCCCCTTGTTCCATCCCCATTTAAAAATCCTGGTTCACGCTTGGTTCTTGTTTTCTGTCCCTGACCCTTCCTTGGAAATAATCCTTCCTTGCCAAACATACAGAAGATCACTCCCTTATCTCTTACTCCAACCCTCGGCACATTCCACCCAAGGTGTCCTGCAGAGCAGCACTGCTGCTGTGAGGAGGAGTGGCACCCTGCTCCACCCTGCCCAGGCCAGGAGTGGTCAGGGAGGGCCACTCTCGGCAGGTCTGCAAAGGGCGAGCCGGAGTTTGCCCAGGCACTGTGTTGGAAATCATAGCTTATCTTCATGGAGGCTTGCATTGCTGGTTTTCTAGAAGTAGTATGGCAGCCCCTAATTAATTGAGCAGATTTTAGGAGTTCTCTGCCTTATGAAAACATGATTTAGTCTGGCGTGTGGGCTGGAATTCAGGTCTCTGGTGTGGGAGGACAGCCTGCAGATGGCAGGTGCCGGCACACAGTCGGTCTATTGTGATGACCCAAAGATAGAGCTGGGCACAGGCAATTAAATCCTCCACACACTGAAGATAAATGGGTATGTAATTATAGAGCTGGTGCTCCAGACAATTGACTGGTCTTTTTTTCTTGAGTGATGGATGTAAGGTCTATATTAATTTAAAAACTTAGCTTCTGTTTATTTTCGTAGTAGCTGCAATATTTTCATATGTTCTTTACTCTGATGTCTTTGTTTTGTTTCATGAAAGGTCTAATGGAATAGAATAACTTGCTAGAGCACAATGAGTTTGTTTCTTCTCTCACATTGCAAGTTTTTGCTATACGTAGTTGAAAATCAACAGAAGGACACTGCAATTTGCTAAAATCAATATAATTAGAGAAAAAAAATTGATGTACTGGAAAGACCACAATTCAGAGAACTGCAAAGCATGATTGAAATGCTTAATGAGCTGCTGAACTGCAATACTCTAGGTTTGGCATGTCACGGGACCTGGGTGCTTCTGATGGAAACACTGCTGCCATCCTGGCTCCCCAAAACACTTCAAAGCACCATTTCATATCAGTAGCTGCATTAGAATGAATATGTGTCATGCCTGATGCCATTTTAGGAAGCTCCTCATGCTGAGGAACATTACACCAAAATATCAGACTTGTACCTAATTTCTTCATGTTATTCACATTTAGTTTTGTTGCTAGGGTGAGTGTGCAGCACTGTAAAACTCTGTGAAAGGAGAACTTGCCATTTGCAAAGTTTAATTCTCCTAAGAGTTGTCTGTTAAAAATATTTTGACTTTACATTGTTACTGACTACTTATAGTCTTATAAGTAAGCTTTGGGCTTTTTTTCTTTTAGAATTAAACTATGCAGCCAGGGCTGGAGCCTTATGCATTAAGTTTATTACCTTTGGGTTTTTTTCATTTTACCTCTCCTGACCCAGATCTACCATGAAACAGATTTAGGAGATAAGCCAGTCAAGGGTGGTTTGATGAAGACCTTGGCTTTTCCTCCAACCCTAGCCCATGAGACTCAGCAAGGTGGATACAGTGGAGGATGTATCCTGGCCCCTCTGCACCAGCTCATCTCATTTCCCCTTGCTGAGTTTGTGACAGGACAGGAATGATGGCATGAGGCTGCAGGGGGCTAAACAATTCTTCTGTTGTGACTTCTGTGTGGGAGCCTTCATGAAGAGGCCCAACCTTTCCTATAGCACAGGACCTGGTCTCCTTTGCTCTCTGTATTTCCCCACGCGGTGGGGAAAGGAGACCCGAGGCACTGTGTCACAGCTGCAGGAGCTACAGGGACTCCTCAGGACACCAATATGCTGGGGTGAACTCAGAGTGTGTCTCACACTTCTGCAGGACAGCTGACACATCTACAATGTGGGAAACGTGCCACTACCCACTCACATTATTAAAATTAAGCAAAAGCAGAGAAATTATTTGCTTGTACGATGGTGTTTTGGATGCAATTTTCTCTCTGCCATTTGCCTTCTGAGATTATGAACTCTTAGTAAACAGATGATTTATGCATAGCAAAACAAACAAAGAGAGGCTCAATTTTTGCTACTCCTGCTAAATATAATAATAAATAAGAATGATCCTGTAAGGGACATTTGTTTATCTTAGTTTTGGAAAAGCAACAGCATATCTCTTATTTATGCCTGCTGCAGTAGCAATTCTGTGCTATATTTAAGGGTTTTCACGTCATTATTTTCATCTTCTCGGGAAGCAAGAAGAGCAGGCTAATCTACAGGGAGGGCAAGCAGGAGCCGGGGCAATGGCAAGGTGGTAGGACAGTGTTCTCATAAGAAAGGGTCAGTCTAACTGTGCCTAAGCAAGGGGAACAGGGCAGGTCTGGTGATGGTAACTGGTGACTGTGAATAGTTCAGGAAAGTCTGAGTTCAAATCAGGAGGTCAGGATGTTGGCCAGGCACAGGCACACCTCCAGCATGGCTTGACCAAAACCAAGGAAAACAGCTACAGCTTAAATGCATGAGTAAAGCTGGGGGTGGCCTTGACAGAGTTTTTTAGGTCTCTCTTGCACAGCTCTTTTGTCCCAGAATCCTGATCCCAGCTTAGCTTTTGTCCCAGCTGTGCTGTATCAGGGCTGGCCAGCAGCACAGGCAGCAAGCCCCTCTGTGGGGCAGAGGTTGAGACTGAAGGAGCTGCAGGACAGGAAGGACACATCTTCTGTAGGATGTTGTCAAATGGAGAATGTATACTCTTCTTCAAGAGGATCACTGTGTACCAGAGACCCAGTGACAATCAGGATTTCAGGAAATACACAGTACAACAAAGTAATGATGTTTTTTGCAGGGTAAACCAGAGATGGTAACAAGGTTACCATATGTATTTAAAAAAAATAAAACAAAAAGCTCCCCCAAACTGAAAAAGAGGTAGATTACATAAAACAAATATGCTGCAGAAAGACATAATAAATTTCTATCCCACTCTGGAGAGGTTTCTGAACATTATTATCATATTGTGATGCCATCCTACAATTAATCAGCCCTTTTAGTGATGTTGTAATAAACTCAGAGGTTCAGATTTTCAGCTTGTGTGAGTCAATATGGGTCCATTGATTTCCATGGAACTGTTCCAGGTGAATATCTGGCTGCAGACATCAAGGAGAGTTGTACAGAGATGTTTAATAAAGCAAGAGACCTGTGTTTTCACAGTAGATAAATGACTTCCCGAGTGATGCTGCAGTCTCTTGTGGCACCTCTCCTCCAAGAAGTTTTATTTTAATCATTCTCATAAAGTTCCCTTAACTGCAACAATAATGCTAAGAGCCTGACACAAAGCAAAGGAAATCAGATTTCTGGATAACTACTGGAATGAAATGTTGTTCCCAGGTTGCTGTCTAGATTTTGGGATTTTTTCTGCTAGGATTTTTCTTCTGTTATGTCCTTCCTTTTAGGAGTACCAAGAGTACTTAACCCCTAACTTTTTCAGTCCCTTTGCAGAGAGACCTCCAAGTGTTTGCTGTAAGTAAAGTCTGTAACACAAATTGTCATTGCTGTAGTTTTATCTATGTTTTTTATGGTATAAAACAATGGTCAGTCAAAACTGATTCTTGCTTGCACATCTCTGTATGCAATTGAAAATCTCAGATTCCTTTATAGATGGATTGGTTCATTTAAGATTTATACTAATTTTCTTCCATTTGTTAGTCCATATAAGTTCTATTCAGATTAATTTCAGACAATTTGGTAAATAGTGCAAGAGAAAGCAGCTTTATTGACTTCCTAAGAGTTTTTGGCATGAATTTGAATATAGTCTAAAGGCAGCTATAGTGGTAGGCACCACAGACAGCATCAACATATCTTAGAGCAACACTTCATTTCTGTATGCAATGAAATGTACTTAATGTAAGTAGCAGTTTATAGAAAAAAATCTGGAAATATGGAGTCCATTTGGAAACAGGAAGCTCTGACTTTTATACTTAGAGCTGAAACCTCATTGGCAATACTGAAATCAGTTGTGTTTTTTCTGAAAACCTAGTTAAACACAAGGCATTTAAAAAAAGAAGAAAGAGCTAATTGAGTTACCAGTTGTGAATAATGTGTAGCATTTGACTTGATTCATAAAAGCAAAGATCCTTCCAGGATGGAAAGAATAACTGGGGTTTAATGCAGTGCCAATCTCTCTCATCCTTCAAGGATCTGTTGTGTTACCTCAAGGTCTCCGTCTGGGGGACCCAGCATAAGCAGAGACTGATGAATCTTATTACAACCAAACAAGCTTTTGTAAAGTAAATTAGTATTTAATTGAAATTAGTAAATTTCCAGTACAACTATACAGGTTGGATATCAGTAAAACTACCAAAACACTGGAAGAGACATCCTACAGACCACAGCATGTTTCTTTCATTGAAAGTTTTTAGAAGGACTGGAGAAGATATAGCTGCCCCTTATGTTAGAGAGTCAAATGTTTAGGATGACAATTTAGTGTGTATTCCAACTTTTGCCTTACTCTTGTATGATTTATAATGACCAGGTGATCTCTGTGTCTGAGCACATCAGTTGTAGTGACTGGCAGGCTGCTGCTTATCCTGCAGCATTCTCCTGGGATGCTCCTTCTTCTCCCAAATACAGACTGACCATGGCAGCTGCAGGCCTGCCTGTTCCTTAGCTTGACATCAGTAAAGCCTTGCCCAGACAGATAGCTGGCAGTTCTCTTCTTTGCTGTAGGTATTACCTGAAATATAAGCAATCAACACCTCCAGGAATTAAGAAGGGCTATGGGTTAACCTGACCTCCCTCCTCCACCCCTCTCCAAATAGATTATCTTCAAATAGTCACCCTGGGGGCCCAAAAATGGCAGTGTGTTTTGCTTTGAATTGCTGTAAGACAGAAGAACTGTCCTGCTTAGGGTTCATCACCCCATCTTGTGATGTTCTCTTTCATTCAACTTAGAAACAGCACTGGTGGAATGGTAGTATAAATTGGTTTCTATGGATGCATCTCTTGTAATTCCAGAAGTAATATCTGCACTCCCATAAACAAACTCATTAAAATCTGCTTGAGCTTGCCTTGGATGCCCTCAGAGAGAGACTCTTGCTGGCTTCTCACTTTTCCCATTTATTATAATCTCTTCTAGTTTAGTAAACTGCTTGAGAATTCAGAGTCAATTCTCAGTGACTTAATCTGAATGATATAGCTCTTCTGCATTCCCAGAAGAGCATGCCAACAGCATACCTTCCAGAAAGATGTCACAAATCTCCACAATTTGCTGCAACCTACAGAAAACCTTGAATTTACTACTTCTATGCAATGGAAAATTTCTATGTCCCCATATGATAATTCCAGAAATTTACAGAAATGCATTTTCTCTCTGTAATTAATAATATAACCCAAATTAGGCCTAACAGGTGTCACTTCTAGAAAACTATGTAGTGAATGAATTCCTTTAACACAGGAGAAGCTAGTATGACAGTTAGATTTTGTAGTGGCCTGCTATTAACCACTTACCTTGCATCCACTATAAGGGGTTATTTTTCATATGGGTGAAGGATTTTAATTTCATAAATTTTCAGATGCTTCAAGTACTGCAGCTACGGTTTACTTGCAAATGCATTTCAAAGTTATATTCAGCTGTTGCATAGTGCTGTCATAGCAGTAATGCTGTCTTGCATACCATAGTAGCATCCTTCCTACTGCCTAAGATAGTTTCATAAGCTACTTCCATAAGAAATAAAATCACTGTGCCATGGCACAGTTTGAGCACTGATGTATCATTATCTGTAATCTCTCTGCTACAATTCTGGTTGTGCCAGCTTTTTCTGTCCTGGACAATGCTTGGCCATAGTTTAAAAGATTGCATGGGACATATAAACACAGGTTGCATTGTGCCCCTTGCTTTGAGGCACTGAGAGAAGGTTGTAACCCAAAATGTAAACATGGGTGCAGTCTCCTGGTCTGTGTCTGACTCACAAACTGAGTTGGGTGCAGATTCCTTTGTGCTAGGAGAGCTTTCTCTCTTCTGTCTCACCTTGCTTTACACCTACTACCAAAAGTTCTTTACTTCATCATGGTCAAAATTCCCTTTCTGGACTGCTGTTCTCCTCGGGTCTTGCAACTAGTAGAAGCATAAATCACAGGAATGTCAGTAAGTATCTTCTCTTTCCTAAGCTTGTTCCCAAAAGCCTCTCGTTGTGGTCCCACTGTTTCCATTCCCTTCCCTCCCTGGCAATGCACTTGACTCTTCTGTTGACTCTAAGGTTGTAGAACTCAGTGATTATCGTTTTGGTGGGCAAACGTGGCACTCAGTTTCTGAAATTAAGATAAAAACTGTTGAAGAACAGCACAGGAACAACTCCCAACCTAGACCTATACACAATTCCCCTTTTGTTCTTCTGAAGCCAAAAATAAATCTTCATATGACTTCTACCTTATGCCTATTTCTATCACTGTCCTCTTTTGCTGACTCTTCAGTTCCATTCTATGTGACATGACCTACTCCTGGAAGTGAAGAGGATGCCACATTTCAGCACTCATGCCTAAGCCAATTGGCCTTTCCTAAGAGCTCATGGAGATGTCTGTATACCAAGGGCCTTTTTGGTTGATTTGTCAGAAGTTCAGAACCAGCCAGTGAAGGTTTTGTAGCTATAAGATATCTGCTGATGATACAGTGTGAAAGGTTCTATAATTGTAACACAGTTACAGATGTTGAGAGCAATCCTCACGTTGCTTTACCTCCCATTTTAATGTGTGGTTCAACACAAGAGCTCCTAAAGAGACTCTCCATATGGAACTTGAATCGAAGATTTCTCCCCTACACTGTGACCTTGACTCGGCTCATTTCCTGCAGCCTGATTTACTTCGATGAAAGGCTGGACTTCTGTGTAGGTTGACAGCATGCTACAGGTTTCATGAAGTCAAAGCGCTACAAAGTGACTCAGATCTCTTTTTTAGTTGTAGCTAAAAGAATCTAGCCTGCTGTAGTCTCCAACTCTTTTGTCATACTTACTGAAAATCCACAAGGTAGCTTCTGAATCTGCATTAGAGACAAAACTAGCTTCTGGTTCCATCCCTGGGCTTTCTACTGTGTATTCTCTCCAAACACTATAATGGGTTAGTTGTTTTATTCTAGCTGGCTAGATTAGCTAGAAAAGGGTGAAAACTAAAGATTGTGCTAATTTAACAACAGATATAGCTGAAAGCTCTAAATATTTGCTGAATGCTACACTTTTCTTAGTACCAGAATACTTTTCTGCTGTGAAAGGAAAAGAATGCTTTATTAACTTTAGAAAATATTCATAGTATACTATGCACTAAAGATCTAAATGGTGCCTGCAAGCACTGGACCAGGCATGTGCTTTGTTATGTGAAATGAGTAAACCAGATACTGTGATACTAGTAAATGTCAAATAAATTTTTCAATGCATTGAAATAACTCCCTTTTTGGTATGTATCCTTCTTTGCTATGTATGCTCTTAACTTTTCAAAGAAATCTTCTGCCCTCAGTGACATTAGCACTTAATGGGGAGGACTGGTATTGAACTAGTAGCTCCCCCTTTCAAGTGAAATATTTAATTGTGTTTCTCTCATACAATTAGGTTACAAACCTGGCTAAAAATGTAGTATGTGAAACCAAGCCCAAATGAAAATGTGCTTGGTCAGGAAAGCTGCATATTACTGAAAGAGAGTACTTTATTCAAAGTTACTTTTTTCTGGTGAAAATAAGCTGTGTCTTTAGAAGTTATAATCACTTCAGATATTTTTTAATTAGCTCTAAATTTGAGGCCAGATTGATAGTAAATTTCATGATATAGGTATAATTAATTAGATCAGTAGGAGTTTATCAATGTGAGTATGAGCTTATAAACTGCACCACCAGAACTTGCCAGTTTCCTAAAAAAAAAAAAAAAAAAAAAAAAAAAAAANTAAAAAAAAAAAAAAAAAAAAAAAAAAAAAAAAAAAAAAAAAAAAAAAGGAAACAAGCTACTGTGCCTACTGTGCTTTCCCAAATATATGGCCATCTTATACTTAGATTTCCGATAGTCAGAACCAATTCTGAGTGAAGATTGTGTATTCATTTGTGAGGTGATAATGACGTGAGGTATCACCATCCACATTATGAGTGAATCAGTGCTAAGATTCACCAGTCTCACAAAGAATATATAATTTTTCAGGCAGCTAAAAGCCACTTCAGTTCCTCGCTTAAATAACTCCAGCTGCCCTTTACAGATTTTTTTTTTATTGATAGAAATTGCCTCTTGCCTGTCAGGTATTTAATGGTTAGCCTTATCAGAGACTGACTCCAGCAAACTGTATAAATAGAAGTGAATTTAAAAGAAGACAAAGATCCCATTACAAACTATTCTATTGATTTCACACAAAAAAAATCTGCTGTAAATAAAGAACCTTAACAATTTACATGGACTTAAGTAGCTGGGTCCACTTATCTGCTGGTAATGGTGTTGCTTTCACAGAGTAAGATGTACAATAATTTATAAACTGTACATAGACACAACCACCTGAATTTGAAGACCAAGAGGATGCAGAAAAAACAGAGGTCTCTGCTGAGGATCAAAATAAGATACAAGCACAGTGGTGCAATTCTTTACAGGTCTTCCTTTGGAGATCATTGTTGAAAGGGACGGGAATAGGTGACAGCATGGTTCAGTTATAGCTAAGACAGTAGGAGAATAGTTTACTATCTAAGATGAGAATTAAGTCATGAGTATCCTCAGGAAGAGGCTCAAAACTTTAGCCAGATGGATATGACATTGCCATTGGCCATGTTAAAAAAAAAGAAGTAGAACAGTAGAGAAATGAATTTGAGGATATCTGGGAAATTGGGTGGATGTGTAGCTCACATAGGGTTTGAGTGCATATTGTCTGTATGTTAGATCCTCTCTGTGCTATGATGGCTCTAGCGTGGTCTTTTGCAGTCACTTTTAACAAGCCCCAGCAACTAGAAGGTGCATCAAAGAGAAATAGACTTGAAAGCTCAACCCAGTGGAACTAAGAAGTGCTTAAAGAATGGGTATAGAACTACCACAACTCTAAGCCAAACGAGGCATACAGGGGATACATATTTCTACAAAGCATGCACAGTGTGAACTAAATGCATATTTTGCAATTTCCGCCAAGAAAAGCAAATGAATAACAGGAAATGTCTCAGACAAAAAAGCTATTTTTTTTTTTTTTTTGGTAACAACCAGAACATCTTGGGTAAAGGCTGCCCACTAGGGTTCGCAACATTTTTAAGTTCAGCTGACTGCATGCTTTTTCTGAGTAAAGGTGAAGTCTCTGAAGATTGAGAAAGCATATTCAGCAGGAAAAATACTTTGATACTGTAATATCTACTCTAAAATGACAGGTTTTGTTGGGATGAAGTTATTCAAAATACTGCCCTAAATCTCCTGTGGCAGAGGAGATTTTTCATTCTACTGAAATACAATGTGAAGGAGAATTATGTTGTTAAGATCTGATTATAAAAGATGCTTCTGCTAAATTAAGGTGCAAACAAGAGCATATGGCAAAATCAATCGTGCAGATTTTATTTAACTGTACATGTGAGGCAGAGAGATAAAAAGAAAAAGGAAGAGGAAGGAGGGAGAGAGGGACAGAGTGGGACACAGAGAGAGAGATTAAGCAAAAGATATCACCACAATATGGATTCTTGTGACATCCTGCTAGTCCTTCTCCACCCTGGTCTTAGGTGTTAGGGGTCGTTCTTATGGAGGTAACACTTTCGTACAGGCCAATCCCAGGTATCCATGGGAATAGATGCCATTCCCACAGCTTGGGCTGGCATGTGTATCCTTTCCCAGTTTTCCACTGTACAATTTTTTTGTTTAAGTTTCCACAATTTCCACAGTGGCATTTTGTTCTGTGTGCTAATTCCAAACCCTCACCTTTTCTGGGCCTGGAATTAATGTCTTTCTGTTTTGGCGTCTGTGCTTATCTCCAGTTCCTGTTGTGGTGACCTATCTTATGGAGACCACGTTTTCAGACATGCAACTGCATTCTTTAAGTCCTCACACATGTGATACAAGGCCATTCAAAACCTCAAAACTCTTTTCTGGAAAGGCTGAAAAAACCCATGCAATTGTAGTTAAACAAGTAGTATTTCTGAGGTGACAACAGCTGATAAACACATAAACTAAAGCTGATGTTTTGGGACAAGAAACAACTTTTGCAAGAAGTTTTTCTGGTGCAGATAATATACTTCCTAAAATTAACTTGCACAATTTCAAAAGATACTCTGCAACTCTGCATGTCCTAGAAGAATTAAAAAGAAATTATGAGTACCTTTTCTTAAACTGAATGTTCTCGTTGATTTCCGCCCTTTCCAGGTTAACTTCTGGAGAATCAACACTTTATGACATATGTTCTCATATTTTCTGGCAAAAATGCCGATGTTACTTCCTAGCCTATTGCTCCAGTTCCATTTACCTTGGTACACAATCCAAATAAATGTAAAATGCTTTTAAATCCTGGTGAAATTAGTGAAAGAATGGCAAAGGGCCCATACCAGTGCTGGCTTTGAGGTCCAAAGGCACTGAGAGATGTACAGGTAGTTGTACATAGCTGTAGGGCTCCTGGCAGAGCTGGTGTCTGTTGGCCTCTGAGCACTAATGTGGATTATTCTCTGGCACTTCTTGTTCTGCTGCAATGATGGCTGATCCCATTAAACATCTCAAAGCTGAAGGGCCTCTCAAATCACTGAAAGTTGTGACATTTTCCATTTCTTCTAGCCATGTGTTCTGGCCTAAAATCAGTACTGTATCTTTTGCTAAAATGTTACTGTAATAATTTTAAGAACTCAGCTCTGAATTTTGTGCTCCATTGATTTTTCAGTGTCTACAGAAAATTGGGGGTTTAAGTTACCAGGCTCCTTTCCACCCCTTTTTTTTTTTCCTCATTTTGAAATTATTTTTTCATTGGCACCTAATTTCTTATTTCCTATCTGGTTTTTGATTAGTTTTTCTTTGTAATACAGTACTTAGAAAAATAGTGTCCTAACAGTTTTAAAACTCAAGGAAAAACCCCAAAACAACACAATCCAATGTACAGAAGAAAATCTTTGACGGCAGAATTTTTTAAATTAAAAGACTTCCATTACTTTGAAAGCAAGTGTATATTTAGCATGACTAGATGGTAGAAGAAGATTCCTCTGGTATTTAAGATGGCTATACAATTATTGACTTCAAACCAGCAATTTAGTTAAAGATAGATGCAAACCATATCAATCCTTTGCCACCTGGCATGTGGTCCTAGAGCTGAGCTTGCAGTATTTCTCAAAATTTTATCAATATAATGCTTTCTCAAATCCATATTCTGAGAAAAAATAGCTTAGAGATTGTAAATTTTAAGAGATTTTGATTTTAAATGATTCCATTTTAAGGACAGCACATACTATATAATTACTTATATCTGAATACTCTGGTATTTTACTCTCTCTTGTACTCTCTCTTAAGTCAGGCATTTTCTCAAGTCAAGCATTTTCTCAAATAATTTGACCTAAACTGACAACTCCAAATATATGAATTTCCTGAGCATATTATCAGCTGGGAGCAGCTAGTAGTTATAATTACTTGTTAGCTAATATTGTACACAGAACAATTATGTTTGGAGAGTTATATAACCTTGGACCGGTCTGCAATAAGCTTTCAAATTTAGAAAGCAATGAATGACCTCTGAGCATGTCTAAGACAAGAAATAATTAACAAAGAAATCTCCTGATGTGCTGTAGTATACCCCAGTTTGCAGCTAAAAACATTATTTTCCATTTTAAATGTTAGCAGTTACGGTATATCTACTTTGTCTTCTATGTATGTCAGAATAAAATCAATAAAACTTACAAAGAGCAATTAAAACGCAATAACAATCCCACTCAAGTTTTTTTTTTTTTAAGCAATATGAACAACTAAGATGGTGATAATCATTACCACCACTATTAATTTTTCCCTGTAGAGAGGTAGATTTGCAGATTTGTGCCAGAAATGCTGCAGTTGCTGATACCAGCCTCCCCTTGCCGTCTCCATGGCTGCGGGGGTGCACACCTGGTGCAGAGCCCCAGCTCAGCAGAGGAGTCTCCACTATGCTTTGCTTTGCTTTGCTTCGCTTTGCGCTTGCAGCGGGCGAGCTCTGCCTGCCCCGCCAGCACCAGGTGTCAGGGACAGGCTGTTTGCACTGCCTCACGACAGCACTAAGGTGACTGCTGCACTGGTGTCATCCAAATATAAAGCTGGGCCTGGGCCAGGCTCTCAAGCTGTGGTAAGCATCCCATGAGTATCACACGAGCTGCTCCTTCTGTGCGTGTACCTAGCCTAGCACGCAGCCAGGAGCTTTTGCTGCTGATACTGTCGTTAATGCTCTTACCTAAGCAAACTGCTTTTAGAAAGTGCAGTGCAGGATATTCTTCCCTGTTGATAATTATAGTTTGGTAAGTATCACGCTGCAATCAAGTGTTTCAGAAAGCCTGTTTCAATAAAAGGGAGTTCCGACCCTACTCGTATTGTAATGTGAGCTTACGTTTTCTTCAATGTTTCAGTCTAGGAAAGGAGAATATACAGTGGAAAAAAATGAGAGAAAAATCTGTCTTGTAATCCAAACATGAAACTGCTGATGAAAAGGAAGACTTTTTTTGTCTGTATTTGAAATTATTTGTGAATGTTTGACTGCATTACCAGGTAATTCCATTTTCTATACTCCTTGGCATTAAAACAATCAAAATAAATAAGGAGATATTCAGCCAAATAAACACAGAAGTCTTGATGTGACAATGTGACATCCAGTATGTTTGCAGAAGTGACTGACAGCTAATGTAGTACTTCAAGAAAGGATCTAAATTAAAGGTTTGCAATGAATAATGTATTTGTCAAAACTGGTCTTGTCCTATTCACAAATTCCTGTACTAGGAATTTTTTGTTGTTATTGTTACATATTTAAAAAAAACATTTTGTATTGAAAGCTTTGACATGAGCAATTTTGGGCTATCTAGGCCCTGTATAGTCTATTGTTGACATGAAGATTCAGAATTCCCTATTTGATTGTCCTTTAAACAAAAAAAGAAAATAAATTATTTGTTATCCTTTTATCCCTCAAATAAGGTTAAAAAACCACATAAATATTTTTTGCTCATTTTTAGAAATAGTCTTTTACTCACTTGGCAGGAAGATAAAAGGACAAAAACATATTTTAGGAACAAGGAGTTATAGCTTGAAAGAATATAAGGAAATTTAAAACATACATCGTTTTTTTCCATCTTCTTTTTAATCTAAAATTGCTTCCTGGATAAAGAAATAATAAAGTAATAACCCAGATTTTTTAGGTTTTTGACTACTTGAAGCTCAATTTTCTCTTTATTCAAAAACTGTGAAGGAATTAAAAATTTTTGAACCTTTATGATTTCAATCTATTCTGGTTGAAGTGTCTAAGTTGCAGGACTTTAGACAGGGTTTTGTTTTTCAGGTGAGGCAAACTAAACTCATAGAATTTCCTGTCCTTCAGCCCTTAAATTTGGTGGTGGTGGAGGGATGATGTAACCCAGAGAACTTTGTATAAGTGAGCATTAGTTTTATGCCAAACACTTGGAAAACAAGTGCCTGTCTTCTCACTCAGGAGTCCCTCTCAGTATACCATGTTTCTACAGCTGTATATAAACTAAAACATTTTTTCAAGAAGCACAAACATCAAATTTAATGGTCTTTGGTTTGTATCATAGTGTACTTCCTCTACATATTTAATCTCACATGAGAAGGAGATGTTTAATACTGTCAGTCAGATCAGATGACTACAGCTATCACTGTGGTTAAATCCAAGTGTTGCAAACGGGTTGTGGGACTGGAGCTGGTATTGAGGCACACAGTAGGAGTTTTACATTAATGATTGACAGGTTTATGCAGCCAGTTCATTTTTTATTTCAGTGGCCATATTTAGGTTGCTTGAACGTGTCTCATATTTTAGTCATGTCATTTGGAGATTTGCTTGTGAATTGTCTTGTTCTCCAGTTTTGTCCCTTTCCTGTAATAAAGTTAATTTAGAAAAGCAACTATGTACCACTGCAAATGTATAGAAACCACAACCAAAAAAAAAGTTTGTTATTAGCTGCAACATGGCTTTTTTTTTCCAAAGCCGAACATAATGACTAGTAAAATAAGCACGGATGACTGTTTCACTTTTAGCTGAAGTTATTTCCTTTTTGTTCCAGACAATAGCATCTTCCAAGAGATGATTCCTAAAGTAATAAATTCTGAAGTATGTAATATTTTTCCTCAATATGCAAGAATAGGCTTATTGCATGGGTCATGGGGACATAACCAAAAAAAAAGCAATAACTGAAAGTTAAAGATTTATGAAAAATCTTTACTAAAATGCCCCACTTCTGAACATTTCTGTTTTAATACTCTGTGTTCCAGAAATCCAGGAAGAGAGAAAAACCCAGGAATATAGATGAGTCGGTAATAATAGTGGACATATGTGACTGGCAGAATCTGTGGCTTGACAACTGTCATGTCAAAATTCAATTTTAAAATACAGTAAATGAACTTATTCACTGACATTTATGATGAATTTTAATCACCTCATTTTTAGTGTGGGCTACACATTCCCAGTTTTTGTGTCTTTATTTTCTATTTCATATTTCATAGTGACTTGGAGAGATCTGAAAAAAGTACCTGGGCAAATAGAGTGCAACTTTGATGAAATTCAGGAAGGAGTCCAAAAATTATATCCACAAAGCAACTATGTCTACTCAGAAAAATGCCTGAACATTAAGATGGTGAAGTACCCCAAGGCTTCAAGTGCTGTGGTGACAAAACCATCTCAGCTCAACAGTGTCTTGCCATCTGTTTAACATTTAGGCTTCTTAATAATTCAAAAAAGCAGAAATTTCGGTGCCCAGGGATTAGAAATGCTCGTAAGAAACCTTACAAATACTCACCATATTGAATTCAGCAGTAAACAGTCAATGTGGCTGTATTTATTTAAAAGCACAATTAGGGAAAGTAGAACTGCCCAGCAATATAAGGAAAACTGTGACAGAGGAGAAGGTCAGTATTTTACTATATAATTTATATTTGTACAAGAAATTAAAAAGTTCCACCTTATCCCATCAAAAACATCTACTTTCTGCCAAGTTAAAGACTATGCTGAGAAAGACTTTTCATGCAGCCTTCCTTTTGAAAGTGTAACATGGTACAGGAAACAGCACCAGGTTCATAAATATTAAAAAGGGTTCAAGTGAGCAGGAAGTTATCTCCAAATCAGTGCTTACTTAAAATCTACATATTTACTGGAAAGGGTGAATCCCATGGCTGTGTTCAAGCTCTGCTGAAAGCTAGTGTCAAGGAATCTTTTGAAGACAGATGAATAAACAGCTCTAGCAGTGTAAACCAGAACCCAGGACTCTCCTCTATTACGATCAAGGAATTATAACCTTGGCTGTGGATTCTGTCATGAGAAGTGAAGCATACCTGGTAAATACGTAGACTTACTGCTGGACTTGTGGTTAGAGCTATAACACAAGCAGAAAAGATCCAGTTTGGAATGGTTTCAGATGTATAAGGTCTTACATAAAATGTAATTATATAATGTATGTCAGTTCCTGGCAAATAATCAAGCACTGTTCAAGTATTCTTAGGTACATCCTGCATAGTTGGGCAAATAATCATCTACAAACATATAAATCTTCCAGCAGACTGTGTACAGTCTTAAATCCACCACGTTTCTAGTCAAAGAATCCCATAGCTGGAGATATCCTTCATAAGGAGCATTTCAGATGCACTCATTCTAGAACTGCAGGCTCTTCCACTCACTATATACATGCTGTGAACACATGTCTGTACTTCCTTTAAAAAGATTTTAGGTGTTTAATTGAGACTTATGTAATATACATCAATAGGTAATACAAAAAAAAACAGTGCTTTTTTGAAGTGGTTCTTCATACGTTTAGGAAGTTCTTCATGTTGCTAACTATTTCAGACTACTTTTTCCCCTCTGTATTTCCTAATCCCAGGAGAAGGGCATTCAAGTGGCATATATCTTGGTATGGGCTCCAGCTGATATAGATATTGAAAGATAAAGCTATCAAAATATGAATTTATGACAAGAAGATTACAGAAGAGTTCTATTAAAAAGCCTCTGGAATATGTCCAGAATGTATAAAAATATACTGAGTTTCCTAAATTTTATTCCAGTGAAGATAAAGAAGTATTCTTCCTCTTCAGAAAGTATACATCAAAACCAGTCCTGCAACTGTAAAACAAAATGTCACATTTGTCTTCATGTTACTCATTCAGGATGAAACCTGAGGTTTTGATTTGGATTTTAGTGATGTGAATGGCATAGAGCTATGGCCTTCTGTCACATCATGAAATCAGAAAAACTGGGACTAGAAGTGACCTCAAGAACTTTTCTTGTCCATCAGTCTGTCCCAAGGCCAGATAAGGTCTCTTTCCAAAAGATTTGTGTAACATATTCTAATAAATCTTTGATGATGAATGTTCTGCAACCTCCTTATTCAGTACCTACAAAATTCAACAAGACCTAAACATCTTGAAAGTTTCTGTGGCTTATTTGTTTCACTAACAATGAACTCAAACCTCAATTCACCAGCTGACATCACTGGATCCTCACCAAAATTTAGGTGTCTGTGGTGCAGATGAGAGGTTTATATAAAGTGAGATTTAAATACCATCACGATTATTAACATACTAAACCCAAAGGAGTTTTATTGATATTTTTGAAGATATTAGTGGAATATATTGTTTTACAATATGAAGAAGGTGTCAGAAACTGCCCCATTGATAAAATTGTTAGGGTAAGAAGATTCTTTTGGACTTTTAAAATATGACTGATGTTAGGCTTTATTCTGCAAGACATTGTTCACAGTAACTGAGGTATTGAACAAAGTACAAAAATATTTTTATAGTAACTGCATTCTCATACAGACTCAATTTTCTGTAGCAGTGGTAATATAGTACCTTTAATACAAAATAAACATGTATGTCATGTTAACATTTCTTGTATAAATGGATGGAAGATCCTAATTCAGTTTTTGATGCCGTTTTGCAGTCAACCGGTTGCTTTGCATAATTGGGGTGACAGATGCACTTTATTGTAGTAGCAAATTCACTTTGTAGCACATTTTGTAAGATGGTACAGTGGGCCTGGATCTTGGCCAACATCAATAATGGAATAATAAACTTATACAAGTAACAGGGAATTTGCAGTTGTTTTAATGAAAATGCCACTTCTCATGCCTCTTCTGAGGTTATTTTGCCCAACAGGTGCTGTTAGGAGAGAGGACTCTTGACGAAAATTCTCAAATATTTTTGTTTGAAAGAGGCAAAAAGTGACACTGGAAAATAAGATTCTGAAAGAGCCTCAAAAAACAACTCCCCCTATATTATTCCCAGAGAAAAGCACAGAGAAAGTACACAAAGACTACCAAGCCATTACTTACAGCAGCAAGTCTTTTTGAATGGCTCTGTAAACCAAGCAATGATGACAGAAATTGTTCTCCATCCCGACTGGAGGTCAGACAGGAAAACACAGCCTGGTCTACAGGGTTTTCCTGCACTAATGCTTTTTCATCCACATTGCTCACTCACCTGATCATCAGAGCTTTGTTTACACAGCTTTCTTGATTCATTGTTGCCGGCCTGAATGGGACAAATACTGGAGAAATGCAGCATCGCTCACTGGAGTTCTGTGAAAAGTGTCAGCACATGTCAAAGCATTAATTCAGGCTGGTATTGATATGATTTCTCTTTCTGACAGCTGATCAAATGCTCACCTATCAAAAATCACTGCCTCTTATAGCTGCTGCTTAGAAGATAACTTGCAGTGTAATGCTCTTGAAATGTGATTTTTCTTGAGGCACATTAGGGAGTTTTTTGTTTGCTTTTACTCAGTGAGTAAGATAAGAGATGTTGCGGTGTGTTTTCTCTTTAAGTGGTTTGTTCTGTTATCCCCTATGTTAATAGTTCAGTTGAAGTTGCACCCTCCTATCCCAGCTGTCTGTCTTGTCCTAAATCTGCCCCTTGATTCGGAATATTCCTTGTCAGTCCTCTTTTATCCCAACCCCCTGCCTGGAAATCCCCTTGTGTTGGAGGCCCCAGTGGCTCCTTTACACTGCTTCCCTCTGTTTCCATGTTGGCTCTAGTGTTGTCGTCCCCACCTTGTGATCATCCCTTGCTCTCTCCCTGTTGGCTGAAAATTTGTACTCTCCCCTAGATCCTCCTCTGTATAAAAGTCCCTGCACACCAGAGCTCAGGGTCTTTTGCCCCTGGACTCTCTGTGGAATAAAGCTTTCCTTGCAACCCATACAAAAGACCTCCTCCTCGTCCTTATCCCTGCGGTGCACCTGACCACCCGCTCCATGCCACCCTCGGATGTCGCTTCCGGGGTGTGCCCCACACTCGGTGTGACACTCAGTGAGCTAGCAGGATTCTAGCACTGCCTCAAGGAGACACTGGCTGGAAACTCAGCTGGCTTCATGATGGAATATCTCTGCTATTCCATGTGATTTTGCAAACCTATCCTTGAATAAGCAAGGTGCAATCTCCTCTGAAGTTTAATAGAATCATTAAATTTGGAAAAGACCTCCCAGTTCATCAAGTCCAATCTCCAGCCAAAAACTACCACATTAACCAAATCACAGCACTGCCACGTTCAGTCGCGTCTTGAATGTTTTCAGGAAAAGCGCCTTCACAACCCCACTGGGCAGACTGTTCCAATTCCACCTTTCAGTGACAAAATTCTTCCTGATGTCCAGCCTTCCCAGGCACAGCTTGAGACCATTTCCTCTTGTCCTGTCGCTGGTCATTTGGGAGAAGAGACTGACCCCCAACTTGCTACAATCTCCTCTCAGGCAGCTGTAGAGAGTGCTCAGGTTTCCCCCTAGCCTTCTTTTCTCCAGGCTAAACACTCTCAGCTCTGTCAGCTGCTCCTCATTTGATTTACTCTCTAGACCCTTCACCAGCCCCCCTGCCCTTCTCTGAACTTGCTCCAACACCTCCAGGTCTTTCTTGAAGTGAGGGGTGGAGAACAGAGGATTAGATGTACAGCCTCAGTTTTTGGTTAATATTACTGATACTGAAACCTACAGTTCACAATAGACCCAAATGGCAGGAAAACTATATCAGTTGGGATATTATTTTAGTGCTACAATGCTAGACTAAATGTTCCTTTAGGTTAAAGTGTCTCTGATTTATCTTCATAATACAGTGAAAAGAAAACTTAATCAGTATTTTTGGTGATCAGAGAAGCACAATTAAAAGTTGCTTCATTGAAGTGACTTCTTAGTAAGTTCTACAGTCAACTGTCATCTCAGAATACTTCCTGAGCTTGTTTTCTAAATACACAGAGTTCAGTTATGTGCTTTCATTGTATACACATATATTTTAATTTTTATAGAAGTCCACAAAAAGATCAAATATATTACATCACTGTTCTTGTTGTTTCCTGTCCTCCCTGGTTAAGCTTTCTGAAAAGCAGGCAACTTGTCTGTCATTTCAGACTGTTTGAATCTTACCTCTTCAGAGAGAAGGTGAACATATTTAACTTAAAGGTTTCACTCAAGTCTGGCTGAGTACACCATCACTGCAGGTTAGACCACAGTGCCTGTATTGTATTGCTTTCCTGAAATAAAAAGCCCAAATTTCTGAAGTTTTTACCCTCTCCTCAAAACATTTTCCTGTTATAGCCATCTTACCTCAGCAAGAAGGAGCAGTACTAGTACTCAGAACACTCGGTCAATGTTTTGTGTCTTTGACTTGATGAATAATCCATTTTATTGACTGGAAAAGAGCAATAACTTCCATTCATTTCAGAGGACCATTTTTGTATGTGTAACACCTCTTTTTGGATAGCACAGTGTTTAATTCATGTGAGGCCAGAAGCTTCCGACCCACCTGTGAAGACCATTTTGCTGAACACAATTCCATCATCAGCACCATAACATTTTAATAATTCCCAGTGATTAATGCTTTAAATAATCCTCAAGGAACTTGTTTTTCTTTGCTTGCTTGTGGTTTGGGGCTTTTTTAACCTACTCATTATTTTTATTCACTATTTGTTATTTAGTATTTATTCATTGGTGTCTTTAGTGTTTCCAGGTCATCACTGCACAAAACTTCAGAAAAAGCACTACCCTTTAAATAAAAGAAGGTCTGCCTTTTGAGCAACATCAGAGGAAAACTCATGTTTGATCTAGTTCTAGTACTTGATTTTTTTTTTAATTGAGGCTTTTTTCTCTAATTCATCTTGATCCTTGATACAGAATCATAGAATTGTTTGGATTAGAAAAGACCTTCAAGATCATTGAGTTCAGCTGTTAACCCAGCACTACCAAGTCTACCACTAAACCTCCAAGTTCCACAACTACAAGTCTTTTAAATGTCTCCATGGATGGTGATCTAGTTACTTTCCTGTGCAGCCTGGTCCAGTGCTTCATAACCCTTTCTGTGAAGAAAGTTTTCAGAATATCCAATCTAAATGTCCCTCGGTGCAGTTTGCTATTTCCTCTCTGTATTCGTAATATTTTTTATTGTCTTTTCCATCGTGGGCAGATTCAGTTCTAATTGAGCTTTGGCTCTTCCAATTTTCTCCCTGCAAAACCTTATGACACCTCGGACTCCTTCTGAGTTGCCTTCCTCTTCTTCCCAAAGATCATAAAATCTCTTTTTTATTCCTGAGTTCCAGCCAACTTGGTCCCCAGCAGCTTCTCTTTCAGCACACAGGGACAACCTACTCGTGGGTCTTAAAGATTTCTCTTCTGTAGAACATCCATCCCTCCGGGGTTACTTGGCCATTCACATCTGGCTCCCAAGACACTCTGCCACCCAGACTGCTAAACAAGCCAAAGTCTGTCCTCCACAAGTCCAAGGTGGCAATTCTGTTGACCCTCCTCCTTCTTTCTCCAAGAACCAAAAAATCCATCCTTTTGTGATCTCTGTGCCAAAGGGGCCTCCAACCATCACATCACCCATCAGTCCTTCTTTGTTCACTAATAGCACTTCCAGTGTGGCACTTCTTCCAGTTGGCACACCCACTAACTACGTCAGTAAGATCTCTTCCACACCCCAGGATCTTCTGGACTGTTTTCTCTCTGGTGGGTTGTATTTCTAGCAGACGTCTGATAAGTTGAGACCTCCTATGAAAACAAGGATTAGCAAATGTGAAACTTGTTTGGAGCTGCTCTGTAATAATTTCTGAGTGTTCAGGTCAGGTTAATGGAAGGCTTTGAGCCTTTGCATTAAAAGACAGAACTCTGAGGTTTTGTCATTTGCTTTCTTTAACTTCTGGTCTTAGTAGGGTTTCCTGTATCCTTAGAGAAGGCAGCCTGACATAGAAAGAACTCCTTTACACCTGGGTTCAGTTACATAGGAAATATTTCCCATGTGTGAAAGACTTAATCTTGCTGCAGCCTTCTTGTCAGAGAGTAGAAATGAGCCAAGACACAGACTTCTTGTTTATCACAGCATGAAAAGGGTCCTAGTTTATTCCTCTTTACAGCTCAGCCCTCCTGATTCCAACCATTCACTGGCTCTGGCTGCAGCAAGCTCCTGCTGTAGGTTTCCCTTGCAGCCTCTGACTGCTGGTTATTGCCTGCTAAACTCTGACTGCAGCTTTTACCCAGCTAGACTGGGACTGCAGATTCCAACAGGCTCTGACTGCAGACCCAGACTGACCTCACAGCAGTGATTCTCTCTCCCCAGAATCCTTCTTCTTCATGATCCTCTCATTCCTTCTTCCTCAACATTCCTCCTTCTTCAGCAGCTAACCCACTCCCTTTTATAATACTTATCTTTATTGGTTATAGCTGTGACTCCTCAGGGATGAGGCTGTATTGGGTAATTAATACAGCTGTTATTTATCAGGGGCAAGGTCATCTGTATTCTTTTCTCCTACAACTTAATACCGAACAGCTAACTTGGTGTCTTCTCCTCTGGGACCACGATATGGTGGGAATCCAGATAAAAGTAATTACTAATATTTAATCTCACCTTATAACCCAGAAGGAGATTTGAGAAACTTCTTAAAACATTTGTGCTTTGAATACTCAAGTTATGTATTTAAAATGGTACTGATAAGGAGCAGTTTAGTCAGTATATTGAACTGATTATTGATATATTTTCACAAGATTGCATTTTTTAGTAAATCGGGAGATCTTTTTTAAGGACACAAGAAGAATGGTTCAAGTTAAGTCAGAGCACAGGAAGCAAGGGAAAAAATTGATATCATCGCCTGTGAAAACACTGAGTTGAGAAACTATTCTGAAGAAGGATAGAAACTTTCCTGGCATGCAGGAGATCAAAAGAACTCTCCTGCAGGTCTAAAAGTGAACACTTGCTCCATGGAGAGTAATTATTTTGGAGCAGCCAGCTGAGACACGGGACCTTGTGGGACCAGGAGAAGTTACAACTAGCTTCATTATCATCAGGAGATCAAAAGATTTTAAGATAGATGCGGATGCCAGCTGCTGTCTAAGGAAATACCGTCCCTTTGTTACAACAGACTAACTTCCATTTTATGCATCTATGTATGAATTGCATCTGAGTCATAAAAACTGCAGGTACCTGAACATAATCAGACTTACTGAGAAAATGTCTTCTCCCCTGAAATAATGTTATCCAGGTGTTAGTTAAGTACAAGAAAAACATAAATAAACTGGAGCAAGATTGGTCAGGAGCTGGAACAATTTCTCTGCAAAAAGAGACTGAGGGAGTTTGGCTTGTTGAGCCTGGAGAGAGATGGCTCTGGGGGGGATCTTACTGATGTCCTCAACTATCTAATGGAAGAATACAGACAAAAGAGATGGACTCTTAGAGGAAGAATGAGAGGTAATGGACAAGAGCTGAAAGATGGCAGTCAATATTAGGATCAATATTAGGAAACAAACCTCATCAAGAGTGTGATCAAACACTGTAATGAGTTTCCAAAGAGGCTGAGGGATCTCCATCCTTGGAGGTATTCGAAGCTCATTTGGAGAAGTCCATGAGCAGCCAGCACTAAGAGAATCTGCTCTAAGCAAAGAAGTTTAAATTGCTAAAGGTCCTTCCAACCTACATAATTCTGTGGTTGTAAGCTGTGAGATCAATTCTGTAGTGTGTTTACCTTGACAGGCTGCCTGACCCCCAGCCTTTTGCTCTTTTCACCTTTTTTAACAGACCAGAGGGAGAAAATAAAATAGAAAAACCTCATGGAATGAAATGAGGAATCTTAATACTCATTAATTCCTATTGGCAGGCAGGTGTCCAGCCATTCTTTGGGCCTCCACACCTCTAGCAGTTGCTTGGAACTAAAGAGAATAACCATAACTGTACCCACATTTGCCTCCCTGCCCTCAGCAGCTGACTGCAGTGTCATGTGGTAGGGAATGTCCCTTAAGTCAGTTTGGGTCAGCTGGCCTAGATGTGTCCCCTCAGTCTGTGGCTCATCCCCAGCCTACTGGCCTTTGGAGGGGAGGGAAAGCCTGGATGCAGTGCAAGCACTACTTAGAAAAAGCCAACACATTGGTGTGTTCTCAGTACTATTTCAGCTACAAATGCACAGCACAATATAGGATACTATGAGGAAATTTAACCCCATCTTAGCCAGAGACAGTACACTGGAATGTAACTGTGCAGGATACAGACTTGTTGCTTGAAAGTGATGTCCACAGGGATGCAGGGATGGATCAAAGAATACAGTTTATCCTGAACTGTGACAATACTGTTGTTCAGATAGTTCTACTTATTTCTATTTCTATACAGTTGGTCTGAAGTTAATGCACAGTTGAAGCTGACCTCAGGATGTACACACACAATTAGAAGAAGACAATTAAATACTATGCTCCCAAAGTGCTATGCGATGACTAAAATTTAACTGATAGAACTTGGACATGCCAAGGATAAACAGCCTAGGAAAACCCCCTAGATTTTTTTTTTCCCATGTTAGTATAGGTTGGACTGCTTGAGTGGTGAGAATTGCAGAAGAGCAAATCCAATTACCAATTTTTATAATAAGCAAATATGCTTTGGAGGCCAAACCTTGTTCTTATTTTTTTTTCTTCAAGGTCTGCTTCCCAGCTTTAATGCCTAATCCTCAAATGTACTGCTGAGTATATTTAGTGATAATTCAGAAGATTTACCTATCAACTGCTTCTGAATTTTCTGTAGCACAATGGGTGTTGTTTATCTTAATCAAAGTCAGTTTTCTCAGCTTTAAGGTGCACCTCCCTAACTTTCTCTGCTCTTCTGCCTTCCTGACAGTTCAGTATTCACAGAGGTGCACCTATGCAGCCAGAAACAGTAAGATTTGTTCAAACAGAAAAAAACCCAGCCTGGCACCTGATGGAGAGAACTGGTTTAGATGGGTTGTCTAGCAAGCAGATCACACACTAGGAGTCTCTGATTATACAGTGGGCTTCTCCACAGTGTTTCTTGAGGAATTGAGGCAGAAAACAAACAAACAAACAAACAAAAAAACCCAACAAAGACCCCACCAAAACACCAACCTCCACAAACTGATGTTTTTGAGGGGCATTTTCACTATCTTTCTAAGGACAGTTGAGCCAATATCTGGTGAAGAAGAAGCTCTGACTTGCTGAATACAGATTAGTTCTTAATGAACACAGTATGGAAGGTGAATGACATGGTCTATAGAGAGTCTGTAGAAGAAACAATTGTTAAAGAAACAATAAAAGACATTAAGATCTATAGAACTGAATTCTCTGTGTTACAGAGAAATCATCTGTTTCTTATTCTACTATCAGGTGGAAGACAATTTCCACTTTTCATTATTTTATTATTCTGATAAAATCCAGAAGAAGTTTATTTATGACTAGTTCAAACTGATTTGTTCTGTTGCCAATTTTTTAGCTTAAAATGGCTCTTCTCTCTCCCTCTCATTTGTCACCCTGATGATTTTACAGACTGACTTCTATATTTTACTTCCTGAATTAAATGAAGGTATTTTTTTCTCAAGTGTCCTTTCCGAACATAAAGTTTCTATTCAGCTGCCCATTTCTAGTGCAATTTCTCTGCACACATTCCAGTTAAATTCATCTCTCTTGAAATGGATGGATAAAACTATCATGACTATGAATGACAACAAATGGTTTAAACAATGGTAATGAATGCAAGATGAAATCAGACTAGCAATGAGAAGCTTTTCAAGGTATTTAATTCAGGTGGCTGAGTAAAAAAACCCATTATCTAGTCATAGCAGAAGTGATTTTTGGCTTTCCTTGAGTTAAATGTCTTGGATGATCTTGCAGTGTAAAAGTAAAAGAAAAAAGATCTATTTTAACACTAGGACTTTCTCTACTGAAATATTTCAGGTGACAAGGTGAAAATAAAAGCCTCAAATCTATCTTAAGCTCTGAAATTTCTGAAAACTTCCTCATGAGGGCAATTATTAAACAGCATGCCTAAAAAGAGCTGTTGCCACCTCACTGTCATGTTGTACAGCTTTAGCTCCTAAATGATGCTGTGTTGGCATTTCGGTTTTGGCCAGGAGATGAGTTATTCAAAACTCATGTTTACTTGCAGAAGTTTTGACTAGTCAAGTATGAACACTTTGATATAGAAATTGGGTTATTTTTACCTTGACTTTTCCTCTAGCAATCCTCATGATATTAATGGAAACTTGGGTCAAAGCTCTAAACATAGATGAAGCATAATTGCATGCAATTCTTGTGATTTGACATATCTATTGCTACACCATTAGAAAATACCATTATCCCAAATATCTTCCAGCAATTTTCCCTGTGCTCTTTCAGTGTTACTAATTTGTGATTTTCAGTATGGCTTGTTTTAGTAATATTGACAAGTGGCATATAACCACTCAATCAAGCATATCAAGTCCTTTAATTTGGCCTAATTCAGGCATCAATGAAAGGTGTGAAGCTTTTACATTTGCTCTACTGAAACTAATGTCCATCAGAAAGCAAATTGATTTTTGGTTTCAATACAAATCAAAATTTCATCACATGAAAAAATGTTGTCAACCCTGCTAAATTGGTAATGAATGAATAAAGAAAAGCAAGTGCTGAATACCTGCCTCACATTTTCCCTTTCACTGGTGTATAATTTCTAGACATTCAAAGTAATTTTCTAAAAGATGAAAAGCCTCAGTCATTTTTTGTATGTCTACTTTGTTGAATACTTCAGACATATCTTTAGCTCATATTCTATAGCATGATACTTCATATAGGCAAAATGGGTTCCTGTCATAAACATTTCTGTTCAGGCAAGTAGACAAATGCAAGAGAAAAAAAAAGAAAAGTATAAAGTTTAGAACATGTATCTACCAAACTGTATCCCAAATGTGACTCCAGGTTCCATTTTATGAAAGATACATAGCTGTCTTGCACAGAAACAATTTATAAGAGTCTTGAAATCAAATAAGAAAGCATGATGATTATGACTACATTTCCACTGTTTAAGGAAGCTGTAATTCTCCTAAGAACACCGATTAAGATATGTCTGCCTTTGTTCTCTTTATATTATTAGTGATCTAAATAATCTTGTATTGTTCTACAACAATTATAGTAGAAAGACTGAAAAACATCTGGTATTGCTCTTAGTGAATTTTTTTACTTATCTGAAATTCTGCAAGTATATACAAATAGAATAGGGTGAAACAGTTAATCCTTGATATAATCTTTCTAACATTTTCAACACATTAATCTTTTGGGTGCATTTTCTGTGTGTTGATCTATGCCTGGAAATCTACATTGCTTCTAGCAGGCTTGTGAGCAAGTTGTTAATACCACAGAAATATCTTCTTTATAAAACTGTGTCATGGTTTAGAAATCGTGTTAGTGCTCCCACTAAAATAGAAAACCACAAGATGCTCCTCCCCCCAACCCCTTCCAGTGACAGACAAAAGGCAGAGATTCCAAGTAGAGATAAGAAGAATTTACTGGAAATAGAAATGTAGTAAGAACACCACCAGCAACAATATTAGGAACAAAAGTAAACAAAAAGAGGGTGATTCCTATTCAAGAAATGCTCACCGACTGACCTGGCACTACCTGGCCCTCTGACAAAGAGAACAAAACAGCCTCTGGACCCTCTGCATGAGTGTTTCCCCCCCAAGTCCATGAAAACCAAAGGCAGACAAACCCCCTGGTCAGGACTCCAGCGGAGTTACCCTGCTGCTCCATTTGCCACCTGCTCCCCCTGAAAAGGACAAAAGGAACCACCTCTTTCTGCCACCTGGACCCACACCCACCTTTTCAGAAGTGAGAATCCCCTACTCCCAGCCCCAGTCACGGTGTCAGTGGCATAGAACAGCAACCTAGACATGCCCACATGGCTTTAGGCTCCACCTCCTCATGTTCTTGGCTGAAATTAGGACAAACTATAAAACAATTAATTGCAACAATGTGCAGTGTCTCTACAGCACTGTTCATTTGTGCAGAAACTGAACTATTAAGCTAATTTTATGTAATTAAGCCTGCACTTGCACTTGCACTCCAAGATTTTCCCTGGAAATTCTACACTGAATCAGTATCTTCATGGCCTTCATGTTTATTTGTCATACTGTTGTATTTTTAAGTGCAGCTTCCCATTGATTTCTAAGAAAGGCAGCTTAGGAACAGTGTGCACTACCTAACTAGTCTTAACCAGCCAGAACTCTTAACAGATGCACCAGTTGTAGAATATCCATCTTACTTTATGTGGTACTCATAAAGCATCAAAATCTAGTAGAGTTACATCAGGATAAAGAATGTATAAGAAAGGTCTAATCCTCACCCCTGTTTAAATTTTATCTTGTCCTTCTCCTTGACTTCTACAAATATAGTTGACTTTCAGATGAAAAAAATTCTATCCAATTAATGATATTTAATTGCCATCAAATATAGATCTATATTCACACACTGATTAATTTATAACTCGGTTTTCATCTTCAGCTCAGCTAGTCCTGTCTCTGACCCTCAGTTAGGGTCTTCTTGAAATGTTTGCTTTTCATTTTAGAGATCTTAAACTAAGTCATGCTAAAACTGGAGCAGGGTTTAGTCATCCTCCAGCCCCATCTCTTTCCTCCATTCTTAACTGCAACATAATCAAGAAGTACCTGAAATTCCATACATACTTGCTGAAAATATTTTGAAAGGTGCCTTTACTCATGCTGCATAACAAGTTGTTTCCTGTTGTATTCTCCCAATGGAGAATATGTAGAATATATATGTGGAAAAGCTGGCTTTGAAAAAATCCCAAGACAAGGACTTGGACCTTATTTGTCTCAGGTCTTGTATAACTGATCTAAAATCAAACTTTTTAATGTAGTATGGACAGAGCCATCGTCACGTAAGACTGGAAATAAAGGCAAAAGAAGACTTCATATTGTCTTTGGGGGCGTAGCTACAGTTGTTTGTGTTGGACAAAGGATGCTTAATCTGAACCACAAGCAGATGAAGATACTTGGTCCATAGTCTTGGGCATATTTATAGAAGTTGTGATGTACTTAAAATTTACAGTTACTTGACTGGATTGGTCTATCACTCAGTGTGCAAAAAACCTTTAGACTCCCCTGTAGAAACTAGATATATTCCAATGTGTATGTGTGAGGTCTTTCACAGGCAGAAAGGAATTTTCCATCTACCAGCTTTCTGAGACAGACAGCTATCAGCCAAACCTCAGCCAGAATCTGTGGCCCCACTGGGAAGGTACATGGTAGAGCCTGTTCAACCCTGTCTGACTTGAGTATGCCTGACACTTTGGTGGGATCTAGTCCTTAGCCTGTGTAAAATTGAAATTTTCTTGTCCTCATAGATGTTTTCTGTAATTCTGTGGTAGTAGGTATTGCGTTTCCTTTCGGAGGTCATGTACACACAGGGTAAGAGCAAGATGGTTCCAAGTACATTTAATGGAAAAGAGAGTCTCTCCCATAGCACCTATTGTTCCTTTTCTCATGCCACTGTAAACAGAAGTGTTAATCTCCATCTCTAACATATTTACCTCTCAGTTTTTGTCTGATAGGAATTGTCTGGCTTTGCGTTAATTCCAATTTCTTCCTATGGTATCGTATTCAAATTTTCCTGAATTTATTTCTTTGGTAGAAAGTCATCTCTGAATGGATATAAAATCAGTAAATGTAGTAATGTAAATCCAGTCATGATCTCCCCATTTTAGAGGCTCATTATTGGATACTAGTTGTCTGTTGTGACAGCATTTCATTAGCTTGAACTGGAAAGGGCAAGAATGATGTGTGCCTGTCAAATCTGAACAGGAGGAAGCTGTTTGTGCTGCTTTTGGTATGCTTCCTAACTCTAAAGGTAGTGGGAAGACACCTGCTGCTTTTTAATGAACTTTGACAACGAGCTTCTGTCCATCTGTGTTCAAATTGTTTAAGCCTGATATTTTTGTCAAATTCATGGGTAAGAGTTCTGCATCTATTTTTTGCATGTAGATTTACTGTGTGGATTTTTAACTTCCTTGATCCTCAATGCAAAAGTGTGTGAAATAGAATCAACTCCATTTTTTATTTCAAGGGGATCCTGTAAAGTTTATTTAATTCATCAATACCTTTGAAGCCTTCAGTGAAATAGAAAAGGCATGCTTAAAGTAATGAAGATTTTTTTTTTGCCAAGCAAAAGAACTAAAAAGTATTATTATTATTATTATTATTATTATTATTATTATTATTATTATCATTGAAGTGGAAAAAAGAAGAAAATGCTGTAAAGAAAGCTCTTTTAAAAGCCAAAAAATTGTCAAACAAGATCATCACTTAGGGTTTTACAAGGGTGGGTTCCTATGGGACTCTACATTAAGAAATCTCAGTCTACATCAGTAGAAAACTAAATCCAGTAGTAAACCCAACAGCATTAGTGGTGCTTGGGAATTTGAAGCAAATGCTGCATCAAGCCTCTCTTACAAGATGGAATGGAAGGTGATGTGGAAAGACAGAACAACAAAATGCCAGTAATATCATCTCTCTAGAAGAAGGCTGACAGGATATTTTATATACTGTAGACAAAAGTACAGATCCCTGAAAGCAAAATCCTCTCTTGACTCCAGAAATATCAGTATTATAAATTTACCTCAACACCTATGGCAGTTAACTAAGTGACTATTGTGACATCATTCAAAGAGTCAAAAATATCTCATCCATTCCTATACTTGGGAAATACTTGCTACCTCCAATGACATTCTCCTTGTTTCTCTGCTTTTTAATTAATATTTCTTGAGCCATTTCCCTGGTTCTGATAATACTCTGCAATACTGTTGTGTGATTCTAGAACAGGTTTCATCAACAGTCATCAGTGTGAGGTTTAAAGATATGGAACAATGTAGGTGAAAGTGTGCTCCCAATTTATATACTTTAGCATAGCATAATGGAGAGAAATAATTTAAATACTGCAGAGCTGATGTAAAAGGGAGAAGGTACTCTACAGTACACAGATGCTAACATTTAATCCTGAAAATGAAATAAACTGTCCCATGCCATCTTCTGGCACAATGTTTGTTTGCATTCTTTTATAATGATCACTGAAGGAGGCAATGTTGGCATGATGGTTTGAGACAGGAATTGTGAGTTGTATTGCAAACTGTTTCATAGAGGGTTAGTGACTCAAGTATTATCAAGATGAAGTGTTGTAAGCTAATCTTCTCTTGTGGTTGAGTCTTCCCTCAAACTCCAGGCCTGTGACCTTGCTGACTTGGGCCATGGTGACAAATCTGTTTTTAGTGACTTTAATTTAATTGTAATGAAAATATAGTTTGTCTGGGTGATGAGGAAAGGGGAAGTTACTGCCTCTTCTGTCCATTTTTATCAAGCCAGGGAAGGGCTGGAGGTGTATCTTGGTCCAACAGTTTATTTGTACCTGACAGCCTGTCAGCTGTAGCCAGAGAGAGGGAAGCTGATGTTGAGAAGATGGGTAACAAAGAGAATGAGGAGATTAGTTCCTATAGCTGAAAGATTACATCAGTGATAGGTGCTGAGAATCTTTATGTCTCTACCCAAACTGAATTGTTTATCTCTGATCTGAAAGCAGAACACTGTTTAGTGGTATAGTGATATACCTTTCCTATAGTGATATACCTAGACCTTTTATTTGAGAGATATTCAAAAGAATTGAGAGTACTCCTAATGTGAGAACTCTGTCCCATTTGACACAGAGTTTTGAGCATAGGCCCTTTCTCTAGGGTAGGTATTAACATAGGAGAAGATGGGGACTAAAGTGTCAAATATGATGTTGATAGCTCAGTTGTACTGACTGCAATTGACCTTTAAGAACATCAGCTTATTTGGGACCAAAAAGCAACAGATTTCCTCTGAAGTTCTCTGTGCCTGATTATTATTTTTACCCCAGACTGAACATTTCTCTCCCTCTGCAGCTGGAATTTTAATTGTCTCTTCTATTCCTGTAACAGCTGCTAAGAAGCTTTGTTCTTCCCCTAGCTGCTCTATTACAGCTACATAGCACCAAACGTAGTTAATTTTTTTATCCCTGAATAATTATTTTTTATCTCAGTTCAGTTAACTTGGCTTCTTAGGAAATGAATGCAGCCTTACTGTGGTTTAAAATTGTTGGTGGCTTTCTCAGACTGACAAGCATTGGCATACTGGCATGTTGAAACTCTGTAGATGATGCTGAGGTGCAGTGAGGACACACCAGCATTCTTCCTTGGCATGCTGGAGTGGTGCTAGGAAACAAAGTTGCCTTGTACCTGTGATTCGCAATACTGTAGGGAAAGCTGGCTCTAACAGATGAGGAAAAAAATCTATTGATGTTTCAATACTGTAAGCTGTAAATGCCTTTCAGAGCCACCACCTGCACATTTTCTCAGGCTGAGCATTATCTCCCTGTGCCCAAAACAGAATAATTTCTCCTCATGGAAAGTCAGCAACATGTCCTTTTCAGGTATCCCCCAATCAAATTCGAATTCTGGGATCTTGTCCAGTGATTCATGGTGGGATTTGGAGGTTGGCCAGCACACACATTGTGCTATGCATTTCCTTATCTGAAGAAGCAGCTAGCAAATGTTGTTAAAACAACATTTAGAACAAGCCCCCTTTTTTTTTTTGTTCATTTGATTTTTTTTGAATTGCACTGCTCCTGTGTCTCTAAAGCAGATTGGAAGGCCTGAGAAGGAACTGTGAATAAGTCAATCAGCAATCTGTGTCCTAAATACTGACCTTGACTACTATTAGGAGTGTTTAGATTCAGGAGCAAGTGCTCTCATTGGCTGCCAAAGCCAGGATTACTTACTAGAAAAATAGATCTGACAATCTGCCTCACAGAGAAAATATATCTGAGCCCACCTTATGTGTGTGGTCAGTCTGGAAAACAAATAATTAAGGCCAATGAAATGAAAAGGATGATCAATACAGATACTTGCTTGCTGTTTGCAAGTAACTAATACTTCAAAGATGCTCAAAAATAAGAATCTGCATGTATTCTGTGATTCTTGACTGGAAATGATAGACAGGCACTTAGTTTGCTAGTAGTTTAAGAATGGTATAGAGTAATGGCTGCTCTGTAGATGGTAAGAAAAAAATATGTTAAAACAAAACCATAATTTCACCATTATCAAATAGGCTCTACTGTTATTCTTTTACAGCTTTGTTTTGTATCCAGGTAAATAGACAAATTTTAAAAACCTGTTGCACTATATTTTTTTATGTTCTATCTTCCATATTTTAATACCTAGTAATTTTCTGTTTCTTCTTTTTTTTATTTTAAGGACCCTAGATTTTGCCTTATAGTTTAACTAACCAGAGTTTACATAGAAACAGTTTTCGAGAATGAGTAAACACTTTCCTGTGAAATCAAGGTCTTTTGGCCACCTAAAGTTTGAACAGCCAAAACTGAGAATTCTCAAAGTCTCTAGTCATTTTTGAGCAAGTCATATTCTTTCTTGACTCTCAAATGTCTTCTTTAATTTCGTATTTCATCTCTCTGTTCTCCTCCCTTTCTTCCATGTGCTTCTTCTTTCTGTATCTACAGAATTCGTCTTCATTTCTCATCATTACTTTCTTTGCACATTAATTATTTATGTACTATTAGGAAGCCTGTGTATGATTTTTTCAGACATCTGATTCAATGATCTCAAAAACGTGTTGGCAACACAGGTTAACAGCAGGTAATCCCAGTATTCCAGACCCTGGAAGAAACAGGGTCTGGCCAGGACCCTAGAGCAAGGAAATTCATAGCAATGCTTATTCTACACTGTTCAGGAAATAAGGCATACAGGAAAATAGGTGGATATGTAGAGTGAATAAGAAATACTCCTATGCTGGAAGTAATCCTGCATTTTGGCCAGCCCTGAAGTAGTCGGGTAGACTAGATGATAATTTTAGGCCTCTTCTAACTGAAAATATATTCTTTTCTATTCTATGCTATGCTATGCAGCATTTTGAGGTTAGCTGGTTGTTCAGGTCAAAAGACTATTCAGTAGTTTTGTAGGAGTAACTCATGTAGAAGATACACCTGTTATCCCAGCTGTTAGAGGATCAGATCTTGCTATCTGTTCAGCAAAGCCATCCAATGGTCAAATGGAACTGTGCTCCTTCCTTCTCAAAGAGATTCACACAATTCTTGAAAACATATCTCAGCATGTAATCAAAAGAAAATTAAGTAATCAGCAATATACATTGACTATCCCGAAGATCAAATGTGAATGTAAAAATACCTTACTGTGTATTGTTTCAGCTTCCTAAGCACCTGTTCTATTTATGGTACTCACATCCTTAAAATTTCAAAAGTCCCCTGCAAGGAATCCCCATTGTATTAGGGAGGACTGCAGACTGCTAAAAGCAAACAATGCCTCTTTGTAAAGCAGGTGCTTTTGTAGATTTTCTCCTGCATCACTGAGGCAAATGTAAGAAAAATATTGAACTGCTTCTCAGAATCTGTCTTTTCAAGATTTTTACAAGTATGTCTAGATTGCAAAAATATTTTTAGCTAATTTTAAATTTATGATTAAAGCTTTATTATAGCCAGGCTTTATAGACTGATGTGGCATTACCTTAATTTTCCTCCATGAAAAGTATTCTTTTTACAACTACAAGCAGAATCCTGTCTGTGGAGTTCTACCAAGTGATTGAGCAGGAGCTGTTGTGGTTGACACTGCTTGGCTCCTTCAGACACCATTTGGAAGTTAATTGGGGGTATGATTAAGGACAGTTAATAATTCTGCAAACCTGCCTCTGTGTAAGGTTTCTCTTGACCTTTTAGTCAGTTATTTCTATGTGTCAGTATTGTTTCTGCAGTCCTCACATCATCATCTTTGATTTAGCTTTTTTTATACTTGAATTACCTTTTATATGGATCAGAATAATGTGGGTAAAGTGGTAAAGAAACAACTATTTCTGAAACATCAAAGCATATCCCATGCTTCTCCAATGTAAAGTCAGCAAAATATTTGTCATAATGCAATCCTCCTATTTTATAAATAGGTTCCTTTGAATCCTTTGTTATCATTTAACATGCTTGCAGAATAACTTCTTATCCAAGTAACTGTTTTCATCCAGATATAATTTGCTTTCCATTTTGTAGTTGCTTTTATTAGAATACTGTAGCTGAATTTTGCTCCTCAGGCAACATTCTCAAGTCTGCAGTATCACTTTTATGGCTTTTTTTAAAAACAGGTCTCTGTATTCGATTTTCTATTGTTATTTGGGTGTTTATGAAATGCCTGTAAATCTTGTGTAACATTCAGAAATTTGTACTTACTGTTATGAAGGCTAAACCGTGGATTTGGAGGGAAATGTAACCAAAACCAAATGAGTAGTATTCTTGCCCCAATTATAAACTTTGGTTTGGGGAAGCTCATAAAGCTACGCAGATGCTTGAAGTTAAATGTGCACTTTGCTTTTCTCAAAGTCAAGGCTGAAATGAGTAGTTAGCCACAATATAAAACAACAAAATAAAAACATTGTATGTGATTCATATAGTAATGGTATACAAAATGATAGTAAAGAAAAAGATTATACATTAACAACAACCAGAATTCTTGTGTCCGAAATGGAATAGCCAGGTGTCCTAAGGCTTTCATATTAATATCTGGAGATGTTCTTACATCATCTTTTTACACTTATCTTATTGATATTTGCATATCAGTAGACAAACACATTAATCACACGATATTTTCTTATTAAAAGGATGACTGCTGATTTTGAGAACTGAAAGATAAATTATCTGTTTCACTCTTCAGGGCCTTGCAGAGAATGTATTGTATCTCCCAAAAGACTCCTTGTAAAACATAGCAATAAGCTTCCAAAGATCACCATGAAATGGTCAACACTATTGCAATAATACATGAAATGAACATCATTATCGTTTGTGGAGGAAACAAAGACCTGACAACATTCAGGTTTAAACAGAGTCTTGGTATCAAATGCAAATCAACTCCTAATATGATAGAGTTGTTTTAATAAGTAAATAGTAGGAAGCAAGAGGAGTCTTGTGAAGCCCTATAAAATTAGGCTTTCTAGGTGATTTTGTCTATTATTTTGTAGATTTAATAATTCCAGAAAATAGTGTGCAGCACAATGTCTCAGTGGAGCAGTCCTGAATATAGCTGGAATGCTGTTGCTAATCTCAAAGAGAATCAGAATTTAGAGCAAGGTGCTTGAATGAAAACCCTCTCAAACTGATCTGTATGCTTTTGTTTATTCTGTATTTTTTGCTGATTGTAGTTGTTTGGTTATGAAAGGAACTGCAAAGTTGTCAACACACACCTCTGGAGATCTTGTCATTATAATTTTTTTCTCTGTTAAATCACAATTAAATTGAAAATACTAACCATTTTAAAGAGAATGCACTAAGCTTTAACCCTTCAATGCCCAGGGCACTCTTTGTACAGCTGATGGAAAAGGATGCCTCTGGAGGCCGTTGTTCTATCCCAACAGTGTGCCTGCAGTGAGTATGGTGATTGGTACTTTTGGCAAGACTGATGACAGAAGACAGCAGGCAGTGAGCTTAGTTTAGTTATGAGATGGCTTCCTGGAAAATGGAAAATTATTTAAACTATCCATCTACTAAACTATCCACTACTTTGATGAGTAGTGATGGAGGGTATACATCAGGTATATCATAAAATCATAGAATCATTAAGACTGGAAAAGACCTGTAAGATCATCTAGTCAAACCTTCAACTGAGTATGACTGTGCCCTAAATCACATTGTTGAAACCCACATCTACTCTTTTCTGAACACTTCCAGCGGTGGTGACTCCACCACTTGTCTATAGTGGGTTCTAATGCCTGGACATTTTTTTGGTGAAGAAATTTTTCCCAGTATCCAAATTGAACCTCCCTTGGTGGGACATGAAGCCATCTTCCCTTTGTCCTATTGCAAGTTGTCTGGGAAAGGAGGCTAATCATCACCTCACAAGAACCTCCCTGTAAATAGTTGTAGAGCATGATAAGGTATCACCTGAGTCTTCCCTTCTACAGACTAAACAATCCCAGTTCCCTCAGCCACTCATTATAAAAATTGTGCTTCCCACCCACTCTGCCCCAGCCTGTAGCTGTGTGGGTTTGTTGTGACTGAAGAGCAGGACCCGGTTCTTGGCCTTGTTGAACCTCATACAATTGGCCTTGGCACATTGATCCAGCATGTCCAGATCCCTTTGCAGAGCCATCCCACCCTCCAGCAGATCAACACTCCCACCCAACCTTGTCTTGTCTGTAGTCAATCTCCTCATCCAGATCATTGACAAAATGTTACACAGGAGTGACCCCAACACTGAACCCTGGGGAACACCGCTTGTGGCTGGCCACCAACTGGACATAACTCCATTCACCACCATGCTCTGGTCTCAACCATCTATCCAGATTTCTACTCGCCAGACTGCACCTAAGACATGGGCTGCCAGCTTCTCCAAGAGAATTCTGTCAGAGGTAGAGTCAAAGGCATTACAGAAGTCAAGTTAGGCAATGTCCACAGCCTTTCCCTCATCCCCTAGGCAGGCCACCTTGTCATAAAATGAGACCTGGCTGGTCAAGCAGGATCTGCTGTCCATGAACCCTGCTAGCTGGGCCTGATCCACTGATTGCCCTACATGTGCTGAGTGATGACGCTCCAGATAATCTGTTCCGTAACCTTGCCCAGCACTGAGGTCAGGCTGACAGGCCTGTATTTCCCTGGATCCTCCTTCTGGCTTTTCTTGCAGATGGCCAGCCTCCCTGGTTAACCAGGACTGCTGATAAAGGATGGAGAATGGCTTGGTGAGTTCTTTCAATAGCTGTGCTGGTACCCTTGGTGGATCACACTTGGTCCCATAGACTTGTGTGTGTCTAGGTGGCAGAGCAGGTCACTAACTTCTTCCTCTTAGTTACTGGGCAATTATTGTGCTCCCTGTCCCTGTCTACCAGCTCAGGGGGCTTACTGTAAGAGTCTGAGACAAAGGCATTCAGTACCTCAGCCTCTTCCTTATTCTTGGTGCCTATTTTCCCCCCATATCCAATAATGGATGGAGATTCTCCTGGGCTGTTTTTTTGTTATTGATGTATTTGTAAAAAAATATTATTATTTTCTACAGTGGTGGCCAGAATGAGTTTTAGATGGACTTTTGTCTTTCAAATTTTCTCTCTACATGACCTAATGACGTCCTTGTCATCCTTGTGCTCCTGAGTTGCCTACCTCTCCTTCCAAAGACAGTAAACTCTTTTTCTTAGAGTTCCAGTGAAAGCTTGCTGTTTAATGAGGCTTCTTCCCCACTGACTGGTCTCATGTCACATTAGTATTGTTTATTTGATCCCAGAAAATTTTCTTTACCTCTAGATGAGTGCTGGTCAAAAGCAAGCACCTTCTTTCTGGCATGCTCTGACATAAATTTGGCTTCATATCCTGACTGCAGGTTCAAGAAAACCCCATATGCACACAATGCACTTTATCATTGGATTCTATGTGATGTGCAAAGTCCTATGCAAAAGTGGATGTGCTAGGAAAAAATGAAGGCAAGAAGGCTTAAACAGTCCCTGAACCACTTATTAGTGAATTTGACCTCATTACCCTAAATAGGAGAAATATTTTAATTCATATTATTAAATGAAGAATTAAGAGACAGAAAAAGCAAATATTTTGATCAAAGCTAGGCAGTAATCTTAGTCAGAGGACTGGAACTGAAACCCTAACTTTCAAAGGCTTAGTTCTATGACAGTTTTACTTATAAGTGTGGTAGTTGTTACTAGGATGTGGAAAATCTCACGAATTACAACCTTTTGTGAGAATGAGCTACACATCCTAGAAAGTCTTTGGTATAACTCAGCTGTTGCACGCCACTGTTCTTTTTTTCCCTGGATAGGCTTAAAGTTGATAACTCTACTATTTTTTTTTCTTCATTCTCTCTTCTCTCTGCTTCTATACAAAACTTTGAGCTTATTTTTCATTCTGCCCAGTCCCTGCACCAATTTCACTATATTTTTTATTATTAATTTTACTTTCCATCATCCTATATGTTCCTGTAGGTGAAATGAATGAATACATAAAATAAAAGCTCCCTAGCACTCAGTTCTGAACCAATAACATCTCTGTGACTTTCAAATTATTACAGACAAAATGAAGATGGTTGTCCTTAGCCATAATTCATTATTCTCCCAGACATTTGGTGGTGCAAGATATTAAATGGGATCATTTAAATTAATCAACCTGCTTCCCTTTTGAATACAGTAAATCATTCCAGAATAAAAACCAGCCACTAATGAACTATCAACTTATTGATGATTTCATTGATGTGAATTAGTAAAATAAATACAAAAACCAGTAGCCACTAAGTTTGATGTAAAAGTCAATATTATTGCTAAGGGTGACACAAGTTGAAGAAAGCAGTACATGGCAGTATTTAAGAGTACAAAAACACGTGTTCACCATTTTGCCTATTACACACCATGTGCTTTTCTTCATTTTCCTGATAAATTGTACATCAGAACCTTCCTCTTAAGTATAGGTGTTGTGGATGGAGCCACACACTTCACTTGTAAGAGAGGAGTAACAATACACCTTTATTGATAAAACAAAGTTTGATAGTAAAGGCAACAGTGGTCTGACAAGATTTGATGGCAAGGTACACCAGATTATTTACTGCATAGAGAACAGAGTCAGGCAAAACTGCTAGCATCTTAACCCTAGCTGAGTCTTGAGGTTCAGAAAAGACTCTCCTTGTGTCCTAAACCACCTCTCAGAGGCAAGTGCAGGTGTATCTGGATGCACTCCTACTCAGTCAATGGTTTATGTCTAAAGGATTATGTGTGCACAATCAATCTTTTACAGTACTTAGTTAAGATTTCAAAGTTAATGACTTATCATCTTATTTGCATGCCAGCAAGACATCTGGGTCACTGTTCCAGACAGCCTTTGGCTACCCTGTTGTCACCTGTCCCCCAAAGTTCAGAGTAAGCTGGATGCAGCCATCACAGCCACCACTGGTGGTTATGCCTTAAGTGGGGGCAGCAGCGAACTCTTCCACAGCAAGCATACAGTTATTCACTTATATATCCTGAAGAGTCCAAAAGTACTGGTAAATTTATTTCAGATATTAGATAGTTAATAGTAGTTAACTGGGTTCAGACTAGACCTTTCACTCATTCTGGATTTACATTCTAGTATTTTCCCAAGGTTGTATCATGGATCATATACTCCAAAAATTGAAATTTCTATGTTTCTTTTTGACGCACTGTGGAGGCACAGAGATGCTTAATTTTCACAGTACTTGAGATCAAGCTGCTTAGATGATTTGATCATCTTTTAGGCATAGAAGTAAGTCTCCTGTGAAAGTATTAATGATATTTGCAAATGAAGACTAAAATAGGACCAGAGCTTGTGAATTCTCCTTCATAGTAATATATATGCATTTAAAAGAAACCTGAAGTATATTTCTGAATGACTGTACATATTTTACCACTACTTTTTATAGTAATATTAATAAATTATACTTTATTCATGCTTTAAGCATATTTAAATTTAGTACATTTAGTAGCCATTGGCAGTTAGACTAGATGAATTTTATAGGGCCCTTTCAACTGCAATATTCTATTCTAAGATTTCGGAGGTGCAAACATCATGATCCATATGGAGGATACCACATCCCATCTGTAAGGGCAGAATCACACTCTGAAGTGCTGCAGACCACAGGAGATGGGAATATGGGACAGGTTGTACTAATTGGTCATAGCCATGTGATTGAGAAACTGTGCTGAGAACAGTGAGCCTGATGGTGAAGGGTTTGTGCTTATGTCTAAGTTTTAAACTTGTGAAATGGTGGGGCTGCTTCTCTGCAATTGGTAGAAGTCTGTCAGCATTTCTATAACAAATGGGAATTAGGCTTGAGCAGCCTTGGGGTTTTAAATGCTTTCTGAGTGAGTAAGGAAACCCACCCTCCCATATCCACAAAGGAAAATAAGTGCAATTCCAATAATATGCACACTAACTCACATGGTGCTGCTGTAGTTTTCTCCATGAAAACTGTTGAACAGATCACAAAGCCTTTGTATTTTCTGAGTTTTCTCCCATTTCTGAATGAAATTAAATTACTTTAAACAATATTTTTGTAACTTGTTAGTGGCAGTTCTAAATATTCAGCTGTTCACTTTAATCCTTTCTATATATTCCTCCTCCAATGATGCCTTTCTTTACTTAGGAGCATAGAGAATTGCTATTCAAAACACTGAGAAAAATATGTGAAATGTCTGGAGTTGGCCTGTCCTAAACAATAAAGTCCTGCAATTTTGAATTACATTGGTCTTCAAGAAAGCTGATGACCAGCATTTTGCAATAAAACCATGAAGACATGGTATTTACAGAGTTCCATGTAATTAGACTCTGAAAATACCTCACAACAACCTTTCTGTTTACTTTTATGGGCCAAAGAATACTTTTCTTTATGCCTATATCAGAAAGGTCCAAAGCCAGGACCCTTAGTTCCAAAACATTATTATCAGTGTTGCTACCATGTAGCTGAGCAGCTTAAGAGATTGCAGATTCCAGGCTGGGTGGGCAGCTGAAGACGTGGGCAGGTGACACGAGGACTGACACTGCTGGCACTGCTGGCAGAGCCAGGGCTGCTCTGCAGTAAAGGGCTTGCATTTCAGAGTCAGAGTTTTAAGAAGCAATTATCTGAAACCTTTCTTTTGACTGAGTGAAGCCAGTATGAGGCAGATTACCAAAATTTAGAGAACTATTTCCCTGCTCTCAGAGTCCTGAAGGTGCAGGAGGAATCCATGAGTTTTGCTATTTGTGTGAAATAAAACCTGAATATTTCTAATTTTAATTTTTTTTTTTATTTCATAGACGTTTTATGTCTTGCAGTTTATAGTATGTTGTGTCTTCCTTGAGGCAGAAGTGTTAGATTTTTCCTCCATGCTGTTCTATATTTGTAGTTTCTAGAAATTACCTTTTCAATGATATGGAAATATGCATTGAGTATATTAAGCATTTAAATATTGCAAAATATCTACCATGTAAACTCATTGAAGTTATTGGTCTAAGAAAATTATATTATGGATGAATTTTATTCCTTCATCATGTTATCTTTTATAGCCTTTACTGTTAATTACTTTCAAAATTCCTGTTTATTATTTAAAGTTACATTAAATGAGCTGTCAATGTTTTCTTCAATTAGACAAAAAATTTTATTCAAATAAAATTTTCATGCTCCCAATATTTGGTTTTGTCAGCACATTATAATTTTGGAGGGTTTTTTTATTAAAGACAAATTATTATCACTTAAAAACTATTTTTTGTGTGCAGTAACTAATTTTTGTATAATTTATAATTGTGGGGGCACACCCAAATTAACATCATAGCATATTAAAAATTGGTAACTGTTACCAGATATCCCATAAAAACATATTTAATGGCCTTTCCAAAGAGGAGAGAGATATTTTAGTTCATTACATTTTAGAAGAAGCTGGGTAGATTCACTGCAGTTATTATGGTTTATAATACTTCCTGTTGCAAGTTTTAAAGTCTATCAGAATTCCCTGTGCACAATAGAGCTCTTACCGTATGTCAAGAAAAAAATTGTATTTTGAAAACTCCCTAAACACCTACTTTTCAACAATGGTTATAAAGGTGATTTATGGACATATCTATTTTCAGTGTATGGAATTCATAGCCACAGGAAGTCATAGAATAAAATATCAGAGCTAGATTTGAAAAGTACCTGGCTCATTTTATGATTAGAGTAATGTTTGTGCGTGGTACATCCCTTAACACGGCAAGCCTGTGCAGGCACAAGTGCAAGATTCATTGCCTTAAAGGAGAAAGGAATTTTAAATCTGTCTTGTTCTTTGCTGAAGGTCACCCCATTTTTCCACACTCTTTCTAAGATGTGACTGCCAGAACTGAATAGAGTAATCCACAGATTCATTTTTAGTACTTGTTAGTCCTCTTCTCTGGACTTATTCCAGGCCCAAGCTCCCCAATTTAGTCATGCTTCGACTGTGTTAGCCTTCATTGCCAGCATTTCATGCTGAGAGGGTATGTTCTATGTTCCCTCTCTTTAGCAAAGCCATTTATTTGAGAAATGGCTACATGTAACACAATTGCCATAATGATTTTACTTCCTAATATGAAAATATACATTTATCATCTTAGATCCATATAAGTGACTTATTATTATGGTCTAGTTAATGATTTTTTGTATCATCAGGTTTTATTAGCATTAGTTTTATTACCAATCATTGCTAAAGATACTAAATACCATTAAGCCTAAACTGGAGTCTACAAAAAACATTACTTGCCACTCCTAACTACTTTGAGAAGTGTAATTGTCACCCAGATTCTCCTCCACTATTGTGTTTTTTATTGATTTGAGACAGGGTTATATATTTAGTGGTAAGTTAAATTTAAAAAATTACAGAAAATCAAATGGTTCAGATTATTCTACTACTTTACACATTTGTCTTCTCCAACTGGATTTTCAATTCCCTAAAACTTATGACAAGTCTTAGATAAGAGCAGAGTATTAGAAACAGCTGGACAGATGCAATATGTTTATACAGTAAGTTTTCACCAACACAAACACTCACTCCCCCTCCAAACATATGAGTATGTATACATACATGTATTTTTTCAAATTTTAAGAGACAGATGTAAAATATTAGACTTGATAGAATGTCCATCTGATCTACTACAGTGATGTGATTTTTTTTAAAAAAGAACATTTATTCTTTTATTTAAGTTCATAATGAGATAAAACATCAAACATATGGACTGCAAGTGTCCTGCAAACTATTTAAAGATACAACCCCCAAGACAGTAAGACCAGCCTGTCATTCCTCCAAGCTGCAACGTGTACAGAAATATTAACAGCTCATTCACTAGCTTACACCTCAAACCACTCTTCAAAGGTCAGAGAAGCAGATGGACCTTCCTACATATAACCACAAATACCTATTTTTAATGGTGTTTCTGCAAGCCTCATAGTATGAGACAGAATTTTGATATTTAAAATATAATCATTATTTGCAGCAAATGTGTAGTTTAATAAAATCTCCAAGGCATCAGCAGACAAGAAAGAAAAAGTAAATGGGAAAGCAAGGAGCACAAAAGCCAACAAATCAGTTGTTACTTTAGGCATATTTTCCTTGTCATAATGACAGCTACATGAAAAAACGTAGGCATTTACCAAGAGATTGTCTTTGGGAGCCTCCTGTGTGGGCAGTTGGTCCCAGCAGGATGGTGCAGGAGACATTATCCAGGTGTGCTGCATGCTGCAGCAACTCAGTGCTCCAAGTGGCACCAGCCAGATGTCTCCTCCATGCTCTTTGTGACAAAGCTGGAAAATATTAATCTCATCAGGGAACATGAAGGACACAGAAAAGTAGGAGTGTTAATCCCATATTACAGCTGGCCTGTTTCCTGGAGAGGAAACTCCACTTTCTATCCTAATGTTCTATTCTAGTGCCTGTAGTTGTGCATTTCTGTACCCGAGTAGGTGTTTCTATATAAGGAAGTTAAACTAGAATTTTCTGTGGCCTGCTCATTGCAATTGGCTCAGTACCAGCACAAAGACAGTGATAGGGCTTTAGAAGTGCATCTCAAAGCCCAGTGTCAATCTTATTGGGCAAAGAGCCAAATAGCCCACCTAGACCATAGGTTATTAAAGAGCCTGCACAGAGGTGCACGAGGCTTTTTGGGAGTGCCTTAGCCAGTGTAACCATGATTGGTACTCTGTACTCGGCTTATCTCTTTTCCTTTTGTAACGTTTGTTATTTTTGCTGTTAATAAAACCTTTATTTTACAAAGCATATCCTGAGAAGCCGTCTCGCTATTTATTAAGCCATTTCTCCACTGGCTGGACCCTCGGAGGTATTGGGAGTAACCCCAATAAGTGCCCATGGATTTTTCTGTTGACCAGGATCCATGTAATGTGAAACATGAGATGGAATACAGATCTCCTCTTTCCTGAAAAGTTCCTGTCATGACCAGAACTCTAAACCAGTGCTTTCTGCTGGGTTTATTGCTTTTCATTTATTTTAGGAAGCCTTGAAAATGTCGTGAGTAGAATTATTTTGGGAAGCAGATACAGATCTAACTATATTAATGCATAGACACATTAGATAATGATACAGATAATGTAATGTTTTAGATATAACTGTATTAATGTATCACATAATGTGTTAGATATAACTGTAGTAATGTATCACATCCACACTGTGATTGCACACTTGTGCAGGGTGCACAGGGGGTGCCTGTGATTCCAGAAGTAGGTGATAGGTGCTGAAAGACTGGCTGGCTGCAGATGGAGATGTCTGGCTTTCTGAACACACTTTCTGAGAATACATGACTCACTCTTTTAAGCACTTAAATGGGCTCTCTGGATCTCATTCATAGCCATATTTTGCAAACCGGAATGATTAAATACAACTTCCCCTGCCTAAATTAGCATTTAGGCAGGTTAATTAGAACTGGAATAGTTCCATCCAGTGTCTCTGCAGCTTTTCTTTGTAGTGGAATAGCAGCTTTGTCTCCTCAAAAGGCTATTAAATTAATCATAAGAGTTATAAGATAGTGCTCTAGCTTGGGACTCACTCTGACTTTTAAGGACAGGTGTCAATGTTTTTTGTAGCCTATAGGATTCAGTCTTAAACCACTCTCCTTGTGACTCACCTTCCCAGTTGCACCTAGGTCTCTTGTAGCCATCCATGTTTACAGCACAGAACTGGAGCTGTGTTTTGTGACAAGCAGAAATTCTGTAATGGGATTCCCCACTTAGTTTATTACTTAGCTACCATTCATTATTTATCTGTATCTTCATTTCTTCATTAACATGTTTAGAAAGATGCAAAATAAAGCATCAGTCTCTTCTCAATTTCAAAAGCTGGGAAAAGATTGTTCTACTAAATTTATATTATAAATTACAGTAGCTGAAAAACTGGACATTATTTATTTGTTGTATTTGTTTAAAATTGTTAGGGTAAGAAAAATAGTACCTTTTAGAATGGATAGTTCAATTCCTAAGCATCCTAAAGTATGAAGAAATAATTTTTCCATATAGAATAGTATCATTTTATTAAAAACACTATCCATAGTCTGTACTTGCAATCAAAGGAGAAAGTATGGAAGATAAAACCTTACATTAGTTTATCTTTATGCTGTGAAAAATAAAGCTGAAAAAATATTACCAAAAGAAAAATCTAATTCCCCTGTGTATATTTAAAAAAAAGTCAATCTTTTTTTCCATGTATTTCTCATGAATGCAAATGATACCTGTTTCTTATTAAGCAGACTGCTGAGTATAGTAATAAACAAAAGCAGAACAGAACTTATTCACCAGGCTGAAGGATTCAAGCAGAATCAAGGGTCTGTGTTTCTTATGCCAGAAAGGAAATATTACCAAGAGACCATTGCAAACTACTGAGCTGCCATGGAATAATTTTTCCCTGTGGCTGTATTCACGGCAGTAAAAGAACCTGACACGCTAATAATTATAACTGATGTAGATTATTCTGCTTAATGTGAAGAGTGTGTTATGGCTATTCTGACAAATAGATGAAGCTCCAATGGCATGTAGTGTATGTGATATTTGGATACCAAGTGATTGTTTCAGAGAGTGATGTCTCTTTAATATAGTGGATCCAGCTTTCTTTGATCTTAAGATTCTGCACAGCCAAAGAATACATCAGCAGACAGATAGACAGACCACCAAATACACAGATGAATGCACGTTACATGCTTAAATGCAAAAAACTCTTTTAAATGAAATCATTCAAACCTCAACCAGCTTCCCCAGTTGAAGGTGTGTATTTACATTTTAAAGGTTGTATGTGAACCAGGAGTCTCACAAAAGAAAGCCTTCTCACACCTATAGAAACAATGGTTCTTTCTTGTTCTTGTTTAAAAAGTAGTATACGCTTATGCCTTATGCAAGGGTAAAGTAATTATGTGCTTTTGGTATTGTCAGTACCTTGGAACAGGTCATGAAGATAAGCCCCCCTCTTATACAGAATGAGGTTCTTTGCTATTATCAAATTGTCTAAAATCTAGTGCAGTATCAGATTGTCTAAATCTCTAGTGCAGAGATCATTACTCTTCAAAGGTTTCTTAGCTATATGGAATATTTCACCACTGTGTTTTTTGCAATTTAAAAGTTGGTTTGATGGGGCACAACCGGATGGATTAGGTAGGCCAGCATTACTGTGTTTTTCAAATGGCCATTTTTCATAATAAATGGCTTGATTTCTCCATCCAAAACAACACTTCATCAGCCATACAATGTTCTAACCTGCTCTGTGGTGTAGCCAGAAGCTTGGCTCATGGAAACAATATACCTGCATCAGAGTTGTGTTGAATGCCCAATAAATATGGTTGTGAATAGCCCCTGGATAGGGGGTGATTAGTCTGTGCACTGTAGCTACATCTCTTCCAGTTCTGAACCTAACTCATTGAGAGGCAGCCTGGGGATCTGCATGCAGGTCTATCCAAGGTGTATCACTGCAGCATATGCATTTGTGCATTTGTCTGAAATGCAGCTGATAATAGCTATGGCTGACAAGGAGAGCAAAACCTTTTTACTTCAAGGTACCCTTTGCCAAGGAAATCTGTATTTTTGTGAGACTGAGATAAAATTGCTAGTAGTATACTCTGTGTGGGTCTATAGGCTGAAATGGAAAGGGAAGTGTCTACAAAATACAGTTGCCCACATAGGTAGCATTTTTGTCTGTGAAACATTGATCTCCAGTGACTGCCAGTTTGTTTCTGGATGGAGGTCAATTGTAGAGCTCAGGCTGAGTGAGATCTAAGTGCTACTACTCTCTGTCATTATGACATTATACACAGTTACTATTAGCTAATATTCTAATTACTGAGCAGAGAGTGGTGCCAGAAGCTCCTGTCCTCATGTCCTTCATAACAGATCCTGGGACTTGAAATTAGCACTTTCTGCCAGGACTTTGCTGTCTTGGCTTTTTATTTTGCAAAGCTAATCTTTTCACCTCTGCATCTAGGTCACAGAAACATTGAAGTTTGTACAAATCCTGTTGTTTGAGATGTGAAATACTGTATCTTTGAGATATATTTTGTCTTGGACAGGACATTTAATTTGAAATGAATGATTATTACATCCAGGTGGCTCAAGTTAATCATGGGTTCTTATTTACATTTTTGAATTGAAAACACTACAATAATAATCAAATGCAAATCAGGTAGAAGGAGACCTCAGTAGCTTAAGTATGTCCATTTAACCCATCAATGGGTTAAATGGACCCACCAGTCAAGTTCCTTTGTGTTTTATGGGCATGATTAATACAGAAGAAAGTGCCTATGCCAACCTTGTGCTATATTTGTGGAAGTGATTATCTCAATGAAGACAGGCTCATATTCACTCAGTGCTGTGGATTCATACCTCAGATGTGTGTATTTAAGCAGTGTTTCTAAATGCCAATGTGAAGCAATGTTTTGTATGCCAAACAGCCATCCTTGTTCCTTTGTCAAGTTTTTATTTTCCTTTGCAAAATTCTGAGGTCATAATACATTTGGTAGTAAGAAGCTGCTATCACTAGGTATAGGGAAACATTTCATTATTCAATAATAATCTAGATTTTAAAATTATAATGAATAAGTCAGAGTACCATATCTGACATTCTGCTCAATTTAATCACTTTTATCAGCTTTTGAAGGAACATCTATGCACATATGAGCAATAGAAGAATTAAATCAAAAATAAGAAGTGAAATACTAATTTCCATATGTTGCTCACCATGCCGTAGAATGGAGGCTTTGCAGTCTCAGATAATGCCCTAATCTATGTGTCAGTTTGCTAGCAATTTAAAATGAGCAGCTATAAGGAGTATAAGCCACATTTCATTGGGTCTAAGATTACTGATGTGGGGCCAGCCTTACAGAGAGAAGGAGAATGTGTTACAAGAGTGTGACTAAATGTTTAGTCTAAAAATGTTTATAATTCTCCTATTTGACCTTGTGTCCTATCAGGGGACAAAAAAGTAAACCAGATGAAATACTACAATTTGTCATATTTATTGCTCTCTTCTACAAGTAGGTGTAATAGAGGAATATTTTCTTTCCTTTTTTTCCTATACAAAGATTGAAAGTAGGGTCTACTTTGTTCAATAACTTAATCTTCTGTATCTATCAGGAAATTATCAAACACCTGAGCTAGAAGAATGCCTAACTTAAAAATGGTAATAGAAGACAAAGAATTACTCCAAATCTCTGCATCTTTACTCACATCTTTACTTTTCCTTTTGAAACTAAGGAAAATCCAACTGAGAATGGAAAGATGGTCTCATCTGAACATTCCTGAAAATTTCTGAACATTTTTGTGCATTCCTGCCTATTTAACACTGTCTGTAGGAAATTTCAAAAAGTCATGATGGCCAGGGCATCCCAGACATACTAAAGTTAATCTTTAATCTGTGAGTCTGACAAGTGTGTCTGCTACTATTTTTAGCATCTTTCCCAGATGAGTCAGATCTAAGCTTGGGTTTCCAGGCAACAGTGCAGCAAACTCACAGTACATTATGGATAATTTATAGAAGTCTTTCAGCACTTGGGGATTCCTATATAGGCAGATCTTTGCTGACTGATGACAGTTGTGTTTCCTTATGGATAACAGAGCTGAAAACCACACTTCTTGCTGAAATATTTTCTTGTAGCAGGATCCAAGCAAGAAATAACTTCCAAGTATAGCAGAAGTTATCTAATAAATATAATTCAATTGCATTTCATATTTGCAGTATATAATTTGACCTGTTAGAATCTTTGAATAGTTCCTCATTTCAGTAAGTGGTTTTTTCCTTTGTTACTAGCAAAAGTAAATAAGTATTTCGGTAGACTTGCACATAGTCATTGAGTGAGTGTTGCATAAACTCTTGGTTGAGCTGCCTAATTGCACATGACAAGTATGCAAAACTAACTTGAATGATAAAAAAAAAAATTCAAATGCTTGGGTTAAATATGTGAGGTACTACAGTTTGCTAATTGGAAACGATTTACTTAATTAAAATGCAGTGCTTGTGTGCTAATACAGATGAGAAGAGTCAATATGTAGCTAGCAGGCATAAACAAAAGGGGATTACCTACCTTAAAAACACATTTACCTTAATTACAGCACTCAGGTTTTGAAAGTCTGTTTCTAATGAAAATGAGAGGGCATTATAAAATGAATTGTGTTTAGCATATTATTTATGAGATTAACTATAAAGCTGTATTTCTAATGCAGTGACTATATATTTTCTTTGCCATATTCTCAGCATAATAAACATTGTTCAAGAAGTGTTGTTAGTATTTTTTTGTATTTAAATTTAAACTTTGATCTCATTTGCTCATATAATTCCCTTAGTGACTCTCAGTGGATATGAATGATTGTCCTGTTATTTGTATTACCAATGCCGATAACAGAAAGATCAGTGCTCTAAAAAGACACAGTTATCCAAATATAGCCATCTGCAGCTTGGCAACCAGCAGGAAACACCATGATGTGCACACCAGAAGAAAGTGAGAGTGGGATATCTCAAGCTAAATGTCACTTTCAGGAGCACCACTTCAGGATGCAAAGTGTCTTGGCAGCGGCACATAGGTGTTTTTGACAATGAAATGTTTTCTCCAAAGTTGTTTTTTATGAGAATCTGTTTATTCTGGAAGTGACCATGAACTCTGTCACAGTCATGATACCTCTCCCACTGTGAAAAAATATTTGCACTGGGGACAAGCTGTTCAGAAGTATTTGTGACTCACTCTGCCTCCTTAGGTAGTTGAAAGAGCATGTCAAATCTTAGGAGTACATATGTTGTCATTCTCTACTCCTTCAAACTATACACATTTAACAACAGTCTTGGTACCAATGAATACCATGATATGAAAGAACAAATAAGCAACACACCTGCTGTTTGAATTTTAAATATCATTCCAGCACCAGATGAAGCAAGGACATGAAACTGAGAGCTGCAGAAGAAGATTCAAGTGGGGCTGCAGTGCAACTTCACCTTTCACTGAAGACATCAGATTTTCAGAAATGCTGCACGCAGCCTAGGAATATTATAAGCAAACAACAGCAGCTGCAGCATACCTCTGGCAACTCTGGCTTGTGGTTTTGCCATAGGAATGTAAGAGTTCCATACACAGTGCCTTTGATTGAAAATTGGAGGCTGATTTAATTTCTAGACTAAGTATCTCTCAATCTTTTAAGAGCTATTTCTAATGCAGCCTTTCTGATGTTTTACTAGAAAACAGGTGAGGTAAACTAGAAACCTCATCTTTACAAATGTGTGTATCCATGCTCAGCTGATGTCTTTCAAGTCCATGCTCTCAATACAAAGAAACTGAGACTGCCTTATGTCTGAACAGCAGTAAATACCATCCTTCTGATCATTGTTGCTTTTGCACAGGTAGCAGAGTTCTTCCATCCCCTTTCTACTTTTAGCCACTTGCTTCCATTTTGTCAGCAACTCCCAGACTCTAATCATCATGCTGACACAATGGTTTGCTGGCCCCTTTTCACTCCCTTAGGTAAATAAATAAACAAATTCAGTGTGTGGAGGAAGACAAAACAGTGTGTGGGACCACAACATTATTATAACACCAGATAATTTCAGCTGCTTAAAACTACAAACCCATTAAGAGTTACATCACTATAATTAGGTATTTTTGTAGCTAATTTGGCATTAGACAGAGAATGTGGATGTGCCTTCTTAAATCAGAATTCCAGTGTAATATTATAGGTGAACCACAAAGCGAGGAGTGAATCCTTGCTGACAATCTCTTTTTCCCTTTTTTCTTTTGCCTTTTTCCCTTTTCCTTTTTCCTTTTTCCTTTTTTCTTTTTCCCTTTTCCTTTTTTCTTTTTCTTTTTTTCCTTTTTCCTTTTCATTCCTCTTTTAGAGGGTAAAACATAATCTTTCCCACTTACTTTGTTGAAGAGGTAGGTTTTCTCATTTGGGGCCACCTCCCTCCTCTGCCTCAATGCACCTATTCATTGTAGGTCACTGGCAAATGAGCACCACTGGCATCAGTATGTGATATTATCAATGATTGCAACAAGGATTCTAAGTCCAGGAGGAGAAGGGTTTAATGCTACCAGCTGCTGTCAGACATAGCAGATATGTATTCTTAAAGCTCTTTTCCAGTGGCGAGGACTTCTTCCCTAAAAGAGAGCCTTTTATTCAAATGATAGCTACAGGACTGCAGAGCTGTGTTTATTGCAAAGCTTGCAGCTGCATGGGGCTCAGAAGATTTGTAATGGCATCAACTTCTGTTTAAAACAAATAATTGATGGACTTGTGTCACAAGATCCTTAAATGCACATTAGTCCATAAATGGTTCAGCAATCAGTGTGAACTTTTCACTCACTTGATAATTACCTCTGACTTGTATAGTAGTTTATTGCTGCTTTCTTAGAAAATGGCCTGATTATTACATGCAGGTGTTCATTAGGCAAGATTTAATTTATTTGCATTCTGATGCCCAATCCTCAAAATCCAGCTCCCATGACCATATGATGGTTTTACCACCCCTCATGTTTCCACTCTACTAGTAGCCTTTTGCTGGTTTCTATCTGCACACTCTGACCACCCAAGTCCTGGAGGGATCACAGAATCACAGAAACAATTACGTTGGAAAAGACCCCAGAAATCATTGAGTCAAGCTTTTTTCTGAGCCCCTTCATGTCAACAGACTATAGCAGTAAGTGCCATGGAACAGTGACTCCACCACCTCCCTGGGCAGCTCATTCCAATGTCTAATCACACTGTGAAGTATTTCTTCCTGATGTCAAATCTAAGCATCCTCTGGGGCAGCTTAAGACTGTGTCCTCTTTGTCCTGTCCCTGGTTGCCTGGGAGAAGAGGTCAGTCCTTACATGGCTACAACCTCCTTTCAGGCATTTGTAGAGTCACTCCTGAACCTCCACTTCTCCAGCCTAAATGACCCAGAGTCCTTAGCTGTTCCTCAGAGGATGTGTGCTCCAGACACTTCACCAGTTTTCGCTGCTCTTCTCTGGACACACTCCAGCACCTCAATGCCCCTCCGGAATGGAGGGCCCCCAACCTGGATACAGTGTTTGAGGTGTGGCCCCACCAGTGCTGAGTGCAGGGGGACAATCACTGCCCTGGTCCTGCTGGCCAAAATATTGCAGATACAGGCCAGGATACCAGGATGGCCTTTTTGACCACCTGGGCACACACTGGATCATGTTCAGCTGATACACCCTGATCCCTTTCTGCCTGGCTGCTGTCCAGCCACTCTGCCCTCAGTCTGTAGCTCTGCATGGGGTTGTTGTGGCCTAAGTGTAGGGCCAAGAACTTGGTCTTATTGTCATTGGTCTCTACCCATCAATCCAGACTGTCCAGATCCCTCAGCAGAGCCTTCCTACCCTCCAGCAGACCAACACACTGACCCAACTTATATTGTCTGGGAATCCCCTCCAGTTAGACCTAATCCCCTCCACCAGATCATCAATAAAGATATTAAACAGGCCTGGGTCCAATATTGATCCCTGAGGGACACCCCTGGTCACTGGCTGCCAGCTGGATGCAGCTCCATTCTCCACCACTCTCTGGGCCTGGCCATCCAGCCAGTTCTTAACCCAGCAAAGAGTGCTCTTGTCCAAGCTGTGGGCTGCTAATTTTTCCAGGATAATGCAATGGGAGACTTTTCAAAGGCTTTGCTGAAGTCCAGGTAGACAATACCCACAGCCTTTTCCTCATCCACCAGGCGGGTCATGGGGTCATAAAAGGACATTAGGTTAGTCAGGCAGGACCTCCCCTTCCTAAGCCTGTGCTGGCTGTTCTGATCCCGTGATTGTCCTGTTTGTGCCATGTGATTGCATTCAAAATTATCTGCTCCATAACCCTGTCAGGTACTGAGGTCAGTCTGACAGGTTTGCAGTTTCCTGAATCCTCCTTCTGGTCCTTCTTGTGGATGGGCTTCACACTGACCACCTTCCAGTGACCTGGGACTTTCCAATTAGCCAAGAGTGGTGATAAGTGATGGAGAGCAACTCTGTGAGCTCTTCTGCCAGCTCCCTCATGACCGTAGGATGGATGTCATCTGGTCCCATAGACTTGGGAGCATCTAAGTGGCTCAGCAGATCACTGACTGCTTCATCCTGGGTTACAGGAACATTCTGTTTCCCAACCCTGTCTACCAGCTCAAGAGAACAGCAGTCCTGAGGATGACCTGTCTTACTGTAGAAAACTGAGGAAAAGAAGGTTTTAAGTACCTCAGCCTTTTCCTTGCCTTTGGTGACTATATTCCTCCTCATGTCCAATAATGAATGGAGGTTTACCTTGCCCCTCCTTTTGCTATTACTGTATTTATAAAAACACTATTTTTATCCTTTACAGAAGGGGACAGATTAAGTTCTAATTGAGCTTTTGCCTCTCTAATTATCTCTCTGCATGACCTAATGACATCCTTATACACTTCCTGAGTTTTCTGCCCCTTTTTAAAAAAGTAATACACCCTCTTCTTCCCTGATGACTCATCTTTCAGCCCATAGGAATGGCCTGATCCTGCACTTTCAAGATTTCTTTCTTCAAGTACGTTCAGACTTCCTTGGTCCATTTAACACCAGCCATCAGTCTTTCTATGTTCACAAATAACAGGTCTGGCAGGGCAGCTCCTCTGGTAGGCTCATTTACCAGTTCTGTTAGGAAGTTGTCTGTCACATACTCAAGGAACCTCTGCTTCCTCTCTGCTGTGTTGTATTTCCAGCAAACATCTAGCAGGTTGAAGTTGTCCATGAGTAAAGGGCTGTTGACAGTGAGATTTCTGCCACCAGCTTGTGGGGTGTCTCATCTGACTGTTTGTCCTGGTTAGGTGATCTGTTACAGATTCCCACCAATGTCTGCCTGTTGACCTTCCCTCAATCTTTACCCATAGGCATTCAACCTTGTCATCTTCATCATCATCAATTTCCACACAATCAACACACTTCTTAAAATACAGTGCTACCCCACCACCTCTCCTTCTTCTCTTTTCTAAAGAGCTTACTAAAGAGCCATCCATTGCAGTGCTCCAGTTGTGTCATCCCACTGCATTTCTGTGATGGTGACTACATCTCAACTTTCCTGCTGTGTGGTGGCTCCCAGCTCCTCCTGCTTGCTGCCCATAATGTTTGCATTTGTGTGCATGCACTTCAGCTGGGCTAACGGGTTTGCCCCATCCCAGGCCTGCCACCCACACACTCATTTCCAGTGAGCCTTCCTTTATCCCCTTCCTGCTTTGAGGATCATGTGAATTCTCCTTAATATACCCTTAGCAAAGTTAGTTTAGCTTCAACTGCTTGCATTGACAGGTTAAGCTAACCTTACTGACTTTGACTAAAGAGGGTGATGGAGGGTTTGTGGCATCCTTCCTATGTAAGAGCTGTGAAAGAGTGACCTTTGAAGATCTGTTATTCTGCCAAAGTCTACAGCAGTTTCCAAAATGAGCAAATTCATGACTTAATTATAGGTACCAATGGCATACACATATACAATACATATACAAATCCAAAACCAGTGATTATGTCTAGAAGCATGGTATGAGGAGCAGCTTCCATGACCATGACTATATAAAAGGAAATTAAACAGTCTGAGTCATGGTTTGAGGACTGGCACGTGATTGATCATCCATGCTGTTTGTTTCCTAACATGCTCCTGGCAGCTTTGGTCTGGCCAACCCAACAGAATAACACAGTGTGGAGGCAGCATAGGCAAATAAACAGCAAGGCCAAGACCAGCATTGCTGGAGGATAGAGAGAAGTGTTTAGCTTCCTAAGCATCAGGTGTGTCATGCCACGTGCCCTGAGGACAATGGGGAGAATTTGGATGGCATAGAAGAGGAACTGAAGTGCATAATAAGTAGCCAAGTTCCCTTGAATGCTTTGCATCCTCCCTGGAAATCAGAGTTATTCTGAGCACCCTGGTTACATACCATGCCTTTCCCTTGGCCAAACAGGAAGCCTAAAGAAATCAATTACTTTACTCTAAAGGTACTTATGTGTATAAAATTAGGCTTTGTTACTTCCTATTACCATCCAATTCCCATTTTTGTATGGAACAAGGTACAAGTTACTTGAGTATCTACAGATGACTTGGATATCTCTATCCTTGGAAATATTTAAAAGCCATCTGGACATGGTCCTGAGGAACTGACTTTTGCTGGCTCAGCTTGAGCATGGAGGTTGGACTAGGTGACTTCCAGAGATCCCTTCCAATGCCAGCCATTCTGTGATTCTGTAACATTTGGCCCAAAACTGCAGCTCCCTTTAAACTCATGTGTTCAAGGACGCTCTCAGGCACATGATGGGTGTCCTGAATAAGCTTGGGATTTGGACATGATGATTCTGATGGGTCCCTTCCAAGTCAGTATATTCTGTGATTCTATGATTCTGTGATTCTATGACTCTATGATTCTATGATTCTGTGATTCTATGACTCTATGATTCTATGATTCTGTGATTCTGTGATTCTATGACTCTATGATTCTATGATTCTGTGATATGATGCTTGGCAACAGTCTGTATTTGTTTGCACCATGCACAGGGCTGAACCAGTGAGCTGGTGACTCGTGGGGCAGGAGAGTGTCATATGTGTTCCTGCATGAGTGACCTCACGTCACTGCCAGCCCAAGAGAATGAGCAGGTAGGGCTCTCTGGGCTTACCTTTTATGTCAATCCTGTATGTAGGCATGGTTGGAGGCAGCACCTTCCCTGTGTATCTAGCTGTTCTTGTGTCCTCTGTGAGTGTGTGTTTCCGTGTGTGTATTTCTGGGACATATGCTCGTCCTTCTCCTGGATGGACCTGCAAGTGGAAAAGCAGCAGCTGTGTCTGTCAGCCCAAGCAGAGACCCAGATCCCCAAACAGTGGGACAGGAGGGAGTCTTGGGTCAGGGCTGCTGGAAGTGGTGGCTGCTCCTAACATCCCTTAGTGAATACTTTATAAAACAATCTGTTGCTTAAACCTGGAATTTGGAGCCCGTGTATGTGATTTGCATCGGAAGAAATATGAATCCTAGCAAGTTTTATATATATTTTTGTTTTTCAGAAATATGTAAGAATTATTCTTTTCTAAGAGAAAAAGTAAAAACATCATATTCCTGTTTTTCAACCCATTCTAAACATGGAGCTGATAAAAAAACTCAGAGGTTTTCTGTGTGACTCTAAATAAGTATGATTAGATACAAAATTTTTCCTGCAGAGTTTGAGAACTGTTTCTGAGAGCTATATTGAAAATCATTGCAAATTCTTTAAAATCACTCAGTAGTTTTTCGAAGCTGATAAAATGTATTTCTCCATAGAGCTGCTCTTTGCCTCTGCCTCCAGTGCTATCAAAACCCATACACCTTCACAAACATTCATGACAGTGCTATGCCTTCCTTGGGTTTATGCATATCATGGCACATTATATTCTTATAATCCCCTGCCCTCAGTCCTATATTAACTCAGTTTACCCAAGCTCTTTTGTTTCCACATATTTTGTCCCCAGAAAACTAAGGCTGGGGCTTATCAGATAATCTTGGTAATTAGAAGTGAAGCCCATAATAGAAGGACTATTACTATCTTATTTGGCTTTGCTATGTCAGATGATGAGCTAAAATTATAGTAAGATTGCTAATTTTCAGTGCATAAAAATTATATTCAGAACCTAAATCTGATGCATTTTGAGTTCCTTTTGTTTACAGAAATAAAGCCTCTGCCAGAGGGATTGAACTGGCTCATGGCATAAACTCTCAATGTTTTTGTTAGTTGTGAATCCCGTTAGTCCCTTGCAATCTTTGTAAATGATTTTGCACTACATATTCACTTTATTTCCATTAGATAAGCTGTTTACACAAGTTGTGGATATAAATATTCTTCTTAATTTACTTTTAAGTAAGTTATTTTTATTTTGATCATTCAGAGCTAGGCCAGAATGCTATAACTTCAATAAATAAAACTGGACTTTACTTAATATAGATTACTGTAATTCCATTAAATTGTTGGCAATACTCAGTGCTTTTTAATGTTTTGAAACCACTGTTAAGTGCATAATTCACTACTTTCTTTCATACAGGTGGACTGGAATATAAATATTTTAGTGCAGAAATCTTGTCTTGGTGGAAGTCCAAATAAGATTTAATCTTGCAGCACTGCTACTGTGCCTGGAGATCATATAACTGGGTCTGTTTGACAACTGAATTACAAAAATATAAAAATCTCTATGGCTTAAAATAGATTTAAGAGACAGCTTGTTAATAAGGGAACAAAAGCTCCAACCCTGTCCACTTTCCCTTTTCCAGTACCTACCTGGTATTGAACCACACTTTTGGATCTACACAGGATGTGGATAGTCCTTTGGTTACGGTATTGGAAGCAAGGCTTGGAAGGATTACTGCAGAGTTGGTGATCCAACAGATAAATTTGGGAGCAAATAGACGGTGTCTGAGTTGCTGAGATGAAACATAATTGATATTAAAATACATCCATAGAATACTCATCTTGATAAACGACCAGGAAATCTGAGGGGAAAAAATCTGAAGTTTAATTGTTTGTGGTTACCAAATACTATTTTTGGATAGTACATTTCTGGGTTTTTTATTGCCTGTAAATGATATGTTGAGGAGGAATCTTGAATTCTAAACAGACTGGTAAAAGTGGTGTGAGATTGGATAGTTGTGCAGAATTTTGTGTCAGTGCAGTGTTGGTCATTTCATCCAAGGCATCAAATGGAACACTTGACTCTTGACTCTCAGGACTTACTACACAGTAAGGGAATTGTCTCCTATAAGTGTTCTAGATTGCTTTTGATACGATGAAATATTAGAACACAAAAATGAGAAAAAAAAATTCATTTCAGGATGGCTGTTGCTTAATGTGAGCTGTGGTTACCACAGAGAATAATAGCAGGTCAGGAGAATACAAAGAATGTATCTCTGAAACAGAGGTCATTATGGCAATTACTATATTCAAATGTGTTAAGGACTTAGGGGTTGTGTTTAGACGAGGTCTATTTCTTTGGAACATCTCTCTAGTGTTATCTTCTTATATAGTTTTATGTAATCGCTTCTGTGAAAATAAAATGAAATAAATATTCTGAGACTCCAGTGGGATGAATGCTGTTGTTCTGTCTCCTTTTTAACAGCATCATTGTTTCTCAAATATTTTAAATTTTCAGTTTTCAAAAATGCTATTTTATGTTTGCTTTTATATGCTTGTTTGCTCCTGTCTAATGCAATGTTGCTTGTAGCATATGATTCAATATGTCTAATAGGACTAACTATGAGAAGATAAAGAGCAACATTATTGTCCTCACTAAGCACATTTAGCAATGTTCATTTTACTTACTGATTTGTGAAGCAAGCCATTTCTCATTTGTAAGGCTGGCAGAGTCCACAGTTTTAGGTGTTTATCAGTTACAGCACTCCCTCTTATGCCAACAGGCTGTTTCTTTGATCATTTGCTAGAAGTTTCAAAATATCAGGGAAAACAGCCCAGAGGTATTTTGGTTGAATCACAATGCAGACTTAAAAGTGTCTTAGCTCCTTGCTTATTGGTTGCTCTTCAAGCAAGACATTCAAAACACTCTTATGCTGGCAAAGACAGACAGCTAAATTATGTCTCTGATCTACTTACAGTGAAATTAAGAGAACTTTTACATAATTTCACATCATTTAATGTTATCAGGCAGGCTTTCAGCACAGAGCCTGTAAAAGTGCAGGGGTAACACCAAAGGGTCTATTTTAAAAAAGTCTTAGACATGTTTCAGTAAGCAGCATCATCTCAATTAACTGATTTCTGCTGATAGTACAAATGCTGTCTTTTCTACTGCTGTATTTCTCTAGAATCACAGAATCATTAGAGCTGGAAAAGACCTCGATGATCATGAGTCCAACATTTGATTGAACAGCACCATGTCAACAAAACCATAGCGCTAAGTGCCATGCCCAGTCATTTTTGAACTCTTCCAGGATAGTGACTCCACTGCTTTCCTGGTCAGCTTATCCCAATGCTTGACAACTGTTTCTGTCAAGAAATTTTTCCTGATATCCAGCCTGAACCTCCCCTGGTACAGTTTGAGGCCATTTCCTCTTGTGCTGTTGCCTGGGAGAAGAGGCTGACCCTCAACCTTGCTACAAGCTCCTTTCAAGCAGCTGTAAAGACTCCACGAGTCTCCTTTGCACCAGCTCTTACCAGGAGAGCTACAGTGCATGCAGCTGTAAAGCAACATATCCAAGTGTTGAAAAGGCTACTGAAAGGAGAAAAGGTTTTTCAGTGGAAATCTGAGCTGTTAGTCTGAGCAGTGAGCCCTGCAGCAAGAAGACAAACCTCGTTGTTGGGTGCATCAAATACAGCTGGTCAAAAGAGGTGACAATCCCACTGTACTCAGTGTTGCTGAGGTCTCACCTTGAGCACTGTCTGCAGCCCTTGACCCCTGCATTTAAGAAGAACATGAAGATTATTGAATGTATCCAGAAGAGGGCATCAAATCTAGTGACAAGGCTGGAAGGCAAGTCCTGTGACAAGTGGCTGACGGTTTTATGTTTGTCAGGTTTGGAGAAAGGGAGGCTGAGGGACAATCACATTTCTCTCTACAGCTTCCTGAGGAGGGGAAGTGGAAAGGGAGGTGCTGATCTCTTCTCCCTGCTATCCAGTGATAGGACTCGTGGAATGGGACAAAGCTACACTAGGGGAGGTTTAGATTGGACATTAGGAAGCATTTCTTTACCGAGATGATGGTCAGACCCTGGAAAAGGCTTCCTAGAGAGATAGTTGATGCCCCAAGCCTGTCCGTGTTTGAGAGGCATTTGGAAAATACCCTTAACAACATTCCCTAATTTTTGTCAGCCCTGAATTGGTCAGGCAGGTGGACAAGTTGATTTGTTGTGGGTAACTTCCAACTGAAAAATGTATTGTATTGCACTGTATTGCATTGTGTTCTGGCATGTAATGTTAAATAAGCATCCATCAAATCTGTATGTACAGGAACTTAATCTCCCCCAATTGTTCCTCTTTGTTAAAATGGAATGCATATTTATTTTTATCACTTATGCTAATAGTTCATGTATGGAATGATTTTATTCATATCCAAGCATAGTCATAAGGATATCCAACACTAAAATCTTGATTGGAAAAAATAATTTAACAGATTAGATTAGATTACACATTACAGTTTCAAAACACAGTATATAATGTAATTATTATTGATTGCTTAAAGTGATACAAACAATTCTGTAAAGAATTTGTCTCTGAGCTCCTTTCTGAAAGTGTAGATTAGCTTTCTGTCAATCACGCCACAGGAAGGCAACTGTATAACTGAAGACTATTCTTGCCACACAGATTTTGTAGCAAATTACTACATAAAAGATTTCTTGGTCTCTATGGATAATATTTGAAAAAGCAACTGCAGACTTTTACAATGCCAGTTACTTAATAGAGATTATTTTCTGTTATGCATATTTAAAATCCTCTCATCAAATACATATGTTCTGTAAAGCATGAATTGTAATTTACTTTCTGTTGTTTGTACTTCTTTTTAAACACAGTAATTACTGATCAAAACTGGAAGCATCAGTAAAATGAATCTAATATGAGATACTACACTGCCATAATAACAATTATTATTCTTCCTCTCCATGAAAAAAAAATCTTTTGATTCCAGAGCTGGGCCTTTAATTTATCTTCAGAAACATTTTACAATCTGCACTTTATAAACGCTTCTGAATTGCAGATTCCCAGGTGTATTTTTCCTAAATATTTTTAATATATTCTCATGAAAAAACATGAGCTTTCAGTATGGAAAATATAGCAAAAATTTTGTGGAAATTATTTTCCCTGTTTCATTTAGTTTAACGACATTTTCCCACATTATAACAATGCTTCTATTATATAATTTTAATCTCATTTTACAATATGTAAAATATTTTGTTCTCTGAGACAATATCTCTTTCTTCTAAATATTTGTTTTTAATTGCACCTGAAGGAGGTATCTGTCTGAGGAAAAGATATGTTACTAAGCATAGAGCTGCCTGTTTCATGGTCATTTTTAGTCCAAAAGATTGGGCCTGAATGCATTGAGTATTCCCAAATATGATTATAAAAGATGGCTTCCACTCTAAACTTTTGTTTTATGAATTCTATTTAATTCAACTTAGGGGCAAGAATTCTAAATCTGCTGCAGATGGAAGCTGAGGGTTTGGCTTGCAATAGAATGAATATTTTTTTTTTCTCTTGGTAGAGAATAATCTAATTCTGCTCTTCCTAAAGGTCAATAAGATCCCTGACTGGTGAAGATAAAGATAGCTCCTGTCATGCTCTAAGGGTCATTTTATATTTTATATATCCTTTTCCCCACAGCAAAACAGAGAAGTCTGGGTGCCCTTGCACAGTTTCACTCTTCACTGAGTATGAAAATGATAACATAACATGCTTTTACATATAGAAATGTTTTAGTGCAATCTTGAGGTAGAAAATCAGGCATACTGCGATATAATGCTGTATTTTAACTGAGGAGGCAGTTTTTAATTTGTGCAATTTCAGTCCAGTCCATTGCCAATAGGTAGCAGAATTAGCCCTGGAATTTAAGAATTCTTTGCTAAATCTGTTTGTATTATTTATATTTTATGTGTTATGAAGTCATTTGCACTGGTAAGACAAGTCCAAGGAATTAGCAATGCAGAGCCAGACTCTCAGGGAGCAGAGAAAGGGAAGAGTTGGCAGGAGTTATCCTTCAAGTATTGTGAGACCCACAGCTGCACATGGAAGCATGCTTGCAGTCTCCTATGGTTTATAATAACTCTATACATCTCACCTGACACATCTGTCTCAGGTGCAAATAAAATTCAGGTAAAATACAGTCAAAGTGCTGTCTCAACAAATAGAGGCCTTTGTGAACAAGACACATAAAGACAGGTGGTCAGAGTAAGATGTCTAGATGTCTAGATAAATACCAGAAGTCTAAGAATAAAGTGGGGCTAAAATGGTATAGGAGTAGAAAGAATCTGAAAATTGATGGGGGAAGCACCCTCTAGTGAACACCCCAACAGCAGGGCAAAATTGATTGATTAATGGCAGAGGAAGAAAAACTGATGCAAGGGAAAAAGTAAACAAGTGCTGTTAAACAAACTGGCTTTGTGAGATCTTTTCTAAGAGCTACTGTAATGTTGAAAACCATGACTATGACTGCATCTTTTTTCTAGGAGCAAAAAAACCCTCTTTTAACTTCTGTATAAATTCAGGCTTCACAAAGAGATGCTAGAATTTTGGGGTATGCTGTTACAAGGAAATCAAAGGAGCAGTTGGGATTGGGAGTTACAAGTGAAATACAATGGTGTACTAAGTTGGGACCTCGTCATTCAATGTACTGGTTTGTCTGGAAAAGGATACACAATGAGGTGACAGGTTTCCTGACAACATTTTTCCAGGTATTAAAATTCAGAGCCAGATGAAGAGAGTTAGGAAGAGTCTCATGATATTACTGAGTGGCTGGGTGATAAAGTAGTGGGTGCAATGCAGTGCTGATGAATGCAAAGTAATGCACCTGGAGAAAAACAAGCCTAAGTATGTATACACAGTGATAGCTTCTAAATTAGCCATTACCACTCAGAGGAGAAATTGTTGTTATGCGTAATTGTTTGAAAACATCTCACAACAACATTGTGTTCTGTGCCAAACAAATAAGCAAGCTAGAAATTATTAATAAAGGATAGAGAATAAATCAGAAAACATTATTATGTTGTTGTGTACATTTATGGTGCACTCAAATCCTGAACACTACAGGCAGATCTGGTTGTCCTCATCAGCACCTTTTCAAAAAGGTCTGGTAAAGCTAAGCAAAGGTTCAGAGAATCACAAGGGTTATGTTCAAAGCTATTGAATGAATTGAGATTCTTCAACTTTGTGGTGACTGAGAGCAGAAAAGAGAAAAAAAAATCACTGAAGAAATCATAAATGAGATTGAGAATAGGAATAAGGAACAATTAATTACCATTTCTGATAATACAAAAGGGACCTTGATGGTGATGGGCGGTGTGTTGCAAACAAATTACTGCAAGCACCATTGATGCTATTGCCACAGGATAGTCTTGAGGTAGAAGTTATAACTTAATTAGAATAATTAATGGAAGAAGGACTATTGAGCATAAAATAGAAACTCAGTTGCTGTCTCAGTACATTCTTTCAGGTTTCTAGAAACAGGGAGTATCTAGTATCCTGCTTTATTTTCTCATTATGTAATGTGTCCCTACTGAAAAGAGTCACAGATTCACTGAGTGTGAAAAGGACCTCAGGAGGTGTCTCCCCAGCCTCCTCCTTATAGCAGGGCCCGGTATGGGTTCAAACCTGTTTTTCAGCATGTTGAAAAACCTTCAAGGATAGATTTAGCTCAACATGTCTGTTCAACGTACTCTACTGTGGGCTGGCCTTATGGTGAAAAGGTTTTTCCTCGTATTTGGTCTCAACCTCTCTTGTTTTGATTTGCAACCTTGGTCCAATCCTCCCAACATGCACTAATGCAAAGAATTCATTTCCATCTCCTCAACACTTTCCCTGTAGGCACAGGGACTGCAGCTGGGTTCCTTCAAAGCTGTCTCTTCTCCAGACTGAACAAGTCCAGCTCTCTCAGCATCTTCACACAGAGCAAGTGCTCTGGCCCTCTTCATCTTTGTGAACCTCCTGGCTGAACTCATTGCAGTGTAAAATTTTTTTTTCCTTGAATTAAAGCTTTTTGCTAAGCACAGAGGCCTGGGAGACATCATTGAAAGCTAAGGTAAAAATGCCATTGAGGACCTTTCTCAGAGTCCAGTATTCTCTGACTGGGTTCACTAAAATATTCAACATGAGGAGTTAATGTTTGATAACGCATTTACTTATTTGAATAAATTACAAGAAATTTGGCAGAGTGATACAGCAATGTCCTAAAAGGGCATTGCAATACTCTACACTGTGCAGAACAGAACACTTGCAATATATACTCACAACATGATGCAAGTGTGATTCCTACTGCCTGTGTGTGTATACATACCATCACAATGCTTTTTTCTCCATTACCAGGAAGCAATAGGCAGCTTGAAGCCAGCAGTAGTCTGTTTCCCTCTTCAAAGTTTCTTTGGTTGTTGTTCAGCTTTTATACTTCATCTTGGACTGAGCCACATCTACACTTTCTGCTTGCTGATCTGTCTAACTTGAGAAAACTTTCAAACTCTTACTTAACTCAGGAAAACTGCTAACCCTGGAAAAGACATGTACACAACCAGTTGATCACTCAACTGATTTATCTAAACCATTACCTAAAACAAAGTCTGATCTTTTGTTAAGCTAAACTATCTTTGCAGCAGCTGTGGTGGCTCCCTACATTCTCCCTTGAGCTTCACAAACACATCAGCTGTATCCATTTCCACGGAGACGGATTCAGGTGTAGGAGTTCGTTGGTTGGTCACAATTTATTCTGTGCCTGCTGTATGATCTGTTCCTTTCAGAAAAACTCCCACATCTTCTTTGTTCCAAAGTTTTTTTCTGAAGTCTTCATTCCAAATGATCCCACTTACCAACTCCTTGATAATCCAAAATCAGCTCTTTTGAAAATCAGAGTCTATGCTGTGGTAGTTGCCTTCCTTACTCTCACAATCTTCAGCTTCCTTTCATGGTCTCTACAGACAAGGCTGCCATTTGGAATCACATCCTTACCTGCTTTTCCTCATTTCTGAATAACAAATACAGCAGTTCACAACTACGGCTGGCCCACCCAGTGCCTGTATCAAGGAACAATTCTTAACTTCCAGAAATTCCATGGATTGCTTGCATACTGCTCTTTTGTCTTTCAGTGGGTGTCAGTGAGGTTAAAGCCCCTATTAAGGAATAGTCTATGATCTGTAGACTTCTTTGAGTTGAGTTAAAAGATTTTTTTTATGAGAAGCATTGTCCACTTTCATACCTGTACTGTATATGCAGCACAGTCCCACCATGATGACATCTTTACTGACTTCTTCTTTGATTCAAACCCTTGAACTCTTGCCCAGCCTGTTGCCCATCTCCACATCTGAGCTGATGCTTCACAGAGGGATAATTTCCTTCTCCCCTGAGAGCTATCCCATCATAATTTGTTTATTCTTGCAGTGTCACAGTTTTCTGGCCATATGTGGTGCTTCAGTTCCTCCTCCCCATTTGTGTACTTACAATTAAGGTGAGCGTCTCTTCATCTTGTTTTATCATTCTTGTTATTCCATCACTCTGAATCTTTTGCTTTCCAAGCAAATAACTTCACTGATTTATCCACTGCCTAAGAGAGAATATGAACTAGAGAGACCTTTCATATATTCTAGGAAGTCAATTCATATATTCTTCACATTCATTATTCACCATGACTTTTTTCTTCTCTATGAGACCATATCTCCTGCTTCAGGACCTTCTGATTGTTGGCCCTAGAAATGTGCTCAAATCAGAATGTATGCTAAGGCTGAAAATGATCCTTATTTATTTCATAAATTCAGATTTGCCCCAAATGCAGCCTAACCCTCCCTTTACTGCATAAAGAGTATATGGTACATTATAAAAATTGTTCATATTTAATCATAGACCCCCTCACATTTCACAACCACAGTGATTAAAACACACTATCTACAGAAAGTATTATGAACCAGACTAAATATGTAATTTCAGTGCTAAATAAATCCCCTGATTCTTCTGAAATACTAATCTTTCTCTGAGTGAGGTTTGGGAGGAGAATGGGCTTTCCATAATGCACTGAAGCATAGATTAACTGGTAGCTAGAATTAAAACTACCTCATACTGTAGCTGTACAGAAAAACTGTAAAATATTCTAGTCAAGGGAAATAGAAACAATGATCTTTTATGGTATTCACTGAATATTTATTGAAAATATGCTTCTTTTCCCCTACTAATGTCCTGCAAAAGAGAAGTTTCAGCAAAATGTATTTTTTTCTCTATTTTCCTCTTCTGTGAAAACTGCCAACAATGCAAACCATATCTCATGGCAGGCCTGTTGGTTCAAGCAATTTGTCACAGCCTGACTCCTCACAAAAAGAGGAAATCAGATTATAGTGACTAATGAAAGAAACTCAGTATTGGTGCATAAGGCTCTGTTCTTCAGCTCAGAGAACCAGTTTTATGCAGCACTTTACACACAGCCGAATGGTGGTGAAGGTTGCTATTTTAGAAAAGGAGTGGAGCACAGGTGTTGCATGGCAAACAGCTGGGCCCATGTCTCAGCCCTAGCTGTGTCCGGGGATGACAGCTCCATTAGTGAACAGGTAAGTTACTCATCTACATGTGCAATCTTTGTTTCCCCTTGGGCAAAGTGGTTTTTTTTGCCTTATGTAGTGCTGAGAAGAGAGAATTCCATATCTTTACAGAGTGCAAAGTCCTCTCCATACTCCATGACCCAATTTCACAGCAAGATGACCTGAGCCTTCCCGGTCTTAGCCTGTTGTGTGAGGAGCAGGGAGAAGGATAAAAGCTGGGGGCCCATGATTTAGTTTGGTGCTGTGCCACCTAGGATCTTACAGCCTGGAGTAATATCCCTTCTTATCACACTACTCAAGATGCTCTGGGCTTACTTCTTACTACCCTACCCATCACGAACTGAAGCAGGAAAACTTGAGAGGTGCTGCTAATAAATGGTAAAGTTGGTAACAAGGTTAGCATTAACTGTGGTGACAGAAGTAAGTAATTGTGTCCCAGAGAAAAACAAAGATGTCTTGTGGCTCTGCATACAGTCTTAGCAAATTCCTTGCACACAAATTTCTGCAAGTACAGATACAGGATCCACAGTCTTTGAAAAAACAGCCAGATCAGATTTGAATGGGCAAAATGACTAACAACACATGCAGGTATTTATTCCCTGCTGCACTGGGTCTGTCTGTGATGGAATCACTTTTCCCCATAGTAGTATCTATAGTGCTGTGCTCATACTTGTAGCCAGAAAGCTGTTGGTAAAAGGGCAGTGTTTTGGCTACTGCTGAGCAGTGATGCCCCAGCATCAAGGTTGTCTCTCCAAATTCACCTCCCTTCAAAGGGCCAGTAGGATGTGCATGGGCAAGAGCTTCAGAGGAGAAAGAGCCAGGACAGCTAACCCAGGCTGACCAAAGGAATATTCCACATCATATGATGTGTGCTTTAAAGGAAGATCTAAGAGAAAGGAGGAGGGGACGTGACATTCATTATTAAGGCCTTCTGAAGTGTCTGCCATGAAGCCCTGCTTCCTGGGAAGTGGCTGAACATTGTCTCCCAATGGGAAGTAGAAAACAAATATTTTTGTTTTCCTTTGCTTTTCTTTATTAAACTGCTTTTCTCTTGATTCACCCAAAAGCTCTTTTTTCACCCCCATCCTATTGTCTCCTCTCCCAACCACTGAGAAGAGTGATAGAGAGGCTTGGTGGGCTGGACAAGGTTAATCCACCACATCTGAGCTTCTGCTCAGTATGGAAAGGAAGAAGCTTAGACTGAATTTTCACCTTGCCCTACAGTTGTTTCATGCGGGTTTTTTGTCCTTTGCTTGGCTGGGGCAGAGGTGATTGTGAACTGAATATTTTTTTCTGTAACTGGAAAAAAAAACTTTGCAAGATGGACAGGAATGTGCCTCTGTTAAGTTTGAGAGCCAAAGCGAATGGGAGCCTGCTGAGCCAGCTGATGCTGCTGGACCTTCTGTCAAGCTACAGCTGAAGGTTGTCCCACTGTTCTCAGGGAAGTGCCAGTCTTTGGTCATCTGCTGCTGAACTGTAATGTGTTCTATTTCACCTCTGCCCAGTATGTTCAGAATACTGCCAGGGGAACTTGGCCCTGAATGTAGGAACATCAGGTGCTGGAGCTCTGGCTAGGGCCCCACAACACTGCCAGCATCACAAGCATTCCTCAAAAATAGGAAAAACATATCCCAGGCAGCTCCCAAAACATTTCTTTGCTAATATGGGAGTAACAGAAGGAAAGAGTTGTTTTTAAATTAAAAGACAAAAGTCAGCTTAGGAGTTTTGGAACTGTAAAAAGCAGATTGGAGGGAAAAATATTGTAGACTCAAAGCTCAGTGAATCTAGGTGACAATTTATTGTACTGTTTTGATAAATAAATTAGCCTAGATAGGTATTCAAATATAGACTTGGACCATGAAAATACTTTGTTATTTCTAAGGTGTTCGGAATATAGGAGAAATATGATATACACAAATATAATGAAAGCTTCTCTTATCTCCCTTTCCTTTCCATTAAAAGATTTTCTATCAGGCAGAATTCAGAAATTGTCACACAGAAAACATAACATATGATAGATATTATGGAAAAAACCCAAAGGGAAAATGCTGTGACTGAAATCACATTCTTTAGCCTTCATTTAGACCTCCCTGATGTTGTTCCATGATGTGGCCATCATAATCTGCCTATTTCTTTATGCGCTCAATATGCTGCTTGTATATTCATAATTCACTTTTCATGATTGCTTCTTTAGAAAAGTATATTGAGTCTAACAAGCATCATAATAATGCCATAGAAAAATTAAAATTTAGGGATGTCCAAAAAGCAGAATTTTCAACTTGTGGGATACTCTAGGATTTTGCAATTCAAGACTGTTCACAAACAGGTCAAAAAGCCCACCTTTTTCGGAATGGGAATTCTGACCCCTTTGATTTTGGTACCAGTTTTCATATGGCTGAAACGATTTCCTTCAATGTTGAAAATATATTTCATGTTATTTTACAAAAGAATATTATTAAATATAATGTTCAATATGATACAGGATGAATATATGAGAGACAAAACACGAAACTTTAAGCTGGGCAATTAATTTTAACTTGCTTTGCTTTAATTATTGCTATTAAATTTGAGTGAAGTTGATTAAACCCCAGGAGATTTCCAGTCACTTACATGGTACTCTCTTGTGGAAATGGCTCTGTTTAAAGCTTTTTGCCAGCTCTAATCACTGAAAGTTACCTCTCTTTCTGCACTACAGTCTAGGGAAATGACCTTATTTTTCTTTTTCTCTTGACAGTCCCAAAAGAGTTGACAGCAGAAATGACAAAGGCACTGACAGAAAATTTTTTTTCTTCTTCATTTTGATGTTATGGATCGATGTCCATTCCACCAGCAGCCTCCAAACCATAGATCACATAGCGCGTGACTTCCAAGTCAACAAGAGACATTTACAGGTTAGCAAATGTGTTCATTTCCCTTTGGCAATTCAAGGGGGATTCTAGCCATCTGATTCAGGGAAGCACATATGGTAAATACTTAATGGAATATAAATCTTGAGAGCACACCTTGAAATTAAATGAGATTTTCAATGGGACTCACATCCCTGTTTTACAAAGGTCCTTTTGAGAATTATATTTCTTGTAAGCCTCTGACAGTTATTTATGATCTTGGGCATACATATACTCAAACGTTTAACCTATCCCATCTGTGTTAGATCTAGTTTTATATCAGGATACCAATGTTAACTGCTCACTGACCTACAGAAATAATTAAATTGCCTTTATTCTTCCTGGATTTTATTACCTGACCTTATTACAGACAACAAGATATGCACAAAGATGTATTTTTATTATTTTTGTAGCATTAGTGTATGCTTTAAAAATATTTTATAAGACTAGGCTAAAGACTATATGATAGACTAAATTTACTCTCTTCTTTATACCGCTGAGCCACAAGAACTGAATTTTGGAAGATAATTTTTATGGATTTGCTTTAATCATGCAGCATATCACAGGATTTTATATTTGCTTAATATATTCTAAAAGTACACCTGTCACCTGTCATTTGTCACAAAGTCTGAAACTTTTAGAGACTGGAAAGTGCCCAAAGGCCCTTTTGTCTTATGGATTTGAATTAGTTTAGCCAGTGAAGCTGGCCAGGCTGAAATGGTTTAAAAAGAGTGTAGACCAGTAGAGACTAGCAGAGTGAAAATGGCTTTCCTCTTTTACATTGGAGTTGTGGAAACAGGAACAAATTTTCAGTTGTAAGAACTCATTTGGGCACAAAGACCAACCTTTCAGGCAGCTGCTATGCTCCTCAGGTGTCAGCACGGGACAAATCGTGGTCCCTATGCTGCTCGGTACTGTTGTTTCCTTGGAAGTTACTGCCCTCACAATGCTGCAGTGGTTAATGTACAGACTTTTCCTGATGACTCTGGAAAAACCAGATGGGTTAGCTAAAAGTTCTGGTTGTGGATTTGCTTGTGGTGGGGGGTTTTTTTGTGTGTGTTTATTTGTTTCTTGGTTTTACTTGTTTTTTCCCCTTGTTGTTTTGCTTTAAAGTATACCAGAGATAATGCGCTTCCTTAATGGACATCTGTGGTGAAAAATGTCTGAATTCCAATTTGTTTCAAGCACTGAGAAAGATAAAACATCAAGGAATTTTTAGACAATAAAAAAATCACTCTATTTTATTTAATAGATGCAACAGTAGAAACCATCTCCTTGTTTGATGACCCTGCATGTCATCAAATGAGTGCAACACAGTATGTGGCATGTTTATGTCTGAGGATAACCTAGTATGTACTTAAAGAAACATATTTTTGTTTTTGACAACTTTTGAAGGTTATTTTCACAACAGATGGAGACAAAAATAAAAAAGATATGTTGCCAGTCAGGACTGACATTTCTACCTATACATGTGAAGCTAACAGGGTGAAGATCTGAACCCAGGTCTCTGATCAGAATCAAATATTTTTCTTCCTAATCACTCTGCATTTAGATGAGCAGGATCTCAGAACACATGCTGACAGTGTCACCAGTTCAGCATCTGGTATTACTGAATACTGTTGGCTCTATCAAGTGTTTAAACCTCAAGTTTTTAACCAGCTGCATTGGAGGAATCATGCCTGATAAAACACCTGAGGATAACATTAGGACAGAATTTTTTTCCAGTCTTCCCAGTACAAATATATATTTATGAAGTCATTATAAAGAATTAAGTAAGACACAATTTTTAAGCTATTTGTTTATTCTTGCTCTGTACCCTCAGGAAGCTCCTAGCTACTGCAAAACAATCTTTCTTTCTTGTATCCTACTCATTCTTTAGATAAAATATTAAGTTCTCTTTCTAAAATGAATGTGAGTGTTGATTTTAGTTCAAAATAAACAAAATTTAACAAGCTCATCCAGAACTTAATGCTCCTCTAGGTTTTTTTAATTTTTAAACTCTATAGAACTGGAGACATATTCCCTGGCCTGGAGAGAGAGGACTCTTAGCATGGATGTTGGGCATTCCCATTGGATGCTGAAATGCAGGCACAAATCAGAGAAAACAAAACAATAAGGATTGCTCAATCTCTAACTGATACTACTAGCTAAATGTAATTTTGGGGATACGTATCTTTGCAACACTAATTTTTTACGCTGTCATATTTTGAGACATATTCCCTAATTAAATATTTCTTTATACTTTCTACACAAAGAATCAAATTGGATAAACTAGCCTTTGTATTAAAAACAATGGCACTGAACAATTGTCAGCAAAATACATCTCTAATTAATTCAGTTACAAATCAGGACAAAATAAGTATTCCATGTTGGTGGTAAGTAGCATATCTTCACCACTTGAATGATAAATTGCTACGAGAAATTACTTTTTCCACCATCTTAAATTAAATGTTTTTAAATCCAACACTTTTACTTCTTCTTTTTGTATCTTTATCAATTGTGCAAATGCATCCCTTTGCAAATTACAATGCTTTTAGCTCCTCCTTTACCCCCCATGAGAGGGTCAACTTTTAAACCAGTAGTAGGATCATAGGAGAACAGCAGAAGAAACACATACTGTATACAAACCTGTAACTTTTGAGGATCCATGTTTTACTAGTAGTGGTAATATTTACTAGATGTTTTACTAGTAGTGGTAATATAATCCTTCAGCTTGTCATTCTGATCACATTCAAGATGGTGTTTGCTGCTAGCATACTAAGGCTGTCCTGGGTTTTTTTCAGTGACTGACTTAAAAGGTCAGCAAAACAACTTTTAATTAACTCTTTTGTTTTATTTAATATTTCACCTTGAATACTTTCCAAGACTTCTTCTAACCTTGCTTCTCAGAAATTCTCCTCCTTTGTTACCTTTTCTTGAAGAGGAAATTTAAAATTAAATTAAATATTTTGTATTTTAAAAAATCATTTTAGACCTTTCTTCAACTTCCTTACAATTTGAATCTGGTTTAATGGTGGATTGATTTTTAATAAAATCAAATGTATTTTTCAAACAGAGGTCCAAAGAATGATAACCACAGTACTTCTTTAGATTCATGTGATCTAATTTCATGTGAGAATATATTCTTAGCTTTAGTGTCACTTTTTCACACTGAATTGCAGGAAGATAGTATTCTTAAGAATTAAATGTCTATTATGAAAACATTACCATACTACCCCTACTGCTTTTAATTTAATAACTGGGTGTAACATGTAATATTTTTTCAAGATTCATAGTCTCTGAAGAGTTACTTACAGTGCCAGATTTTTCTTGATCAATTCTAGATTTTTTAGGGGATAGTTTGGAAATACATATAGGCTCATTCTCAGTTTTGGATGACTTTTATGTATTTTTGATAGTGCGAATTATAATATTGTAGAAACATTTTCTTAAGGGTTTCTCCTATGTTGTTTCCAAAATGTCAAGGAAAAAATGTTGCACCTTTTCTTTTAACAAGGTGATTTAATTTTTGAACAATTACACCCTCAGTTTTTAACTTCTCTTTCTGAATTTTACCAATTTTTCATACTTTACTTTTGCATAAAATGCACAGGTGAAAATTACAGGTAAAATGAAAAGAGAATAAAAAAATAACAAATATATCTCAAACACAAATTCAACATTATTAACTACAGGGAAATAGATATAGTAAATAGATAGCTGATCTTTTCAGTTTCCAAAGTGAACACCAACATAAACTGAAGTGATGACAGCAGCAGTAATAAAGGTGTAGAGCAAGAAAACATAACATTTAGTATTGCAAGATTGCAGCCATATGACATACACAGGGACAGGCAACTTAGTTCCATACAGTCCTCTACTGCAACACAAAAGAAAAAAACAAACAACAGACATCGATTTGAAAGTCAGACAGGAAAATCCTCAGACTAATCAGCCAGTTAGATAAAGAAAACAACTTTGCTTTGCTCATGTTTTTGCCCCTTTATATTTGCATTTTGAAGTAAGAAATGGAAAAAGATGTACTAAGCTCTTGTGCAAGCTTTTGGTGGTTTATTTTTTTTAAAATATAATTTAGTTTTAAAGATGTATCTGTGATATTTCTGACTAATCGTAAATAACATAGCTGAAAGAGTGACGATCAAGTAATCAATATGTGAAGAAAACTGCACACAGTTTATTCAAAATCAAGCAAATCTGCTAAAGTGAATTTGAAGAAATGATGATCTATTCATGAACGTTCAGGGACAAAGAAAAGAGATAAACTTCCTCATATAAATTATTCATGATCAATTATTTTCTCAGCTTCAGTCTGAGTACATCTTGTGACAAAATTAGATTTTAATCACATATTTCTTTAGACCCCAAATGAGGCATTCAGCATTCAGGGATAGTAAAATCTTCGGCTTCTTGGAGATTAGGGGCTGATTCTGCAGCAGTGAAGTCACTGGGACTATTTTTAACTGATTTCAATTAGACTAGGGTCAAACTATTGGGACTTCACGGTTCATTCACTGTGTTCCACTATATTTGCACCAGTATAATTTTTATTTTTCCTCCAATTGAGTTTCTCATATTTTAAAGGAGAGGGTGCACAGGAAACTAGAGCACTGAAACCATAAAGGAGAAAACTTTTCTGTTTGCTGGAATAGTGTTAATATGCTTCAAATTAGCTGCTCTGGGACTATGTTTTAGATTTGCACTGAAAATCATGTTGATAATACACAGATGTTATTGCTAAGCAGTGCACACACAGCACCAAGGCCTGTCTGCTTCTTGTTCAACCCCTGCCAATGAGGGGGCTGTAGATAGACAAAAGGGGAGGGGACACAGCCAGCTGGGGACACAGCTGACCCAAACTGGTGAGTAAGGTTTATATATAACTAATAAAAGGAAATTCCATAACATATGACATCATGCTCAGTATATAAAGAGAGGGGGAAAGCTAAGAAGGGGAGAACATTTGGAGTGGTAGCATTTGTCTTCCTGAATCACCATTGCATGTGACAGGGCCCTGCTCTCCCATAGACGGCTAAACACCTGCTTGCCCTTGGGAAGCACTGAATTAATTCCTTATTTTGCTTTGCTTCTGTGTGCATCTTCTGCCTATTAAATATTTGCCTATTGCAACTTTACCTATTAAAGTGTTTTTATCTCAATCCATGAGTTTTCTCACTTTTATCCTTCCAGTTCTCTCCCCTGTGCCACTGCTGGGGGAGTGAGTGAATAGCTGTGTGCAGCTGAGTTGCTGGCTGGGATTAAACCATGACAATTAGCTGCACTGCTTATTTGTCAGCTGGTTTACAACATGAACTGCGTGGGCAGGTTCTTCAGAAGTTAATGACACACCCATGACTACTTTAAGGTGATAATAGTTTCCATGAGTTCATGTTCTGAGATCAACGGTTATTTTCTCAGTTTATTACTTTTTTGTCATTTAAATATAATTAGAGAGGAAGTCAAATTGGTTGGTGGAATCTCAAAATATCACCTTTCTTCCTAACTTAGAGAAGAGTAGCCAACTGTAATAGATTTGATGGGCTTTAATTCAAATGCCTCTTTCAAGACCTTTGTGATGAATAGTGAAGCTGGGAGGGCTAATCTAAGTACTGGTTATACCTAGTGTGTACACTACACACTGTGTGTATAATGTACACACAGTGCACTTATCTGTTGCTTTTTCCAATGCAGACACTTAGTTTGCCTGTGTAAGACTTTCACACAGATGCAGAGGAAAAAGCACGTTTTCCTCATCATCAGAGAAATGCAGGCTGACTTTACCTAGACATTTGACAAGTTGTTGTTGGGAAGTTACAGGACTATGCCCATCTCATCTGCATTGCTTTCTGAAAGGACTGTCTTTTGAAGGTAATGCTGCCATTTAGATGAATTTTACACATTGGAGCTTCTACTGTGATGGTGATCCCTTTTTTCCAGGACTCTCTACTGAATGGATCTTCCGGTGTTATTTATTTAGGACATACTTAGGCACCACAACAGAGAGAACAACGTAAATATCTATATGGATATAAACTGCATGAACAATTAACAATATAAATATCAAACTCTACATGTACTACAGGTCTAAAACGGGCTTGAATTATAGTTTCTTTTCTGAAACATTTTTATCAACTATTAATATGGCAGTCAATACTATGCTTAGAAACATGAAGGTTTCTATGCATAAAATCACGGATGTTTGCAAATTTTTCTATAGTCTGAATAATGATATTTTAATCTGTATTTTAGTTTATATATTCTAGCTGCTAGGAAGTTATAACTCATGGCAGACATTATTTATCACTCACTTTTACCTTGTCACCTTCCAGCTATACACTAAATCATTTTCAACTGACTTAAGCTAACCTCCCAAACCTCAGCAAAATTTCAAATGCAAATGCATATGTATAGACATTTATGTACATACATACATATATAAAACATTAATATATAAATTTATGTATAAATATATTCAGGAATACATATAAATATGCTTTTGCACAGAACCACAGAATGGTTAAGGTTGGAAGGTATCACTGGAGGTGATCTATTTCAGCTACCTTGCTCAAGCAGGGTTTCCTAGACCATGTTACTGAGGATTGTGTCCAAACCCTTTTTGAATATCTCCAGTGAGGGCATCTCCACAATACATCTGGGCAACCTATTTCATTTCTCAGTCACCCTCACAGTAAAGTTCTTCCTCATGTTCAGGTGAAGCTTCCTGTCTTCTGATTTCTACCCCCAGCATCTTGTCTTATTCCTTGGCACCCCCAAGGGCCTGTCTCCATCCTCTTGGCACCCTCCCTTCAGATACTTGCAGACGTTGATGAGTTATCTCTCAGATATCTTTTCCTGAGGCTGAACAGGCCCAGCTCCCTCAGCCTTTCCTAATAAGAGAGGTGCTCCAGTCTCTCAATCCAATCTTGTTGCCTTTCACTGGATCCCCTTAAGGAGTTCCCTGTCTGTTTTGTGCTGAAGACACAACACTCCAGATGTGGCCTCACAGGGCTGAGCAAAAGGCCAGTATCACCTCCCTCATCCTTTTTCCATACCTCTGTGCAAAAAATGTAATATGATACACACCAGAGTATTATTTAAGCTTTATTCAGATTACTAAATAAAGAAAGAAGAACTAAAGAAATTCAAATTTAGGTAGATCTGCAACTGAAGACTTTCCTTAAAGTGAACTCTTTTTAAATGAGTTGCGTTGCTTAGCTTTGAGCCCAGAGGAGGACTATAGAATCTGGTGTGCTTGATGCTCTCAGTGAATGACTGTTTCATATTTTGTATGTCTCTTAAAGCTTGTTTATGACATAATATTAAATTGTTGCTGTAACAATGTAACAAATTTGCTGATGCTATTTGTTCAGAATCTATTCTGTGACACACATTAATAAACTGTTCAGACATCAGTTTCCTAATTTTCACAAAATTTCTCAGTATTGAAAGCCTGGCGTTATCCCAATTTATAAGTGCTGAACTAAAGCATGTTGGAATTGTTCCTAATGATTAGCCACTAATTTTAGCAGATCCCCTTTGTGTTATTTCTTTGCTCATTTTACAGCATTCTGAATGTGGTGTGGTCTTTTTCCTGCTCAGACTGTGTTGTGCCTCCTGCTGATTGAAGGTGCACTCAAAACTTCAGCAAATCAGAATCCAAATCCAAAGCTGAAAAAGAAAACATGGGCTGAAATTAATTTAAACTTTGCTATTTAGGCCGTCTAATCTGAACTAACTGTTAAAGCTGCTTCTTTCTCCAGCTAATGGAGTGACAGGCAGCTCAAGGGAGCCATTGCCTCCCCCTGTTACAAAAGACCCTTAGAACAGGATAAAATGCCTTCTGTGGATGCCTCTCCACACTGGCAGAGAAAACCTGCCCTGTTTGTAACCTTGGTAAAATGAATTTCAGTCTTTGGGAGGGCCAAGGAAAGAGGTCTAAAACTTAGGTGTTTGGTTCTAAATTAGTTTGCTGTGGTTAGGAATGACAAAAAGTGATTTCTGCAATTTAAAGCCCTTAGAGACATTTGAAGAATCACCTTCTAAAAAAGCCTGTCTCCTTCTGTTGACTACACACACTTAAAAGAACTAAATTTAAGGAAGATGAAATATTTACTGATGTTCCCTTATATCTGTGGCTGTAGTGATTTACTTGCCATTCAGAAATTCTGACAAAGAAATAAAATGCATTCCTTCTTTCCCAGCACAATACAGCTTGGGGAAACTTCTTTCTTAATCAACCTTCATTGCAACCATTACTAAATTCAGAGTGCTTATGCTGCCCACCACAATTTAAGGGTTTGCCTGTGTGTAGAGTTTCCTGAGTTGTTTTTTAAAAACATACAAAAAAACCCCCCAAAAAACCCCAGACTGGAAAACCATACAAGTTTGTTTGGAAGGAATGTGTTGTTTGTTCTGGTATTTTGTTTTTTCTTTTTTTAAATCCAGTTGTTTGTTACTGTAATACTCTATGATGAGCACCACCTGAAGAGTAACACCTCACAGACAGATGTTAGGCATGGCACTAGTGACTGAAAAAAAAAGCCCAGGAGTCTTTTCTGTTTAATCTTAGCACAAATTAAATAGATTTATACTTTAGTTTCCACATTGATACTTAATAATTATTTGTAACTCTATTGTCTACTTTGTATGTTGTAACTACAAACTTTTACTTGCATTTAACCTGGTTTACCTTGAGGGTGATTTCAAAGTATTTTGACAAAGAAAGACACAGACTTTCACAAAGGGTGGTGATCTATGAACCTATGAATTTATTTCTTCAAGCCTATCTAGACATATTCTGCAGGGTATAAAATGTACAACAGGAAGTGCTGCGGGGGAATTTTCAGAGATCACGCAGAGAGCTTGTATCAAAAAAGTCAGAAGGAAAAATGACTAACATCTCTCTGATTATGCAGGAAGCTATTCAGGAGAATTTCTGGACTGAAATGGTTCCCCCAGGGAATTTGTTGTGTTGGTATGGTGGCGAGTGCAGCTATGGTTCCACAATGTGCCACATTCACCTTACCCACCTAGAGGCAAATATAAGCATTTGTATCGTGGAAGTAAATTGCTACCCCTCTTCTATAGTACCTATAAAGGACAACCATATTGTGTTCTGGTTCAATGATTCCTTCATTGATTTCAGCCACAAATTTATTAAATATCAGACTTCTATTAAACTGTCTACAAAAGAGTCCTATATCAACCACATCCTAAACAACAATCAATCTGAAATGTGTTTTACTGAAACTTATCAGAGAGTGTGATGCTTTAGACTGTCCTATCACTGTGTGTCAATACTCAGAGAGACTTTTAAACTTATCTCTTCAGTTACTGTTGACTGCCTTTCCCTGTCCCTGGTTCCTTGATCCTGGCCTGCCAGTTCCACACTCTGCTGGAGCACCTCATGTCAATCCAGCTTTACTGTTTACTACTCCTGGTGTCGTCACCACGTCCCAGTGTCTCCTCCTGTCACCCAGCTTCCTTTCCCACCAGCATCTGCTCCTTATCTGATCTTTTCTTCCTTGCTATCTTCTTCATTCCTCCTGGACTGGTTCAAAATGACATCACACTTCAAAAATATGAGATTTTAAGTATAGAAGACAATTCGGGTTATTTCCGAGTTTATTTATCTTCCACTACCCTATATCCTATATACAATTAGATCCAATGGTAAGCAAAGATTTCAAAGGAGAGAGATAATAAAACTGATCTAAATCAGTTAAAACTAATCTAAAATTAGTTAGAGCTAATAAAAAATATTTGAAATGTGTAAGGAAAGCTTTTTTTTCTTCATTTCATTTTTGAGGCACAGGCCAGCTCTTGCCATAATCCCCTTCTGATCCTTGTAATCAAAGATTTCTTTTCCTAGGAATAGTTGGATGTGGTCGGAAACCAAATTGGTCCTTGCAAGATAATGAAGCAGAGTCCTGTTGACTCTTGAGAGACTCCTCTCTGAGCTGACAAACACAGTGAGAAAGGAGAATTAACCCTTTCTTGAGACTGGTTTGCTCTCATCAGTTGAATTGCCTGGAGTGTTCCAGCAGCCTCTCTCTTCAAGGAAGTCATAAATTTATCTTATATTACTGAAATGCAAGGATCAGAAAGAAGGTGCATGGTAAGGGAGCAATAACATGCTTTAAATACCTGCTGCCTCCAACATGAAATATCCAATGACACTGATACGGCTTTGGAGTGCTATCTTTACAGCTTCCATTTAGCAATTTTCTTTCAGAGGTTTGTAAGGCTCTGACACAAACTACTGAAATTGTACAACCAAAGATTGCACCAAACTGTGATACAGATAGTGGAAGAAGAGAAAACTTGCTTAAACCAAGGCTTCTGCCACAGAATGTGTCTCCGTTTAAGACAATTTACAGGGCAGACATTCCAAAATGAGTTGTTTCTTTTAACTGCTTCCCTTTCACCAATAGTTGTTTGTGACACACCAATAGATGTGTGTGAGAAGATGTAAGTGGAAAAATAGGAATTCACTAAGAAATGAAAGAGCCAACAATCAATATAACAGTAATAAGCACCAGATACAACAGTGCTGAAATCCATGGACTACCTGGGAGCAAAGAGCACGAGATGGCAGATAAGGCCCTCCCTCAGGATGGCAGGCTCTGCAGAAGAACTGGGACTGGGACTGTCCCTGTCCCTGTTCAAGGGACAAAGACAAGAGGGCCGATAAGCTCTCTTCTCCTGACCATGTGGTGGACAGAGAAAATAGAGAGAGAGAACAGAGGGGAAAAAAATCAACAGAGCAACTGAACCTCAGCAGTGACAAGATCTCCCTCCTCCTCCAAACAACAACCCAAAGGCAGCAAGGACAAAACAAAAAAGAAGCCTTGATTCCAAAAGCAGTCAAATAGCCCTTGAGCTGTTTGTTCCCCCCCCAGCTGACAGGGTCACTCCCCTGGCAGTGGCAGTCCCGCTGACAGCGGTGGCTGGAACTTGGGCAGTGGCAGGAACTAGCAGTGTGAATTTCTCTACATTTTTGGTGGGCTAGACCCAGTTGGTGCCAGCACTGCAGTTCTGAGTTGGCACCATGGTTCAGGGGAAAAGAAATCCTGCTGGGCACCTGCTGGGAGCCCCTAGCCCTGGTCCAGGCTTGGTGGCTGCAGACAGGTATTTGTAGAATTTGCTCAAGGACAGTTTAGGACTGGGAAATGCAGTTTCTTGGAGACCTACTCCAAGCAAGGAGCTTGGAGAGAAACAAAAGAAAGTTTCTATGTTGGCCTGGAGAAGCAACTCCCTTAGGATCCCTGCCAGAATGGAAAGAAAGAGAAGGAGACCTTAAATGAGTGCTGCCCTCTCTCTTAAAGGCACCCGGAGATAAACAGCTCCCTGAGCCCTGGGTCATAAAGGAACAGTAACAATCTTGGGCAGAATTGGTGTTGCACAGATACAATACACAATACAATACACATTTTTTGGGTTACCCAGAAATGTTTCTGTTTTTTCAGACCCTCTCAATTTTAAGCAAACTTGTTTACAGAACCTGAATACATATTTTCTTCACATCAAGGTAAACAAAAAACCACAAACTTCTGCTGATGAATCCTTGTATATAAGCATTCTATTATATGAAAATTCATAACTATTCATTATAATTACTTAGAAACTAACTGCTTGTTTATTTGATTACCTCTTGATAAGGAGCAGAAAATATAGCAAATAAGCATAACTGAATTTAGTAACATTATGGGACACTGCTGCAATCTAGGGATGCTAAGAACAAGCAAACAATAAGCCAAATAAATTAAATAAGAAGTCAAAAAGTTTTGTTCAAAATGAGAAATAATTTAGAGTAGAGAACAAACCTGAGCAAAACCAGAGAGATCAGGAAAGACTTTTCTCTATATCACCTAAGATTTTCCCACCGGTTCTCAAGTTTTACTGATTTGCTTTTCTCATACAACTTTAATGCTTATTTCTTGTCCAAAGTGAGTCCTCAAGTCAAGACTGCTTTGTTGAGAAAATCCTTGCATCAACCTTCAGATGTACAAATCTGGAATCCGTTAGCTCAAATGAGTCAATAAAATTTCTGATTGTAAATGCAGAGCCTACAAGCAAAAGCTTGTAGGTATCCTAGGTATCTGGGACACAAGCGGGAAGATTATTTTCTCACTTTATTAATTCTGTGCTGGCAAGCCTTGTGAAATTTTTCTGTGTTTCATAACTGTAGTGAATTTTCAAAAACCCAATCTCAGGCATCTTACTGTCTGCAAACCCTGAGATTTTCTTTAAATGCATTTTCAAACAAGTTCCAGTCATCAGAACTGACTCTCTATCTAAAAAATGATAGAGAGAAATTTCAGCATTCAAAACTCAATTCAATTCAAAATTCAATGCAACTACATGGCAAATGACATGTTCACAACGTACTTGGGGTTTTATTTCATTAATTTCATACTAGGACTTTGAAAAGACAGTGTTGGAGATACCAAAGGTTTGTTTTACTGAGAGTAAAAATGGAAAGATTGTAAGTGTTTATGTGATTTAGAGAAATCTTAGCATAAGGCTGTCTTTTACACGTTTATTACGACGTGAGGTTTAGAGGGAAAGATGAGACATGGACACAGATGTGGGTTCCATCAGGGTTAGGACAGGAAAGCCCCTTTATTTACACAAGGGCACCTTTATACATTTGTTATGAAGCCTGTGGATTGGAGAATGGAGTTTCTACTTTCTAACTACATTCGTCAAGGGGACTGTCACTCAGTCTTGTTTGTCCTAGCATAGAATGCAAAGCAATGGCTATGTTCTATAAACATAGCTACTGTTTACATTAACAGGGCCTGAGAAAGTAGAGTCTTTTTCTCTAATATGAACACTCAGGCAGCTAGGAAAACCCTCATAGTAACACACATTGACTACAGGATTATTGGGTGAAGATTTTTTTTTAAATTTTCTTCAATTGTTTTTCTCTGTAGGAAATGATTAGGAGCATTAATAATTTATAGTACCGTTCTTTTCCTTTAACTGGAAACTCAGAATAAGGGACTCTCACTTCCAGCAGTCTGAGAGAGATGTGAAGGACAACTTTGACAATATCCACACCTACCTTTTTATTCTGTCTCCTTCTAAACTTTGCTTCTGTGCATGCTGTCTTTCTTGACTTTGCCTGTGTGGCTATTTGCTCCACATGCTCTCCTCCCAGAACTGTGCTTTAATTTGATGATTGCAATCACTGTGTGTAGACATTAAGGTATTTTTTGTCACTTTCTAAACTTTATCACATTTTTTTTATTTTAGAAAGGAAAAGTCTCTGCTTCCTAGGCAATTGGAGCCAAACTCTGAAAATTGCTTGAGGCAGAAACTGGATATAAAACAGTTCCTGCTCTTTTGTCCTTGAAACGCTTAGGGGACAAAGTGACACAAAAACAATGAATGCCCTACCTGTTCATCTGTATGACAGGATTTGGCTTAGATAACACATAAATGCTCTGATCTCAGTCTCAAGTGAACATTGTCAAATTAACACAAGCCACTATATCAGTTGTCAGCTTAGTCTTTGTTCCAACAAGTGACAGATATGAGCAGCTACTCATATTTTTTTCACACCGAAGAGCGTATGATGACATAGTGTTCATACACAATGAGAAGCAGTGTACCACTGGGAATAGTTTCCTCTGTGCAAAACCTGTCACAGCCATGAGAAGCCATTACTGATGTAGCTTCACAGCTGCATGAATGGGATATGGGTGCCTTGGGAGCTGAGCACAGCTTGAGAGAAACCCAGTGTGAAAGAGATTCTGTTCTGTTTTCTCGTTTGTGACACTTAATGTACCTCACAAGAATATACTTTGAGAGGTGCAAAAAGTAGAAGTTCTGCCCCCTTTGGTCATTAAAGAAACTGTGATACTTCACAAATAATAGGAATTTTGAATAGGCTTGTGTTCTGAGAAAATCCATTTGGAAAAATTTTATCCTTCTCTTCAAGACTGCTACTGTAGTTTTAACTGCCCATTACATCCTGCTTTATTTCTGCCCTTAATTATTCTTTATTGCTCTTGAACACTGCTATCTTCCATACTCTTATCCAGAAGCATCTCTGTTTCATTGGTGGGTGAAGTGATTGCCATATATATTAAGGGGATTTATTTTGTCTTTCTCTAGTAGATTAAAGAATCCATTAAGAGCCAATTTCTTGCCAGGAAGATAGTATAAACTGTAATTAAGTCACCTTTCAATCTTTTTTAAAATAAACTACAGTGATTCCTTTAAGTCCCTTGTTAAAGCCTTTTCTTAAGCTGTTGAATTATTGCAACAGCTCTTTTATAGACACTTTCAGATTTCTCAATCTCTTTTTAACAGAAGGAATACAACTATATTTGTTTTTGTCTATATTTTAAGAAGTCAATCACAACAGTTGCAATGGAACCCTATACATAGTTTTGTCAAGGTAGTCCCAGTAATGCATCATACATGCATCATGCATAAAATTGCTCCTCAAATCCTGCCTTGAGCTTTTTCTGCCACTGCATTGCATGTAGGTTCATGTTCAGGTACTAATTTGTAGTAATTAGTACCTAATAAACACTAATAAGTGTTTTAGAAGTCTTATCTTCCAGGGAATAATGTCTTATTCTGTAGGTATGGCCAGTGTTTCTCATTCCTTGGTACATGTATTGCATTCATCTTATAATGGAAGGTGGTGGCTTGCTGAGAAACTGATTACTCTGCATAATTTACCTGTCCTTATTAGTTTGCCACTCTTCAGTGTGTCAGCCACATATGGTGTAAATTGTAGTTTTACCAATCCATACAGGTGGAAATGTTAGTTTCACATATCATTTAATGTGTACATCCACTAGTACTATATCTATTTAATCCTGATTGCTCACCCACAAATACTTCATAAAATATGTTTGCAAGCTACTTCTTAATTAATTTGGAATGTACGTGGATGATAGTGTGTAGTGCTTATTTTTAATAAAAATGTCATAAAGTTCTAGAACAAGGATCTTGTGTAAGTCTATATCTTTCAGTTTCTGGACTTTTAATTTAACCAAATAATGAAATAACATTTAGCTGATCAATAAAACTGTATTAACAAAGACTAATGATAAATACAATAGTTACTAAAACAAAAGTATCTTTCAAAGTATATCACCTAAAGGATCTTAGTCAATATGAACAGCACAATTCTCAGTAACAGCTATACATCCTCAAACAGTAAATAACTACTATCAGCAAATATAGACCGTGCACAAAGGTTAATCTATTCTTGAGGAAACTTCAGCTCTGACAGGATGAAATGAGATTAAAGATAGACAGAACAAGATAGATTGACAAGACTGAATTAAACTTTTTGCTTCAAACACCCAAGGGCTTCTGAGATTCAGGTGCCAGAAGCATTTATAATACCTTACTGACCAATGCCTAAACCTGTAAAGGTATCTATACCTGCAAATAGCTGATCCCCAAAGAGATTTAAAGTGCTGGCTTTTAATTAACTGAAAGTAGTAGAAGTGGTGGCTGCTCCAGATTCCGGACCTTAAAAACTTCTCTGAGTCTTGGTCCCAATACTTACATGTCAATGACTATATCTGTGCATCACTAAACAAACTGGAACACTGCTGAGTATCTCAAGGTCTATCCCACTCCTGTGTGTCAGACAAACTTTTGTAATGAGCATTTCTTAGAGTACCTCATTGGAAATTCCAGGCAAAGGCCCAACCCTCCCAAAACAGTAGCAAGAAATTAATGATGCAGTGCAGCAATGCAGAAAGGACAGATTTAATTAATTCTGACATTGTAGTGTTGCGTTTTCTACAAAATTTTAAGTGGAGGTTCCAATGCTGGTTTGAACTGAAGCCTGCCAAAGGATTTCAGTAATACATGCTATAAGGTTGTTCTCAGCCATGCTGTTTTCACCAAAAAATAATTATTGTGCATATTAGAAGCATTTCAATAGAGATTAATTAAAAATTCCTCTCTTGAAAAGTAAAAGGCCTTCCCATAGAGGCCACAGCTTTGTGAATTTGTTTAGGCACAAGTTTAACTTGGCTTTGTAGCTTAGACAGTTTAACCTGGTCTACTCACACTCCACAGTATTCCAGCAACTGAATATGTACTGAAGAGAAAAGCAGAATCCTGACTATTTTGGAAGAAAAATAAATGTGGGTTACAGGATCAACCCTAGGACAGAGTTTCTAGCTGTACATCTCAAGCAGAGGAAAGCATATCCATCTTTTCTGGAATTAAGCATATCAGGCAGCCTCTCCATTTCAACATTTTTGGCAGTAGAGCCTAAATAGCTCTCTTCTGCAAAGTGGATTCCTTTTTGAGTTCTTTCCCTTTTATGGAAGAGTTCTATTCCCTAATTTGTGGGTGAGTTTCTAGTCACTTGTAAGTCATCTAACAAATAGCCTTAGCTATATATTTACTCTCTCCCTTATGAAGTTAATCTTAGCCACAACAACCTGTCATCAATCATGGACGAAACATCTCAGGTAGGGACCTCAAAAAGTATTTAGTTAGACTTTCAGCAACTTTATTGACCTAGAACTAAGTGCTGAGAGTTTCCAACAGTAATAGATCTTTTGTATTGTCCATCCCAGCCTCAGTTTTTACTGGAAGAAGACTGCACTTAGGCAAAGCACAGCTCTGAGCCTCTGAGTCCCTGCTTGTTTCCAGAAATTGGAGAAAAACTGCCCAAAGTACAGACAGTAAGTGTACTGGTATAGTGGCAACAATAACGATAACATGACCAGTGATATTGTTCAGTGTTATTGTAAAATAATAACTGGTGGTTGTTGTTCCTTTTGTTGTGATAGCTGTAGTCATTGTTAGTGTTACTTTTATTAAGAACTTTGTAATAGTGTCTTGTCTCCTAGCTAGGAGACATTCTGCTGGATGGTGCATTTGCATGTCATAAAAAGACATCCTCTAAACAGCTAGAGTGAAACAAAAGTGGGATAACAGGCATACACAACAACAAACATCAGAAAGCCCAAAACAACGATGAGACATTTCTGATTAGTGTAATAAGTAGAACTCACTGCATACAGCATGTGCAGTGTTCTACTTTTGTCAACATTCCACTAGTATCATAGTCCTGGTAGGTTTTAACTTGCTGATAAAGATGGGATGGAAGTGGTTTTTTTGTAAGAGACTTGTTTCTTCTTACCCCACAGAGAATTAGCTCAAGCACAAGGAGTTATAACCTTGACATGGATCAACTATTGGATTCAGATTGAAAACCCTCTAGACTTTCAGGATTTTCTGAATGTCAAGGGTTGATAATGGTCAGTTAGGTCAACTTGACAAGTTAGTGGAGGCAATACTGAGGGAAGTCAAGGATAACTCAGATTAAGTAGAATTGCATAACAATTTACAAGAAACTTGCCCTTTCCATAGGCAGGATGTAGACATACTTCCCTGTAAACAGCTTAATGCACAACACTTCTATGACACCAAGCACCCAATTTCATGGCTTCTTCTTCTGAAAGATAGTAAATTTTATTCCATGTCCCTTGTCTTCCTGCCATGCTTAGATATCCTGCTCAGTACCCTCTCCTGGTAGAAGAGCTGTGCCTGCATCTCAAGGGAGGAGGCTCGGGCAAATGGGTTCCCATCTGACAAAAAAATGAATATTCTATTTCAGAAAAACAATTGAAGCAAAAAAGTCTCTGTGTGGATTTGGGTTTTTTTCCATTTTAAAAAAATAAAGATTTTTATGACCTCTGAGAAAAGGCAATTGAGCACAATTAATAGTGCTTATGGTCAGGGATTTTTCCTGTGCCTAGATTGTCTCCACACAGATGAATATTACATACATTGGAAGTTCTGATTGACTTTCTTAAAATGATCTTGGAAAATGCCCCTTGAAAGTCTAGAGTTCATGGATTAGAAATTTCATGAGATGGAACAAAGTAAGTTAAATGTTGCTAAGGCAAATTTAAACACTTCAGAAGAGCAGGGTAGAGAGCGTGTATAGAAAGTTTAAGTTAACAATGAGACTAATATTACAGCATCAGAGAAGGAGATTCTGTGAAATATAACATACTCTTAGCATTGTGCAAGGATGACAAATGCTTTGGGGGTCTCAAAGATCCTAAATAGCCATAAATCCATACAGTGTTTTGGAAATGTGGGAAATGAGTCCTATATTATTTTGTGTGTTTCACTCTATTTCTCACATTGATAAATAAAGCCTGTCTTCAGTTTTGTCTGTGGTTTTGCTCTTTTGCTTGTTGGTTTATTTTTTGTTTTTAAAACAATATATTTTAAATAGTATTAAATACTTTTAAATATCTCTGTGGAATATTTTACAGCTGTTGTACAGTCCATAAATAATTAACTAGCAATTCCAAACATACATAGGACTTAATTCCCAGGAGGTTATGGCAGAAATTGATTTTTGTGTGGATGTTTCTTGGGTCATACAGAGGCCTATATCTTTGACTTGTGGGAATCAACTCATGAAACCCTGACAAAGCAAATAGACTGGATTAAAAAATAAAAAGGATGAAGTAAAAAGCACAATGCTATTGCTTAGGACAAATTAAAATATAGATCTTGAAATCTGGACTCAACTCTGTCCTCTGGTGCCCTCAGGAAGACTTTTACCAGGGCTATAAACACTGAGATCTTGCTCCCTTATGCCACTTCTCCTGCACATCTAGATGAAAGCAGAAATTTCACCCCATTTGGAAAAAGTGTTTCCTTTGACATGAGGGCATACAAGAAAGCCATTGACACACTGAAGTGAGTCTAGTGGAGACCCTGAGCCAAGGGGAATAAAGCACCCATCAGACAAGGACAGTGTGAGACCTGTTTTTGTGCAGCTGGGAAATGGGAAATAGAAAGGACACCTCATTCCTGCCTACACCTGAAGGACTGCAGGATACAAGGGGGCAGAGCCTCACAATTGGAGGGGCACAGCAACATGATGAGAGGCAATGGACATAAGCTGGAACATGGGAAGTTCTGATTCAGTATTCAGCTGGGTTTTTTTATTTGTGTTTGTCTTGGATATCTACCTGAATTACAAGCATGATCACTGCTAACATGGAAATAATGAAAAGCCGTGGTTAACTGTACAAGACTGTGTGGAGACAAATTTTGTGAGAATTTGGGAGAAATAAATCAAGAAACAGCCTGCAATAGATCAAGTATAATGCACTCAAAATATTGAAGAAGGGAATGTATGCTACTATGGTAGATGCTGAATTTGTAATTCTTGGAAAAGAGTACGAACTGCAGATTTCTAGATATTTTGCTGTATGCTTTAGACTGATGAGATAGGAGTAATCCAATCAGCAACAAAAGCATTAATAATTTTCAATATCACGCTCAACTGTTCATAAATTTAGCAAGCTGTGATAAAGGACCATAGACCAGTAAAGACAGAATAAAATACTACAAGGAGTCTTACAAAGAGAAAATGTCTCTCCCAGCCTTGTCCATTTCTAGTTTTTATCCCCTCTGTTTCTACACAGTTCTTTCAGTGGAATATTTTACCCACTATCACTGTGGGTTTTCTGTTTGTTGGGTTTGATTTCTTCTTTTCAAGGGACATATGATCTAGTATAATATATATATCTCATAATTGCTGACATAGATTTAGGGTACAGCAAACCCTTAACTCAGAGTTGAGTCATGAGTGGTGCATCGTCCCAAGAGTGTAACAAGCATCTCCCATCCTCTGATATAGTTTCTCTGTCATTTTCCTTTTTTCCACTGAACAGGAACAATCTTCACCAGCTCCTCTGAAGATTCAAGCTCTGATCACTGAGTAAGAAAGGAGATTCCCCTGGGTTTACTTAGTTCCTGCATCCTGCACTTCTCCCAAGCCTCTGCATGCAGCCAACACTGTACCCAAACACTACTTAGGTCATATTAGGCTCAGGCAAGAACAGATTTATTCCATTTGACATGTAGGCACAAGTCTGCCATAATATACAGACCAGCACAAATTTTGGGAAAAGGAAGACTGTAACTTTGGACAGGTTATTCTGCCAAATCCATTCAAAACATTTACAGAATTTTTAAAGTTAAGTATATGAATTTTTTGTTTTCCCCAGGAAAATAAAACATCCGGTCTTTTGTCTCAGGAAAGACTACCATCTGATGAGGTTGTGTAAGAAATGTGTATATTTCTGTTTGATAGACAGCATGCCAGAAAAAGCCAACAGAAATAGCTAATGGCTTAGATTGGTGCATTACCCTCTGAGGAAGTGCTTTTGCTGGCTACTGCAGGAGGTGAGCTACGCATGTAGATAAATCAATGACATAATTGATTTGGCAAATTTAATTTTCCAGCCAGTCAACACTTTGTAGTGTTCTGTCCTAACTTCTGAGAAAATCTCTGGCTTTAAAATACTGGTTTCCACTACAAAGCCGCTAAGGTACCTGTTTTCAAAAAAAATGGTGTGGCTGTTTAAAAATTACCTTGACTGTTTTTCAGGAATGTACTTTAAAATTATGTTCTAAAGCAGACAAACCATAAGTGGATTTTGTCTTCCCCTGCCCACTTCTTCCACGTTGAAAGTACAACATATACTAATAGAGGATGGCTGTGTTAAAATGCACTCTTCTATTTTTCCTGTGTTTGTGGCCTGTTCATGTAATTTGGAAATGTCTCAACCCCAGGTGTAAGCCTGAAGGCCAGATCCAATTGTTGACATCTGTTGGGGAACAGAGAGAGGGGTAATCTATATGTTTTGAGGACTTCAGATAGAGAGTCATGCCTCTGAGGGAAGGGCTGTGCTGCCAGCTCTCATTGGCACATGCAGAGAGATCCCTTCAGCATCAGATGTCATCTGCGTGCATATGGGTTAACACTTTGGGCCATGGTGTCTTGGAAAGGAAGATTTTGCCATAAAGCTGATATGAACACAAGATTTTTATCCCTGGTTTAAAATCGAAGGACAAGAAAGCCATGTACAGGATTTTTAGGATGAGCAGTCTGCCAAGTCTCTGAGGCAGGAATTCTAAACAAATAAACTCGTACTTGCTGCAGAACTTCTTGTGAAATGTAGCCAGAAAAGTCGAGAGAGAACAGGAAACATGCCTTCAGATGGCTCACAGTAGCACACAAGAGCAAGGGGCAAAACCAACAGCTGTTGAGGCTGAGGTCCCCAAAAGAACAGCCTTGGACAGGAACTGTGGTGCTCCTTGCTCAGCAAAGCTTTCAGATCATGTTGCTAATAGAGTCCCAGGAAACTGTACATCACATAGGAACAGCAGCAGATGACTGTGAAACAGTTGGATTTCTCTGAGGCTGGGCAAAAAACCATGAGTGGTGAATAGCCCAGAAAAGAGAGGGGCACTCTGCCAAGATACTGACAAGCTGTAGGAGCAGGGAGGCTGATAATAAACAAAGCCCAAAGCGCCAAAGTTCTTTTCTTTCAACTACTTAGGTTTTCCAAATTGCCTTAATATGTTTCTCTCATCCTTCCCCACTCCATAAAACTATAACTCTTCAGCTCCTTTTTAACTCAGGTGAGGAAGTCCTGTTCTTTAGCATGTTCAGGTGACATGATATATTTTCTCAGGTGGCATTAAGCTTCTTTTTAGTAGGAACACAGGATTTTGGTCCTTGTCCTTTTTGACTCCTGGCAGAAAGATCATAACACATGCAATTTAAAACTCTCATGGAAAATATATTGTGAAAAAAACCCTCAAGTTAGTGTTTACCAAAATTATATGTGAAACTATCTAGCCCAATGTCTGTGTTCTGATGAGTTTCCATATGCAGGACAGAACTTCCTTTTTATTCAAGCCCTCAGGTTCCAGAGAATGCAAAATATGACTGTGTAAGATAAGTGTTGATATTGCTAAAATTAAAAGTGTGGATTTATTAGTGAGATTAAACCAAAGTCATGTAATAGCAGAGACAGGTTCACAAGAATAAGATGAACACTAACAATCAATCACTTGAGCTCCAAGCCATGTTCTGAGATAAAATGGTGGTATTCACTAAAGTTCTACTCTATGCCAGGAAAAAAGTAGCAGCCCAATGTGTTGCATTTAAGAAATATATTTTTGTGTAGCACAGAATGACATCAAATTGCACCTGTCAGGAGACTGAGATTCTGGTATAACTTAAATCATGATATCCAAATGGCCAAGTTCTGAGCTGCGAGGAACACCTGCCAACATAACTAATAGTGAGGACAAAAAGCCTTTGGTAGCAGATCCCTTGAGAAGGAGATAATAATATATGTGTCCTGTTCAATAAGCTCTTAGCCTGAGGTATTTCCAGTATGCAAAGAAAAGAAAGCTTACTTTTAATTTTTTATGCTGTCCCCCTTTATCTTGATACATTTGTTCCATTTTCCTCAAAGAGGTTCTCAATTAGTTTAACAGAAGTTTTCTTTTCTAAAACCAAACCCAGTTCTATGTGTAAGCCTTTGATGGGAGCTTCCACATGAAGAGAGGAAGTGAGGGCTAATTATTATGGAGAGAATAAGTGCAACAGAGGATATAACAAAACCAGTGCTTATAATAGGTCCTACTGTGGAGAAAGTCAGATGGGATCTCTTGATTATCCTTAACCAAAGTAAAAGAAGGAAACACTCCATAAATTAAAAAACAAGATACCATTATATTTACACACATACATTTTTTATAGAAGAAATCCTACTTTGTATGATATATGGCCAGAAAAATGTACTTGTAGATTAAAGAAAGTTTGCTGTGGAAATAAAATATACAGTCTCAGGACAGTATATTCTAGATAGTTTTGTTTCCAAAATGGAAATCTTGTATGGAGAAGGGCCAAGAGGCAAAAGTAATTGTGGATTGAGACTTATAGGACTGCAGAGAGCAGCCAGATCCATAGTCCTTCTCTTTCTCCTTCATTCCCTCTACTCCAAATATTATCCATTACTGATGTATTTTTAGTGACAGAAAAAATATTGACTGCAATCACAGGCACAGACCAAGCTCCAGCTGGACTAGCAGGACTAGCAGCTTTTCACTGGATGTTGCTGCTGCTTCCAATCAGAGGAGCCATTTTTAGGGTTGAGCTAAACCTGCCACTTCTTTGGATGTAGTTAAAGATTTTGTGCTGCTGCGACATAGTTGAACAAACAAACATCTGTCATGTGAACAAAATGTGCCAGTCTTCTCCACATGATGTCACAGCTTCTTGTCATGTGATGGAAAGAGCGTAAGTATTGAATCAGCACCTGCTTGCATACAAAAATATGGGAGAAGAAGTACCAAAGACAATCAAAACACAGAGGTTCTTCCATATCTGATAGACCCATGCAACCAAAAGATGAAGACTTGTAACAAAGTTGCATTCTTAGTCTTTTAAAGTGACTTGAATTGTCACATAAAGGAATGTTTTCTTATCGTATTGAGAAGGATACACTGGGTCATAGGGAAGAAAAGAAACAGAGAAAAGATTTACAAACTGGATGTTTTTTTCTGTGTAAGAGAGGTTATGGAATAGCTATAAAGAGGCTTTTTAAGAACAGGCCAAGCAAATCTTGAGGGAAATTATAAAAGATACATTTTTGTGCAACAAGAAAGTGGATAAAAGATTTTGCAGGGTTTTTGTCTATGAATTCAACCCAGAAGGCCATCTCTGCAATAAAGTGTCTATCACTTGGCTATAATTTATAATAAGTATGTTGTGAAGCTTACAGTTTTGGCTGTTCTCTGTACTGATGATATGGGCATCAAGATGACTTTCAGATGTGCAGGACATGCTGTTCTTAATAAAAAGTGTGATGTACATAAACTCCTCACCTGGCTGAGGCCCAGCAGAGAAAGTTCACTTGGTGCAGCAGTCACAGACAGACGTGCCAGCTCACTTCTAGACGTGTCTTTCTGGCTTTGGCAAGACACTGTAAGTTCAGGTGTGTCTGCATCTGTCACTGTTGACCTATTGTACAGTATAAAAGCTATGCAAACAAATTATCCTGTGTATCCTCAGTTGCTTGCCATGTTCCCTCAACAGCACTACTGTTTGCTGAATGTCAACTATCAGAAATCCTCTGGCTTACTGCCACAGAGTATGGCCCTTTTTTTTCCAAACACTGAGGACATTTTTGTCATGTCTACATAGACAAATGGATCGGCACAACATTCTTATGTTATTCTTTTAGGGATAGGAAAGGGGAATAAGACACAGAGAATAGGATTGGATGGGACATCCCATTCTGAAACAGGAATGAGAAAGGGTCACAGCAACTCACTGTTATTCAATAACAGAAAAAATACACTCTTACAGACCTTCTATTATAACTCTCTTTGAAAACCTGTACTGGAAAAAAGTTATACAATTATACCTTTAGGGTTTTTACAATATAATTGTTTTACTCTAACTGTAGCTATGAATAAACCTTTTAAAACCCTTTTGGTTCATGGAGCTGTGTTCACTGAAGAACAAAAAGCACCTCACTCAAGGTAACATGCTGACTGATGGCACAGGAGTAACATGATGGACTGACAGATTTAGCCCAGAAGTTTCATTGTAAGTAACAGTTGATTCATATTATGTAGTTCCATGTGTGTAGCTACTCCTTACTCAATGTTGATTGGGATGGAGTATCTGCAGAACCATTCTCTGATGTCTTCTCTACAACACAATAATCTGTATCTACACTTATTGATATAGTATCTGAGTTTTAAAAAGCAGTAAATATTCCTATGACATTAAAAATCATTTATATGTTTGATCCTTGCACTTCAGAGTTCGTGCCAAAGTATTTCTATCCCATTGGGTGAAGTTGTTATACACAGTTCCCTTGCTTGTAACTGGTACATAGAATGTTGTACAGGCAGCCACAAACAGCAGGTATTGGTTAAAAAAAGATATTCTAACTGTGGGTATATATACAGAAGAAACTCATAGATGCAGGTAGATATCAGCAATTTCTATGTGCTCAGTGTGTGCAGGTGTTGCTGCAATGAACTATATGGGTAAAAACATGAGGCTTTGTGCCGAGCTGTTCTGGTGATAACTTCACAACACAAGGAAAATTGGAGAAGTAATAATAATACCATTAAATTTAGAGTTTATGGGCAAGAAGGTTATGAATGTTGCTGAAATAAATCCTTTTCTGCAATTTCAGCAGCCATCTTCATCTACATGTCCAAGACACCTGCAATAGAAACATAAAGATCCTTGGATCATAATGCCCAATGATGTATTGCAATTTCTATTATGTAGTCATATCTGCCTGACCATAATAAGCTATATTTAAGACCAAAAAACATAGATTCTTGATCAATATTTCTTTTAGAATATTGTTACAAAATCTTATTCTTCTAGTGTTTCAAAATATCATAAATTATAGATTAAACTAACTCACATCTAGGTTTTGCTCATTTGTTCTTTTGTCAGCATTACCCTTTACCAAAAATGTTATTTTGCTCATTTTAGGCAATAGCTTTTCCCCCCTGAAATTCCTTCTCTTCTGTTTATTCCCCTGATGTATTTTTAGGAAACAAGAATTTCTTCACTCACTCTTGGTTTTGCTGGTTTTCCCCACTAGGCTGAAGAACTTTGTTTTCTTTTTTCACTCATGCAAAATGTGTTCTATATCATACATGATATTTTAATGCATCCTTTCTCATCCCTTTAGAATTCACTTTTTTGAGTTTTGGTGACTACTTGCAGGCTTTCTGACTAAACCTTAAAAATATTAATATCATTAATACTCTTACATCTGACCACAGTTTTTGTCAGCAGGCAAGGAGCTGAGGGCTGAACATTTTTACTGTGAGTGTCCCAGACTGCCATAGTAGATGACTTTGATCCCAATCAACAACAAAAAATATTGCAGTCATTCAAATAGCATTTGATAGAGTAACTTAAAAGAATTTCTATTCATAACAGTGAAAATTAATATTTATTACCCTGTTTTCCTTTTCAGGTATTTGTATACAAATGAATTTTCTGAGTAAGCAGTGGATGATTTATCAGACATTATTCACCACCTCCAAAGAGGAGTTTTTACTCTGTTTTTACTCTTATCTAACCTCCTCTCTGTGGTGAAGGAATTCCACTCTCTCTCATCTGTCTAACAAGTACACACTTACTGTATTAAAGTACACACTTTGCCTTATTTTTGAGAAACCTGCATAAAAGTAGACAAAAAGGAGATGAGAGGACTGACAGGTGGGTGATGTGCCCAGTAGCAGGGATGAGCAACAAAGGAAGAGATCATGGGTAAGAAAAGTTGATGGAAGCAAGAAGTCCTTTTGTTTTTCTTCCTTTCTCCCTATGAAACAAGAAGTAATCTCCTCGGACTTTTGTAATGTTGTCTTTTCTGAGAGCTCAGAGTGTACTAAGACTTGAATAAAGTTGATGTAGATATTCTGAAATGACAAAACATCAATTGAAATAACAATAGCAATCACTGTAATCATTACTAGTATCAGTTAATTAGGGTTTATTAATTATTATATTAGAATTAGAATACACTGACAATTATTTTTTCCTTTGTTTGCAACATAGTCTGTATCTATTGTTCACCAGCCTGTATTTTCTCTCCTTTTCTCCTTGTACACAGTATCTTCTCTCATGCATTAAATTCTCTTGCACCACTTCACGTAGAACAGCCTTTTGCTGAGTGATCCATCCCAGATGATTCATCTGACTTTTCCATTAGTGCAGCTTCTCCCTTTGTGCATCAGTGCAGCTCTTGCCCATTGAATGTAGTGCAAACTGGTCACACAATATAAGCTCTTTTCAACAGGCATCCTAAACTTGTCTGAGCTTTAAAAGACTTTAAAAGACGTGGTTCCCACAGTCCTGTAAACTTAGCTGCCATTATGTTACACAGGGGAAAAAATGATTTTCATATCCCTTTTACTATGTTAGGAGTGACTGTAAATCTATTTAAGGGAAAAAGAACTCTGTACAATGTTTTGGTACTAAGTGAATCCCTCAGATCCATGGCAGCCAAATCAGATACTGATATTTCCTCCTTCCCTATGATGGTCAGTACTGCAGGATTGCCAAGAGACTGAATTTCTCTCAGTAGTACCAATTTAACATTTCCCTTTCTGCCCTTTCCCTCCAGGTATCTTTTTGCAGCAACAATCAAGTACTTGGAGTGATTTACAAAAGAATGGAGGGAAACTTTTTCAGGCATGACAGTATATTATAGTGTTTTCAGTGGGAAAGAATACCTAATAAGAATTGCTAGAAATTACACACAGGGCCTGGAGAAAAGCAGCTGTGAACAGTACTCATATCTCTGATTGGTCCTCAAGAGGCTTTTGCCCAAATACCTAGTAATAGTTAGTTGCTTTTGTTGACATTATACATTATCATGTAATGGATTTTATTTTGAATAGCATATTTATTTTTTTTTCAGTAGATTGGCAGTGTTTCTCTAATTTAGAACTCTTTTATTTATTTCATATTCCAAGTTATATTCTCAAATTCATGGTTTCGTAGAGGATTCACCATCCTGAGCTACTCCTAGACCCCTAAATATAAAGCAAATGCATCCCTACCACACCTGACAGGTATAATTTTCTGATTGCAGATATAGCTATTAAGCATATATCTGTCAAGTGACTTGCCAGAGGTCATAGAGATGGAGTGCAGCAGGGTCAGTCTCTTGAGTCCTCATCTAGTCATTTTACCAGAGGAAACATACTTCCTCCTAGCATTTCTGGCATAGCCTGTTATTGTCAGGAAGATGAAGAATTGGTAAATGTTACCCATGCATGTCAAAGAATGGACTTTTCTTTTAATTTGACAAAATAATTTAACACTGACTTGTAATGTAAAAGATCATTAGTGAAATACATGAAGGGACATCGTTGTCTAACCCAGGTACAGAAGAATTATTTTTATATCTGTGAAAAAACATTAAAATTAATGAAAGATATAATTATTTGATATGGAAGGATAGTCACATTTTCCAAAATAAGTTCAATTTTAGCTGGCACTGAGATTGACAAGTTTAAATACAGGAGGATTTATTTTAGAAAAAAAAAAAAGAAGAGAGTATAGCTTAATAGTATGGTACCTTTAGCAAATTGAACTATGCAGTTGCTACTGGTGATTTCAATAATTGCATGCTAAATTATTCTTGAATATACAATACCAAGGTTTTTCACTTAACACCCTGATTTTCCTGTAGTTCTGTTTCTCAAACCATGTAAAATATGATGTTTGCTTTTTAAGGATGACATCTAAATGAAAAAGTCCCTGGACAGCTTGAAGAGGTATAGGCTAACCATCTAATTGTGAGCTGGGTCTGTTTTGTTTGTTAGTTTGTTTTTTGTTATTGTTGTTTATTTATAGTCCTGCTTCAAACTAAATCTCACGCTTTTCTTTGGTTTTGTGAATGGTTAGAAGTGTGTTATTGGAACTAACTCTGCTGAAAAAAAGCTATTCTGATGAAAGTCACAAAGCATTTCTGCTTACATAATTACTCTTCAATTTTCACTAAAATAAAAATTTGTACATTTGAGACAGGGAACCCTGTGCACCTCAGCTTCATAGTAGCTGAAAGAAACCAAATGAAATCCAGGACTTGTACCTAGAAAGAATTTCCATGCCTCCTTTTCAGTGACCATACTTCCTTAACTGTAGATAAGGATTTGCCAAGCCTTTGCCTTCCCTTTTTCACTGACTTGACCTGTGTATTTCACAAGTTTTGTGAAATTCATAAAAGTCACAACAGCCAATATATGCAGTTCATTAGGGCTGCAGCCAGAGCTCAGTGGGGCAGAGGAAGGGCAAAAGAGAGAGCACAGTTTCTACCTGCATTTTATAAGATAACTCAATTCTTTAGAACTTAATGGACAGTAGGTATCAGCCAGTAGAGCTGTGCCTAATTAGAAAAGCTGTTGTAAGCATCAGTGGCTGGAAGCTGAAGGCAACATAATTCAAACATGAAAAAGGCTCATTTGTCTGGGTATGAAAGTAATTAACTACTAGAAAGACTTACTTTATAACAGAGAAGTTATGATAGGTTCTCCATTATTAGAAGGATTTGCATCAAGCCTGTCTCCTTTTCAACAGATAAACTCTCCAACAGCACCAGAGGTTTCTGTCTTAGTTCAGAAACTGTAAACTGGAATGATATGGTCTTCTCTCACAGACAGCAAAATTAAATAATCTGCTTCTAAAGCTATAAATCTATTAAATTTTAGAAGTGGTTCAATGTGGAAGGGTTTCCATGTGGATCAGGTTGGAATCTATGGTGTGGAGGGGAGATATTTTTTAAGATTCTGAAGTTCTGGCATGGCAAGTGGCATTTCTGTGTGGTAAAAGCAAAGTACTTGCAGAAGAAAGCACCCCTCAAAGCCATTCAATCACTTGGCACTTGGGCAGAATGCTGTCTGGTGAGCCAACTATAGTTTGAAAATCTGCCTTATAAATCCTTCATTGTACAAGAACTTAGAGAATTCAGATATCTTCATATAAAATAAAATTAAAAAAACCTTATCACTAAGTAGGTTATAAAAATGGTTTTAATGCCACAAAATCAAAAAGAGGTGAAGCCTGGTTTTGTGAAGTTCCTTGGATATTGGCTTGTTTGCAGGGACAAATGAGGCAGCTTGCCTGGTGCTGAGATATTAATCCACCTCAGTGAAAACTAAGGGTATACACTAAGACATTTAACTGTGTCATCTTTTGCTCTGCATCTGGAAGTGCTGCATTATAATCTAGGAGCAAAATATGGTCTACATCCCTTCAAATGTTTAGTAGCTACTTAGAGCTGTGTCACGTGAGGAATCCTAGTGCTAATGTATATAATTATACAGTTAAATGTGGAGTCCCTGACAAATTAGTCAAACAGTAAATCTTTTCTTCAGCAACACCTGCAAATTTGCATAGGGAATTTTATTTCTGCTTACAGATAGGATTGGTAGAAGGGACATCATGGTCATGGTGAGAAATATTCAGATTATATGTTTTCATATTTCTGATTCAAATTTACTACATTGTAGATTTGCAAAGATACTTCCAAGTAAACAGTCCAGAAAAATATAGTTGGCTGGGAATGTGTAACAGAGATCTTCCCTAATAGTCTTTGTAGATTTGACATTTCACTTTTGGACACTTTTAGAGCACTGGGTCTCCTACAGTCTTTCAAATACTCATTTGACACAATTTTCTAAAGTATTTCAGTGTGTAACTAGTGAAGTGTCGTATCAATATGTTTTGATTTATTTTTTAAAGTACACATATTTTTCTTAAAATTTTTCTCATATAGTCTGAAAATAACAAATATTAATAAAAGAAATTTAATATTTAGCTGATGATGTTATATAAATATTGTTGAAACCTGTGAGTTTTAGTTTTTGTAGAAAAGAATAACTTGGACAGAACTAAAAGGACTGAGTTTCACTTTGTCTTCATAGAGAATGAAATGAATATTGATTATGGTTCCAAGATCAACAACACACAGAAGACATGGGCAAACTTTTTTTTCTTTCTATTATTTTACTTTATACTTGTCTATCATCCTTCAATTTAAGCCTGTTCTTTTGGACACTTATTTAGAAGCTGGGCTGGATGATGGTTTCCAACTGTACTAAGTTCATGCAAAGCATTCTGATCCAGTATTTAAGAACTACACTGATGCTCAGTTTCTTTCAGAAGTTTAGGCATTGCAGTGCATATCCCTTAAGTGCCTGTGTCTGTGTGATTTTATCACTAGTCCTGAGGGCTTAGGGTACATGAGCAATGAGGTTCAGTTTGTGCTAAGAAGCCATAAATCATAAAATTTTCCCAAGGAATTATGACAGAGGCGTAGTCCTGCCATATATTCTACTGATGTCTAATAATAAGCAAGAGAAATACAAGAATACATGAATATAGTCTAATATTAGACACAATAAACAGACTGCTTAATTGTTAATGGTGACTAGGAGTGGATAATTAATTACCTAAGGTGGTTAAGGTCATATTCTTAGAACTAAAATCTCTTAAATGTGTTTTTAAGCTTATACATGACCCCAAATTTTCTGTCTAGTTTAGACTGTGAATGAATCTAGATTTAAAGGATTTGTATATTTTAGATTGGGTAGGGAGAATGACACCTTTGAGCAGGTATTGCCCAAGTCCAACACTCAGGTGAGTCTTAACAATGGCCTAATTAACTAAATGAATTCTTGATTTGGCCTTCTGTCCCCAAGTGCTCCTTGCATTATTCATCAGCTGCCTATAATAGTAAATTTTGTTACTTGTTAGGGTTTTTGGTGCTTCTTCTGTGTTCAGTAATTTGTCAGAAAGTACAGTCTGAAGGCTTCACTGGCTAGAAAGACGAAAGGGCTACATGGAGTTGTCTAAATGGAGTAAATCTTATTTTATGTTCAAAAAACATGTACAAGCTCTCATTTTTTGATACATAATAAAAACAAAACAGTGGGGTATACCTTGTCTCACATATCTCCAAGGCACTTTCTCAGTTAGAAGTTTACCTGCAAAGCTTTTTCTCTATTTCAGCTGCACATAGCAGGTTCTTCTCTCACTCCAAATTGAATTCACTGTCTTTTCTGAAGATTCCTGGATTGTTCATAGTACACACAAATTCTGAAAAGTCCACCAAGAAAATAGGAAATAAAGCCTCTTCAATCAGCATGGTTTCTGGCCAGCTGTATATATACAGCCTGTATTTTGGAAAATAACTTTTAAAGCTCGGAACCATAACATGCTCTGAATGGATGGCAGCAGTTTCAGGGATAAGGCACCTGGGACACCCTGGTTGTGTGTATGTACTAGGAAATGAGATTCTGGAAAGCTGGGCCACACAAAGGGACCTGGGAGTCCTGGTTGAGGACAAGTTGAACACCAGCCAGCAGTATCCTGGCAGCCAGGAGGGCCAACCCTGTCCTGGGGGCATCAGGGACAGCATCACAGCAAGGGAGGGGATTGTCCTGCTCTGCTCTGCACTGGGATGGCCTCTCCTTGGGTACCAGGGGCAGTTTTGACACTGCAATATAAAAAGAACATTAAACTATTCAAGAGCATCCAAAGGAGAACAACAAAGATGTTGAAGGGTCTTGAGGGGAAGCTGTATGAGGAGCAGCTGAGGTCCCTTGGTCTGTTCAGCCTGGAGGAGACTGAGGGGAGACCTCACTGCAGTTACAGCTTCTTGGGAGGGGAAGAAGAGGGGCAGACACTGATCTGTTGTCTGTGGTGACAGTGACAGGACCTGAGGGAATGGCCTGAAGTTGTTCCAGTGGAGGTTTAGGTTGAACATTACAGAAAGGTTCTTCACCCAGAGGGTGGTTGGGCACTGGAACAGGCTCCCCAGGGAAGTGGTCACAGCACCAGCCTGACAGAGTTCATGTTTAGACAACACTCTTGTTGTGGTGTGACTCTTGGGGCTGTCCTTTGGAATGGCAGGAGCTGGACTTGATAATCCTGCTGGGTACCTCCCATCTCAGCATATTTTATGATTCTAAGACCTCCATTTCAGCTTGATTCATCTTTTCAACAGAATACAAATCTCTTATTGTCATTATAGGCCATTTAAACCAGGAAGAAAAACAAATGCTTTTTAGAATTTTTCAGAATATATATACTTGTATCATGTGTATTCTGTAAAATTCTGTTTTACAGAATACATGTTACATACATAAAATTTTCATACCCATGTATTTTTCATACAGGAAATATTCATATTTGCCACAAAAATTGATTTGATGAACACTGAAATTTCCCTGCAAACATTTGCCTTTTTGATTGATGTTTTTCTCTCTTTTTAGTCTGGGAATTTTTTGTGTTTCTGTTTGCAAATCTGAGTCAGAGACTGCTGCTTTTGTACAACTCAAGAATTGTTTTACTGCTGCAGACATTCTATTCTCAGCTGTTACAGTTAAATCCTTAATCTCATATCCCTCTGCAATTACCTTTTGTAATCTTCAGGAATTTGGCTTAGTTTTTGCACCTAGATGTATTCTACATACTGTGCATTCTATTTACATCTGTACCATTTAAATCACCTCTGAAGCTTTTTCCATGTCAGGATTCTGATTTATTTCCAGGATTGTGAAACATAAATTTATATCCTTTTAATGGTGGTTGCTCTCAACTTTCCTCTGACTAAAGAATATGAGTTTTCAAATTTGGATTGCAGTGTTTCTGCAAAATCCTTTGTTCCTCTTCAACAACTCCATAGAAGAGATTTCCTGGGGTCCCTGTTGCACACTGACACATGAGGTGTGCCAGGATGACATTTTGTACTCTCTCATTGGTTGCTTTTCCATAAGCTGTCAAAAGAAATGCGATATGCTGATTCCAATCCCTTTGATACTGTTCTGAAATGATGGCCAGCTGAGCCTTTCAAATTTAATTGAATTTTGCATCCATCTCATTTTGCCATTGGTGCTCAGGACAGGAACAAATTATCTGGATTCCCAGAACCTTCCAGGGCAGCTGAAATATTTTGGGTTAGATTTTCCCCCTTTACTGATATACAGTCTCTGGGGATTTAAAAAATCCATTCATTCATTAGCAGAGCTGAATGGAAAATACTAGGTGATTTTGGTGAGAAAGCTAAATCATTAAAATTTACTTTTTTTCCCTAGTGGGAATGAATAAAAATAAAATAGCACTGGTGGGTGGGAAAGATTGATGGGATTTCAGGGTCTGAATTTTTGAAGGAGTGAGCCAGAAAGGAATTATTTTACTTTCTAGATGCCCTTATGGAAGGTTTTTGTTAACTGACAGAATTAGCCTTGACTGAAACTTGCCAGCACCGCTGCAAAAAAACAGGTCCCTGCCCAAACTGCTCTTCATATCCTAGGTCTGGGAGCCATTCAACCTTTCTAAACCCACGAGAATAAAGACATGACTGCTCTGTGGACCAAAGTACAGAAACTTGGTTCCCAGCCAGCCTCATCCCAGGTTTGCCATGGGACATCAGTGTAGGGCCATGCCCACAGCACCACGTTCAGCTGTGCCAGGGTACCCCAGTGCACACAGACAAACCTTGTGCCAGCACCATCCCAGAATAAGGAGTCATTCCTCCATGTGAGCATCACCAAACTTTCAAGGTACCAAGGGCTCAGAAAGTTTCTGTCAAGTTCACTGACAGGAATTGGAAGTTAAAACATTACTGTTGATGCTAAAAGACATTGCTTCCTGTGGATGTGTGTCTAGTAATAAACTTTTGGATGGACAACTCATATTTAAGATCTTCAATGATAAAAGAATAATGATTTTCTGAAATCACTGACCAATTAAGGGACAAGCAAAAGCAGAATGATAAAACTGTTTACAAGGTTGCATGAAAGCCAGCATTTTAAATTCTATTAATTGCTAGTGCCACATATGATTTTGAACTTCTAAAGCTGTGTAAAGAATTCTATTAAAGAGATGGGAAAACTTACGGTGCATCCAAAGAAAACCTGAATTTTAACATTGGCCTTTGGAAATTAGGAAAAACCTGTAAATACTGTATTTCGTAATAGAATAGAGGACGTTTTCTTGGTGCTTAGGAAACAAACTCAGGAGCCAGAATATGCCTAGCTATAGCTCTGGCATCAATTTTTGCTGCATCTATTCAATGACAACAACGTTTTAAAGTATGAATGTTTAAATATAGCTAAGATACTAAGCAGAGAGTTCAAGGAGAAGTAAATTCCCTCAGCTTCTTTGGGAATCAAGTGCACTGATTTAGGAGGATGAATGTGAATGCTTAACTTGATAAAATTAGGCACAGTGACTGGACAGTGCTGGCCTAATCAGCACTGTATTTCATTTTACATACCTGTGAAACAGGAGTACTAATATGAATGAAGATTATTCAGTGGTAAGTTACTCCCAGACTGGCTGTACATATTATACAAATGCAAAGCATTATTATCATCTGTAATCTGAAATTTTGTTATATACTTTTGCTGTGAGAATGCAGTCTAATCCTGTGGGAGACATTTTTCTTATGGTAAAATTATCATCTTTGGCAATACATTACTCAAATATACTAGTGGTAGCCCATACTCATGTGATACAGAGGGAAATGTCAAGTATATTATTCAATATCTATTCACCCTGTTCCAGAGAAAATAATTAGTGCTATAATCAGGTAGAAAATTGCTGCAATGAAGAATTCACTAATAGAGTATGATTAGCTCCCTCAGAAAGTTACTGTACTTTTTTAGAATTACAATCTCTCTGTTCCTTGCTGCCAAAGAGTGTTTTTGCCAGTGTATTGTCAATGACTACTCTCAAAAGTACCCTTCTGTGGATAGCAAAAAACTGAAAAAGCAGTTCTCTCATTGAGTAATGATTGCTCTGGATAGACCCTGTAGCACAGTATAATACAAACACAGAACTATATGATTTATTTATAGACCCTTGGTTATAATGACTCACCAGCTATTCCAGTGGTTAGTGGGCTACTTGACATGTTGGGTTTTTTTTTAAAATTGAGGGAGAGTTACTGTGAGAAAGAGTAAAGGCCATCCTCTAGTACAAATCCTATGAGATTTTTAGAAACTTGACATTTAGAAAAGGCTTACTTTTAGATCCCTTGATAATGTTTCTTCTCTCAAGGCAGATAACCTAAAGAAAATAGTGTGGAACAAAAGGTTGTTATCCAGGTCGCATTGAGACATGCAAAATGTTTGAAAGGACAGGCTCAGTACTCCTTATTCTTGGTTACTCAGGGAAAGGACATTTCCCTACGGCATGAAGAAGCCACAGGGATTATCTATAGCATAAAAAACCCAAGATCTCTGGCAAATTGCAGGTACAGTATGTGATAACATTCATCAGACTCATCGGGGAACCGATAGGAATCAGGCTTTCTCAGCGAGCAACAAGCAAACAGCAAATTAAATTCTAGCTGCTCTGTCTCCCATGGTGTGTCAGTACATTTAAAAAATAAGAACTTAGATGTCCCTTTATTCCATTTTGTTCTGTGCATTACTCAGTGTAAAGACAGGCTTGTTGCACTGGCTCTGTACTGTGTGACATAAATATACACTGTGATCTACCAATCTAGCTCTGACGAAATGTACAGGAAAAAAGAGCATTGTTAAACACAGGAAAGAAACTGTGAATGATGAGGGACTTGCAGGAAGTCAGATAACTTCAAAATCAAATGTTATTTTTGTTTAATTTTTAATAATCTGGAGGTTCTATTTTCAATCTAGCTATATAAATTTAGATTTGCTAAAAGCTGAATGAAATTCAGAGTTTTTTAACTACCTTACTTCTGTTTGAAATTCTAGTCCATGTGCCTTCAGTGAGGATTCGTCTCTCCTAACCTCTGACACAACACAGAGATACATAAATTAAGACCTAAGCTGCCTCATGGTTCTGAACAAACAACAAAAAACCAGTGATAACTCCAGAAGAATTACAAGTACTAAATGGCCAGAGTTGAGGAAGGGCCAGGAAGATGAGGCTCCAAACCTGAGGACACCAGCAACTCTGAACTGAATGGGCTCCAAGGCTGTATTGTATATATATATATAATACATATATTATATATATAGAAGATATAATAGGTTGGATTTTATGGGCAAAAAAAAGATTCTGCATATTTGTCTTATAAAAGACTGAACACTCTACTACTGCAAAAAATGCTGCAAATTTGATCGGGTGAACAACTGACAATGCAAGAAATGGTAGGTTATTGATTTGGAATTTTATTTAGAAGTTAAGTGATTTGAAGAAATGAATTGTTCTGTAAGAGGAATCACTCATGAGCAGAGTGCTTCCTAGAAGGCTGACTCAAGCAAATATTTTTTTTATTTTCATGAAATCTAAGGCTGGATTGTTTTTTCTGAAATTGATATTTAAAAAAAAATTTAAAAAACCTTAATTTTAAATATCTGAAAATTTGATTAGTAACTATTTAATACTGCAAATGTGACCTGTTCAGTTAACTCTTCTTCTTCAAAAGAATTTGGATTAACTATAAAAATTCTTTTGTTATACATTTTGAAAACATATTTGATAATCATAGAGTGATAGAATGATAGAATGATAGAATTATTTGGTTAACAAAATCCTGAGAAAACTTTAAAATGTCATAAAAATCTACTTTTAAACTCTTGAATGGGGAATGGCTTTTCCACTACATTCTTTACAGGTAGTTTCTCATTTTCCAACCATCTTAACACATCAAAATATTGCAAAGTTGGGAAGGACTCAGAATTACATAGGACCAGGCACCTGACAGAACATCACCACAGCAACATTCTGCAAACACAAAATGAAAGTTGTTTTCCTCCAGCACACAGAGACCTGCTACACCATCTCCTACCACAATCTATTAGAGAGTGTGCTTTCCATCAGAAACAGATATCTATATGAACAAAGCAATTTGAATGCCTTTTTATTTCTTCAAGATTTTCTTTACGATGCTAAAGCTTTAAAAATTGCCCCAATCTAATATAAAATCTGTAGGAGATTTATCTAGATTCTGTAAATCTTCTCTGGGATTTGCAGTGCATTTTGCATTTTTCTTTTGCTTCTGTTACTAATTGCTTTCTGTTTCTGGCAGGCACCCCTCTTTTTTTTTTTTTTTTTTTTTTTGAGTAATTATACTATCTTTTTATGTGTATGATGATCACCTTTAACACATTTACCATCAGTTTCTTCTCCCCACTCCATGAATCCATAACAATCCTCTCTGGGCTGCCTGATAAAATAAAGACTTAATGTAAAAAGCTCTATCATAGATATAAGGGAAAAGGATTGTTTGCTGTAGGAGCAAAGCAGACAGTCTCAGTATAGCAGTGGCACTGGAAAAAAAAGTGCAAGCTGTAAATTTTAATGAGGAGCATGTTTTATTGAAAGGAAAGTCTTTACTTTTTATTTGTAGATGTTAGCTTGCATAGAGCCTTCGTTCTGCAATGTAAAACTGACTAAAAGGACCCCTTCTGCAATGAGAAATCAAAATCCATTCTCTTTTAAGAAGTTTTCTTTTATGTATGGACCACCAAGAAAGAAACTTCCGAACTGTTCCTGCCGAGGTTTGAATTGAAATCTCTCCTCACATTTCCTGAACTGCAGGTGAGATATCAGCCTCTCACTCTGTCGGCCTTAGAGATCAGCATGGAACTGGCTTAAGGTGGCTTGATATAGATTTGCTATTTGCAAATTAAAATCCTTCATCTCTGACAAAAATCCAAAATAGAATACTGTTCTTTATTAACTGTGTCCCTAAAGTTTTTAATGGCTCTTACCTCAGAGGGTCTTTCAAGAGTTGTCTTTTCAGACCTATTATACAGCTCTAATTATTTTAGGTGTTAGAGCACATATGTGAAACTATTGGGGTAGCTCAGGCAAACTTAGGATTTTAGGACTAAGAACATTTATGGCCAGATGTATAAGATCTATGAGGCTTTTTATCCTCAAAGAAAATAGTTTAGAAGGAATAACTTGAGGAATGAGCAGCAAATAAACATATTTTACCACTTTCAGATATAAGGGCTAGATCATGGACTATCTTGAAGCATTTTACATTACTGGCAGTTCAACTACATTTATCTGCCTCTGACCTAAGCACTTATTTCAGTCTGCAGAAGTCAAGACCTTTCCTGAAATGTAAAACAATTAGATGAAACACCTGTCCCAGAGGGCAATTTTGCAAATAGCATTCCATTAAAATTTTTATTCCCTATTTTTCAAACCTAATTACTTTATTCATTTTATTATTTTTATTCAGGATTTCTATTTACATGTTTTCCATTTAGTGTTGGAGCACATGAATTTGCCATTTTATATCCTCATGATCGACAAGTTGTTAAGTAGAATTCTTGTTGCCTGTTACCATGAAAGGCTAATCTCTTTGGGGTGGCTTTCTTGAACTCCTGCTTTCCCAGCTAATGTCTGGAGGTCAGTATCATTCATCTGTAGGCTTTGCACTTTAAAAAATGACAGACTGTGATAAGACAGGGGCTGCTCTCTGATTGTTTCCACTGGGTGATTCTTTCTGACAGGGCATTCCCCTGACAGTGAAATTCTGCTAGAACATTTCAGATCAAAATGACTTCTAATACTTTGAAATTTTCTAGAACTTAAACAAGGTATGAACACTGGGAATGAGGTTCTGTTGTTATTATAGGGAAGAGTGCCTTAGAGGACAAAAACATTGATGCTACGGTGTGATTCTACTAAGAATAAGATACTGACCCTTCACAAGGTAGCTGAACTGGAATTCAAACAAGCTAAAGCAGGGGTATGAGAGAACTCAAGTTCCATCCTTCTTTCCATAATCCAGAAAAAAATTTTGGTCCTGTGTATAAATACTTCAAGCAGTCCAGATCCTTTCCAAAGCTGAGATAAAACTACAAGGCTCGGTGGACTCTACTTCAACCTGTGACAGAGCTTGAAAGTTCTTGTATATTTAAAAACATACATCAGTGAGCATGTCCTGTGCAATTCAAACTGGTGAAGCTTGATTTCCGAATTTTTTACCCAAAGGAGATGAAGCTGCTTTATAGCCTGTGCTAAACAGAGCAGATGTGCAGAGGACCTTTTGGGGCTTCCAGTTACAACTGAAATGGCCTACTTTGCAGCCTTGTGTTTCTGAGATTCTGAAGGAGGAAGTCTCATTCAGTCTCTGTGATGTATCATATATTACAGAGGATGTGTGCTGGGACATTGCTCCTCTACCTAGGTGTAAGTCAGAGAGTTTCGTTAGGCAGGTGAGCCAAGAGTGAGAGATTTCTGTTGCCCACAGATTGGAGATAATGGGATGATGAGAGGAATCAGTGAAGGTCGGAAGCATCTGCTGCTGTTCCTTACATTTGCTTGGGGGCATTTGTGTGAAAAAGAAGGTATATCATAAATGGCATGATACTCTAAGGATTTAGAGTATTTTCTCTAAAAAGAAAAAAAGAGGCTGCTTAAGGAGCTGACAGAAAGAATTTAGGTCTGTGCATGACGCATGCTGTAGATAAGAGAATTGAGAGACCGTGAGATTGTTAGCAAAACAGTGTACATGGAAAAAGAAGCCACAGGCAGGAGAGAAGCTAGCAGAACATTGACACTGTGGGAACAGCCAGACTAACCACAGGCTGATCTGAAGATGGGTGGCAGAGCACTGGGAACAGCCCTTTGAGCAACTCAACTACCCTTACAGCAAGGAAGATCTAGGACTACATTTTTGATGACCAAAGTATATTTTCTGTCATCGGGATTGTACCAGGAAGGATTCAGTCAGTCTGTGCTCCTGTAAAAGGCAATGTGTCTGCCAAACCCTAAGGTCTGTTCTTGGGCATCTCTGTGAAGCACAGACTGACTGCATGTGTTAGCTTGTCACAGCTGAAATGCATTGTCACCATGCTCCTCATGTGCTATGGATCTGCTATTAATTTTTGTAAATGTTTTCCCACTTAAGAATCTTTTGAAAATTATTGTGGAAGTGCAGATTATATTATGCTAACATGCAAAGGCCTCTGTCCACATTTCTACCTTCTGTCTCATTCTTTTCACATTGCTGTTACTGAAACAGCGTGGGAGAAAATCCAATACTGCACAGTCTTTGGTTTTGTGCCAAAGTGGTTAAGCAGCAAAATCAGGCACCACTGTTAGTGATGGCAGTCTGTAAAACAGGAATAATTTTCTATTGAATACCTGATTGAATTACTCATGAATTGCTGCTCTGCTGAGAAAATTATATTGGTGGTTGGCAGGCGGTCACCATTTTTATTTGCTAGAGTGTATTATCTGAATTTTCCTGTCAGGTGATTGCCTGGTTAGCCCCTTCCCAATATAAATAACTGTGTATTTCAAAATGTGACAAATAATAGTAATAAAGTTTATAGGACAAAAAAAATCATTTTTGCTGCTACAAGGAATTGCACTTAACCCAGACATTTATCTACTGCTTACAAAAAACTTGGGCTGAGCAGATGATAATATATTCCAGTGGTTTGAAAATATTAAAAATAGGAAAATTCACTGGTTTTCCCCCCTCCTTCTTCTTCTTGTAGCTACAGTTTAGAATAGCTTTCTGTTGAATTGGTATTTTATTTTGTTATGCTTATGGAGTTTGATGATTTGAACAGCCCTTGCAGTGGTATCATTTTGTTCAGTGAGCCAGACATTGCAAAATTGTGCATTTTAATGTAATTGAGATAATTTTGCCTGATAGCTGGTGGAAAATTACATAAAAATTTGTATGCATTGGCTAACTCATTTAATGTGATATGTCACTTTTTCCGATGATCGGCATTTTTTCCTGGTACTCCAGTGCTGTGCAGCAAATCAGCTTTTTTGTACTTTGTCTCTAAAGTCAAAATAATGAACAACATAATACTTCCCAGGGAAGAAATACATTGCTCAATTTACCTTTGGCAAGTGAGAATGTAGCCATTAGGAACAGTGCTTTCCCAGCTGCTCTGTGGAGGGAGGGCCAGTATACTGTTAGTAGGTACATGGGTTTCATTCACACCACAGAAAACTTATGTCATGTAACACTTGACTGTGAGCCTCTCTCTGTTCCACTGTGAGGCAGTGGGGCAGATTCCCCTCATTTCACTGCTGCTGCCCAGAGAGGTGCATTACACCAGCTGGACTGAAAAGTAGGCTGTTTGTGGGTATAGCATACCCATGACAGATTCTTCTCAAAATGGGTAGGATGTCTTCCACAAGGATCCTCTTTGTCCTTTTGGTTATAGGGAGCTTTTGACAACAAGCATTACATCTCTTTTTACATGCATCAAGCACAAAAGTGTAAAGTTCAGTGACTGGAAGGAAGGAGCTAACACTGTGTCTCATAGGTAATCTTTTGTCAGGAGCAGAAATACAAGGCACTTCCTCGCAGAGGTTGGGTGACTGAGGTCACGGGTTCAAACGCAGCTCAGATCCGAAGCATTGATGGATGAAGCTTGTGCCAGTGGTGCAGTGGCTCTGCCTGTAGAGAGAGGAGTGTCAGCATCCAGCAGGGTTCCAGCAGCCTGCTCAGACAGGCAGCGACACCCACAGCTGCTGGGGGCCCCTTGGGTCTCCGAGTGCCTGCGCTATGACCCTTGCATGAGCATGAGGCTCCTCCGTGGGGAGGCTGGAATGAGGAAAGAGGTATGCACATGCACTGAAAGCAGCAGAGAGACTCCCAGGGTCATAAATACCTGCTGAGCTGTGGCTCAACCCTGCTGGGATATTTCAGGTAGAGGATTCCTATTTTCAGGAATCTAGGGTATCACATCAGATCAGACTGGCAGAGCAAAGCACATGCCATGAGATGCACTGACAGCGTAATATGAACTATTTTTATTCTGGTATCTACAAAACGTATAGTGGATCCTTAAACGCCTGCCTTTGGGGTTTTAGAGAAAGACTAGGGAACTCTCCCTTTGGACATCAGCTGGCCTAAACAGACAACTTTAAAAAACCAGTGGCCACTACTGTTTAGATCCTTCACTGTCAGAGCACATACTAATCATCACAGAAGGAAAGACCAGGTAAAAAACTCAAAACAATTTCTCTCAAAGTNTTTTTTTTTTTTCTGCAAAGGTTGTTAAAGTTGTGGCCAAATTAACTTTGGTAATAGCTTTTCAACTTCTTATGTCAGAGCTGGTAATCTGAATTCTACTCTGGGGCTGAGACAGAAGCAGGAATCACTACTCAAAGCTGCTTTCCTTGCAGAGCCTCAGTGAGAAAGCGACATTAAAGAGAATCCTCTCACTGAGGAACTCTCTCAGTATGCCCTTCCCTGGTTGGAGACAGTGTGGTTACTTAAAGGAGAACTTTGTGCCAAGGTGGTGCCTATAGCCTAACACAAGATAGAAGGAAACTGAGTTGAAGTAAGGCCATTTTTTCAATAGAAATGTTTTGCATTAAATATCTTTGCCAGATATATATGCTTTTTGACTTGCTTTCAACAGAAAATTAGCCATTTTGTGAAGATATTCCTTAAAACAACACTTATGTGAAAGTGGGTAAGCTCATACTTCAAATGCATGGAATTCTATGGGGCATTAAATATGAATTTCCTATAACTCTGATTTGAAGCCAGGTCTGATGGTCTTATTCCTGTAATTGAGAATAAATAATTTAATGGTGACTGTAGTAAAAGCAGTTATACTAAATGTACTCTGTAAAGCTTTTCCATGGTGGACTCCTTTAACCAACAGGGCAGTTTTATAAAAAGAAATGTATTAAAAATGTTTGCAATGAGGCTTGTCCCTGGCACACTGTCTACACACCCCCTGCCCAGACAATCTTACACGTTAGCGGTGATTTGCAGGAAAGAAGAAGCAAACAAGTATCTTGCCCCGTGTTCCCCAAATGTGCTCTGTTGGGGTGTGTTCCCAGGGTGTTCCCAGGACACTCAAGGCAGCCTTGGGGTGCGACACTTCCCCCCCTGGGGAGGCTCTTCCTCCCTGCTCGGGGACTCCCAGGGTCTCGGCGGTTGCTTTTGGGGTGCAGAAGTGAAGCAGAGGCGAGACGGGTCTTGGGGTAAACTGAGGAGATTTATTAATGGTACAACTGAAGCACAACAATAAAAGCTGGACCCCAAAGACCGGGAGCACATGGGTTTTATAGACAGGCAATTCAAAGCAAGCAACCAATGAGAATGCACTAAGGGAGGAGTCCAAGGCGGGTGATACAGAACACAATCCAATGGGAATAACAAAAGCAGTGTCATGATACAAAACAGCAAATGATCTATCGAGTGAGGGAAGATTGGCAAGGAAGGTTCTGGAAATAGAGGCAGGGATACAGAGAAACGGCATGTATATTTTAAATCATAACACACAAATGAAATAGAAAGCTAGCCTGAAAACTCAAAGCAAAAACCCACACCACAACGGTGCTCCATGACACTCATCTAAAGTAAGATACATTCAGTCCAAAGAACTTTATTTTTTGATTTTAAAGTGAATAGTTGTACATAGTAGTCCTGAAGAAAACTGGGGCATTGATTTGTGTATTCAAAAAGTCTTGAAGTCTTGAGATCAAAATAACTGTGTGCTGATAATAAGGTTTAAATAGGAAGACAGAGGTGGGCCAGTAAGGTTGGGATTTAACTCATATGGTCTTGAGTCCTGTTACCACTTGCTGCATCCATTAGGATGTATTTTATCAAATCAGAGGAGGTATTTATACCTGCACTAGATTTAGCTTTTGGTCTTTGAGCTCCCTGCTAACTCAAGTTCTGAGTTTGTAGCTCTTACATGATTCCTGATGTCTGTTAAGGTTAAATAATATACATTAATCCAAATATTAATCAAAACCCCCAAACAAGCAGCCTTGCTAATGTACAGATGCATCAATCTGTTTAAATATGGTTTAAAGGAAGTCATCAATATTGAAAAATATTCCAGTTTGGAAGGTTTAGAGGCTAATAAGCATTGCTGTGCTCCTGACAATATGCTGAAAATGGTGATAAATGTCAAGGATGTGAAGTGCATGATAATATTAAGAAATGTAAAGTACTTGATCTTCTCATTACAAAAGGAGTATTGCATATTCAGAATTGATATAAATATCCTGAAATGGTTTCCAATCTGTCTAGATTAAGCACCCAGATTTCACAAAGGTATCTCTAAAGGCATCGAGTAGGCAGATCCTGTCTGTCCACCTTAGATGCCTGAACTGACACAGGTGGTTTTTTCCATTGGAAGCTTCTAGAAGAACATTTCTCTCTCCATCATCTAAAAAGGATCTCAGGAACACATTAGAAATCTTGTGAGATATGCCTGGCACATGCAAATCTATGTCATGCAGTAACTCTAGCACTATTTTCCAAAATACAGCTTCTGAAAAAGTACCAGTGCAAAGGTGACTCGTAAGTGGATTCTAAGACTCAGTATATTCATGAATGTAATCTGGTGAATAATTCCTCTATGTTACCCTCATTGAATCTTTAATGTGTTAGGTTCCCTAGCTTCCTGTCATTTTAGATGGGGATTTGGAGTAGAAAAGAATTCAATACAATCCCTCTGCAGCAGATTAGCAGTAAATCAGCTCCCCCCTCCTCCTTATACTTTCTGTTATGCATTGTTGCAGTCTTTCACCAGAAACTGGCATCAGTTGTATTGTTCAGGTCACCAGGTTTATGCAACTGTCCAAAATTTGGGACTGAAAACTACAACATGGGAAAAGCAAAAGTGAAGTACAGTTATAGAAATAGTTGAGTTGGCATGACTGAGAGGGAAGAAAGATTTGATAGAGAAGAAGCAGAATGGAATAGGGTCTGGACAGAGGAACTTAAACTAGTCTGCTACTGACAGAACTAGTAATCTGGAATGGCAGCTTGGGAGGTTTCTCTAAAATGGGATAGAAGATCTGAGTCTCATCAGCAAGCCAACAATGCATTTCAAGGACCAGTAGGTTCCCTAAATGGTGACCGAACTTCTTAACTCAGCTGTTGTGCAGTATGGTGTAGATTTCTGTCAGGTGTCTCTGTTTATGGATGCAAATATTTTCATGGCTTTTCTTCGTCAGAGTGGAGCAGCAGTAGAATGACAAAGCTGTAGATGCTTTGGTGTGGGAGTTACCACTGAAAACTAAGGTCCTAAATTCCATTGCAGGACATTTCTGCAATGGAAAATTAACAGTTTGAGAATAAGAACTCCTGGTACACAACTGAATGTTAGATGAACACAAGTTTCCTCCTTTGAGGAACTGCAAAACCTGTATGTAAAGGAAATTTTTATGCACAGACTTCCTGGTGGTAAAGGCGAATGAATCTCTCTATCAGCCTTTGTGCTGTCAATGCTTATTTATCCAAAAGAGCAGTTTATTATGAAATGACACTTTTGAAAGACCCAGAGGGAAGGATTTAGACAGGCATTCAGAATTCAGTAGCATAAAAAGGAAAGGAGAAGTTGTCATCTTCAGAAACAACCTACCAGTAGTGCTTGCATATAGCATTTCTCTCTGCTTTAAATTACAATTCTGTCATTTCTGAAAGGAGAACAGGGTTTGAATATTGACTTGAAATTTCCTTAACTGATTTAACTGGAACCTAAAGCATTATATCTCTACAGAGATCCAGGAAAGATTTGCATTATATGTTGATCCTTGAATCTGGATCATTTTGGAAAGAGGATTTTTAGTTTCACCAATTAATTATTAACAAAAAAGCTAGACCATTTTTGCTCCCCATGATTTCTTGCTGTCAGAGTTATTTGAAGAATGATAAAATGCTATTTTTCTGTAGAATTACTTTCACTACAAAGTATGGTTATGCTTATAAAATTTGAGAAAAAGATTAATTCCTAGCTTCTGCTTTACTAAAGGTTATGCTGAGGTACAGGGACAAGTGAAGTACCACGCAGTCATGCACAAAACTGCTTTGCTTTCAGTCCATTCAATTGAGATTCTGCTCCATACCACCCTTCCTTGATTCTGTGCCCACTTGCACCTTGTAACCCAACTGCTTGCCTACCTCTGCTGTGTGCACATTCCAATCTGAATGTATGGGATGCCCAGGCACTGTTATATCTATTTTAGGAGACACACACTGGCACTTTTTCTATAGCAGACACTGCTCAAAGGAAAAAGGCTTCATCTCCATTAAGAACCGTGGTTAATGTCCCACTTGCATTCTGCAGCTCTCCCTCGAGCATGTTACAAAGAGAGTCTTACATTCTTGTCTGGATAGTTCACAAAACCCATCTTCCTGAGCACAAATGTTTGTGACTACACCTGTACAGTGGAATTTATGGATATGGAAGTCTAAGTGCTTTGCTAAAACAAGGCCATAAGGAGTCTAGGTAATGGAAAATTTATCACTTTCACTGATAAGCTATCCTAGTGGTTTATGCCTCTCATTTCTAAGAGTCATATTTTCAGTTTAAACTTTGAAGATTTTAGTTTTGAAGTATCTGGTGACTTTTTCATATCTGAGAGCTTTGCCATACATAATTAAATCTCACATAAGCTTGAAAAGTAAAGCTTACCTGTGATCTAAAGTGAATGTTGGTCTTAGGTGAGCCTTCTAGTTAAAGTATATTTCATCCTACAAATGCATAAATTTACTTTGCTGCTAGTCAATTAACTGTCAAGGTATATCAGTAGTCCTGTCTTTTGAACTATATCCATATCTAAAGACTAGGGATAACTCCTTTGCCAAGCATTATCAGATGTTGTGAAGAAAGAAATTAGGTCTTCTCACCAGGTCAGAGGAAAAGACAGCTGACATACCATCAAAAAATATTACGGCCACTATTTATTCCTCTAACAGATATGCATTAAGTAAACATATCTGAAAATGTTGAAAGATTTAGAAACTAATCAAAACAAAGTAAAGGCAACAAACCCCCCAGAATAGACTATCAATTTTTTTTTAAAAAAATCGACTCATTAATTTGTTACCTTTAAAGTTAGGTGCAAATCATGTCCTTGCAATTTAGGATTAAGATGGGAGAACAATAATGATTTACAGTTATGGTATCTTAAATAAATATAGATATGTCTTTAATACAAAAGCCCTTTAAAGAGGGAGGAATGAAAAGATTCAGAGCAAGGTTGTCATGCTTTCAGTTTTCATCTGTATTGTGTATCTGTAAATGTGTATTTGTATAGAGTGCTCAATGAGATATTTTTTGCAGAGGCAGTTTTTATTATCTCCTGTTTTAATTTTGTTTTATAATTTTTTTCAAGTTACTTTTTTTGTTTCAGACCAGTTGAAAAACAAGTGAAAAATCAAAAAAATAATAGCACTGTTTTGAAGATGAAATAATAATCTAAATGCTGAGATATTGTTTCATTACTGCAATTCTAAATAATTATTGCTGAGATAAATATAGTACATATTAATTCCTGTGTGTAAGCCTTTAGACTCTATTGATCACCTGAGTACTTAAGCTGTAAAGTTCTACATATACTTTGTAATTTAATAGAGTGATATACTTCATCATTTATCCTTGGGAATGGGTGAAGAATTAAGCCTCTAGCATGCTGTGTTACATAACACAACAGGCATCTTTCCAGTGTACATTTCTGCCTGGTGACCACAGATCTGCCCCTCAGTAAGCTCATGAGTTTGCAAATTGAGGTTAATGGTACACAGCTTCCACTGGGAACTTTCCAACACGTAAGGGTGTGATGCTGCAGAAATGGTCAAATACCTAATCCAATAATCACACCAAATAGCTGTTGGTGCATCATGAAAAAGGGATCATACAGAGGCAATTAGCAAAAACTTGCCTCAAAAGGCAACTTAAAATACTTCACTTTAAAGAACTTGAATTTGTAAGGAATCTACACATCTGGGCAGATGTCTAGATTGTAGATACGTCCGCTGAACCAGCCAATTTCTTTTTTCCTTTATTGTTAGTTGTTAATGAAAGAGGTAATTAGGATAATGAAGTTTGACCCATTATTTTTGGTATCGTATTAGAAGGAATGAATTATGTCCTGTAATTGCCCATTTTTTCTAAACAATTAGGGACTGATTTAGTAAGACATAGATGTCTGCAGCAGGTCAGGTGAATCCTACACCTTTCTGTACAATACCTTGAGTTAGAGCTAAATATCTCCACAGAAAAATAGGTTAATTTGGAATGGCAGGCAAAATTAGAAATGTTCCTGGGAATAATTTGGATCAGTGAAGCAAATGGGTTGTTACTCCTAATTCAAAGTAAGGTTCTTTCAGGAAAGCCTATGTTTAATAAAAGCAGAGCCCAACGGAAGCCCAGTGAAAATTGAACATTTTACAATTAATAATAAAATGAGATATTGCACTGAGAAGTTGAACTCAAGTCTTTGAAACAGAGCACACAACATTCATGACTAATCTCCTTGTCATAAATTAGGAGAAATAAATAACCTATTCTCATACTCACATTTTTGAAAGATTTTTTTGTTTGTTTGTTTTTGGTTTTTGTTTGTTTGTTTGTTTTGTTTTTAATTAAAACACAGTGCTTAAACCTGTAAATGTTAGGTCATATTTAGTTGTCTGGTACATGCATATTTACAGATAACCCTGCTTTTCTCATTAACTGCTATTACATAGTTCTCAGAAAAACTTTGTAGAGATTTAATTGAAAACCAGGATTAATTTCTGAGATTTTGTGTGGAAATAATACATATCCATTGTTCTACTGTTTAAAACTGAAAATTATGCTTTATCATCTCACTTAATTTAGTTGATAGATTTAGAAGATGTTGAAAGATGGTCTCAATAAAACCATACAGGGGAATCTGGAGTCCTAAATCAATAATAAAATTTAAAGCAAACAGAAAATGATCTGGTTTTGTACAGACTATGGACTAAACAAAGCATGTCTGTACAGAACCATAATGAGACATTCTGTCATCTGGGATGCTGCCTCAGCTGGTCCTCTGCCTCCTGCCAGCTGCTGCAGTTGTCTTCTCTGGACCTGCTCACTCCAGACTGAGGAGCTGCACCAGCCATTTACTGCTCTGATGTGCTGTACTGTGGCTCAGTGGCTACATTGCTTATTGTAAAAATGTCTTGATGCTCAGAAAGTTGCATTACAGCAGTTCTATTTCCTGTGGTCTCCTTGCTGCGTCTGAAAAAATTAAAGATTAGTAATTTGAATATGTGCCTTCTGCATCATGGTAGTTTTGTGAGATGTTTTATAGTTTTACACCATAGGCAAAGGAAGCTGTGGAAATATCCAGTATATCTTGACACTTGCTATCTTGAGTTTTTCAAGATGTCAAGTCTTTCATTCGTGAAAGTAACGAGAAGGATGAGAGCTGCCAGGCTAAAAAGATCTAATATCACTGAGCCCCAGGGGACACTGCTTAAGAGCACTGAGAGAAACCCGCAGACTGATTCCAAGGTCAGCCAGATCACTTGGAAGGCTTGACCTTTGGGATTCATTATCTTAGGTTTTGAATTATAAATGAAGTTTATTTGCAGAGAATTTCTCCTGTATTATTTTTTTAATGTATCCGGTTTTTAATTTGAAAAAAATAGTTTTATATATTTGATTCTCTGAGTTTAAAACTTGGGCTTCTCTTTCATCTCACAGATGGCCAATAGCTATGAAATATTAATGCTAACACTAATATAAATAATAAATTAAACAATGAAAGCTTCAGCTTAAAAAGTCTAAGTCTTACATGAGAACAGACTTAAAGGTACACATGAAGGCAGGAATGAATCCTTATTTCTTCCAAGTAGAGTAAAGAATTGCCTGTTTGTAAATCAGACAATCTTGTTTCTTTATGTTTCTACTTGGAGCACAAATGGAAACCACTTAGCAAGGTGAACTCCCTGTCTAGTTTCTCCCAATATTTGTTATTCTAATTTATCTTAGCAGAGAGAACATAAATTCCCTGAACGGCTGAGCTAAGCCCTGGTATTGCTGCAGGCTCCTGATCTTGCATTCTGTGTGTCACTCCTAATGCCTTCAGAGGGTATGCAAAGGAACCAGTTCAGACCCTGTAACTCTGTGTTGGAATAAAGACAATTTAATATTTTTCAGTTTCATCTACCAGCTCCTGCTCTGATGACAGTCTTGCTGCATATCTCGCAGTTTTAACAATCTTTCCTTTCTTTTTGTTGTTGCTTTGTTATGAAAATTGTGATGTAGTTCTCCATAACATGCTGTTTCTTTGCAATATTCTCACTCAGCAGGGTAGCTCTTCTATTGATTATTTATTTTTGGAAGAACCTTACAACAGTCCTACACTGTGAGCCTTTGTCTCTTGAGAGATGACTTTCTAAAGTCTGTGAGCTTCCATGAAAGAATACAAAACCTGAAAGTAGAATCACTCTTTGAATTGTGATGTGCCTGTGCAGTACATATTCAGCCTTACAATATGGAATGGTAAAAAACCTCTCTCCAATTGTGCTATTTTTTCAGATTATATTTGTATGAAAATCATTGGCCATTTTCTAAGTCCCGCTATTAAGATATAGCCATAAAACAGCTGGAAAATAGATGTTTTTATTTTTCTGAAAGCCTCCTGTGTTAAGTAGTCATGGTTGCAAGTTTAGGCAAATTTCTTACAGTGCCACTGTGGATGTGCTTGGACTTGAAGGAAACAAACTGCAAGTAGAGAGTTTATTTTGTTGGTTTACTGGTTAATTTGTTGAATTGAAAGGCAAAATGCAAACCTTGACCCTCATCTCCCAAGATTTTGCATTGCTGTCATAGTAGAAGTCCTGTGTTGATTGTCATAAGGTAAGTCAGGGGTTTACATTTTTGGGATCATTAAGAAGGATTTGCTCAAGGCCTCATCATCAAGTATTCAGGAATAAACCTGAGCTGCTTGATGCTTAGTGAAAGAATTTTCTTCCCTTAATCACAAAGATACCATTGTCTTGAAGAAAAATCCTTTACTGATAGGAGGAAAGAGGGTAAGTGCATAACATATTCTTCTCTGTAGTTTAGCTAACTATTCACAGTTCTCCTCTCTAGCTCCTTAGTGTGACAACTGTTGGGGCACCTGGCTGTTTGCCATCTTCTCCAGTAAAACCTTCTTTCTAATTAAGGACTGTCAAGTCCAGTGGAGTTTGTGTTTACCCTGGGGGACAGAAAGAGCAGAGCTGTTCCACAGCTTTAGCTGCCTTGTGGGCCCATCACACTCAGTGCTCACAGGCCTTCCCACCATCCCACACTTTTGCTAAAAAATAGATCCACAGTGAATTCTGTACTGTGAACAGGAATGCAACAAGTACACAGGGGTTTTCACCTCTCTCTCTCACTTAGCTGTTTTTCTAAACATTTGGAGCCCAATGTGGCAAGTGACTGATTTAACAGAGGGTAGAGTCAATATGCAGTCAGATGTAGTTGACTGCCCAGAATTTTCACCTTTGTAAAATTGTTAAATCTTCCTAGACATTGTAAGGTTGCTTAATCTTAACAGAAACAAACCACTCATCATTCCAGAACATTTATAAATTGAATATGTCTGAGGCCTGCTCATTGACTAATTTTCCTTTTTTTTTTTTTAATTCCATGAGAAGACCACAAAATCACAGAATCACTAGGTTGGAAGAGACCTCCAGGATCATCAAGTCCAACCTCAACTAAACCGTGGCACCAAGTGCCACATCCAGTCTTTCCTTAAACACATCCAGAGATGGTGAACCCACCACCTCCCCAGGTTGACCATTCCAATATTTTATTACCCTTTCTCTAAAAATCTTTCTTCCTAATATCCAGACTGTATTTCCCTTGGCACAGCTTAAGATCAATGCTTCCCTTTTGGCTCCATCCCACCTGAAGCCCTTCAGAGAAAAATTAAGGGTCTCTTTCCTTGGAATCATTCACTCTACCTGTACTTTGAATGAACTTCTCTGAATCAGCCACTCTACCATACTTTGAATGACTTTTCTGTACTATTTTTGTGGGAGACAGAATACGAAGTGACATTCATATTCGCCATCCTGCTGGCAATTGTGAAAGAATGTGAACACTGTGTACCAGAAAAACTGCTTTTTAGAGGACATTGAAAATAATTTCTCAGTCACTATATCTTAGGTTAAAATAAGAGTACATATTTTACTACATATTATATAGTAATACAATAATATATGCAATCAGTATTTGAGTAAGAAGCTCAGTGAAAGGAATCTAGTGTGAGAGTTGGACTGGCAGGGACTGACAGTGAGATGGCCTTGGCTGACCACGCAGAAGGCATCAGCCTAAGACTGTGGCATGCAAAGTGCTGAAGAGAGAGAATGTCTAGACCTGGTATGGAGAGTTGTGTGGGTAACATCAAGATGGATGCTGTTGTTGAGCTAAAGTACCTGCCAGTTCAGGCATGACATAATATTATAGGCTGGGTAAATGCACAGTTGAATAAGCTAAACTAAAGGACATTACTTAAGTAGACTGTTAAGGGGTTTCGCCTAGAGGATTGCGGGATTATGTTAATAGAGACCATGTCATAGTTTCAGATAAGGTAACATTGTTAGTGATTGGTAAAGCTGTGTTTCTCTGTAAGTTAGCAAAGTTATTCATTGGTTGGATAGGACTCGGAAGCACTATAGCCAAGGGTATATATTGGCATGTCTTCTGCATTATGTTGTCTTCTGAGGTTGATCTGCCTAAACGTGATTACATCCGATGCTCTAATAAAGGAACTTCTAGTCTCCCCGCAGTGGTTCCTGCCTCTTTCACCGCTGGTGGCGATGGGTGGCATCCCTGTGGGTGGGCGGCATCAAGGATCAATTGTCCTGCAGCCAGAATGGCAGTGACAATCGAGGGTCCCTTTTTGAACTATTAGCAAACCTACTTCTGGCAAACTGGAAGTGTTCCACAACCTTGAAGACCTTCCATTGAGAAAGCTTTAATAAAGTCGTTTAGGTGACAAAACAAATTTAGAAACACATAACATAGCAAGCAATGCACAGTCCTATAACCAATCTACTCAGCAGCAATAAAATGGGAAAATTAGCATCATGGAACAATCTATTATGATCCATTTGACTTACGTCCCCTTTGAATTCAGCAACACTGCAAATTCCAGAGAAACATTTGCAGATTAAAATTAAGATTTTTGTGTGATGCCATAAGTCACAGGAGAAGAATAGAAAATTTGGTGGATAAAAACATATGTCTCTTCTTAAACATATATTAACATGTTTGTCTTTGATTGTATGCTTGGGGCAGAACAGTTAAATGTCCACACCTGGGTGGGGGCATTTGCATGCAAACTTACACTGGATTTACCTACTGCTGTCTGAATAAGTATGACTGTGACAAATATGAGAGAGAATGAAGAGACTACTAATAGAAAAATAATATACATGATTTGGACATCTTGCAAAATCCATCTGTTCTCTTCCAGTATTTACATCCAGGCATACTAATATAATACAACTGAGGTAATACAAAACACCACAACTAACACTAAGGTATTATGTCAAATTGAGAAAATAAGAGAAAAGTTGTGCAACACGTGGCTTTACATGAGCAGAGAATGCACTGTAAGTTACTAGAGCTTCATCTTAAAGTAGAGACTACCTATGTATTAATGAGTTATAGAAAGAGAATACTCTGGATCTTTAGTCTTTATTATATTATTAAAATAAAATTATTGTTGTTATTTCATAGAATCATAGAATGTTAAGGTCTGGAAAAGGCCCTAAAGATCATTTAGTCCCAAGCCCCACTGCCCTGTGCAGGGACACTTCCCACTAGACCAGGATGCTCAAGATCTTATCAACCTGGCTTTGAACACTGCCAGACATGGGACATTCACAGCCTCCCTGGGCAACCTGCTCCAGTATCTCAGCAATCAAACAGTAAAAAGTTCCTTCCTAATACTGAGCCTAAATTTTCACTCTTTCAATTTTTACCCATTACTCTTTGTTCTGTCACTAGAGTTCCTGACAAAGAGTCCCTGTCTGGCTTCCCTGTAGACCCCTTATGATGCTGGAATGTTGCTGTGAGGTCTCCTCCATACAACCTTTCCTTCTCCAGGCTGAACAGCCCCAACTTTCTCAGCCTGTCTTTATAGGTGGGTTGCTCCAGCCCTTTTATGAGCTTTATCGCACTTCAACCCAAATGTGAGCATTTAGCAGCCCTGGATATTTTACTTATTTTTTCTAGAATGAGAATTACAAGCTTTTTGATAGATTTAAAGTTAATGCATATTTTTCATCATGACTTGAATTAATATTTTATTGGAGGCATGATACTTGGTGGAATCCTGTTTCCCTTTAAATCAGCTGCCAAATTTCTACTGGTTTATTAGAGACAGCCTTTAAAATGCACACTTTGATTTTGCATATCATCTCTACAAAATTACACTGATTATCGAGTGATGATTTTATTTGAATAATGAGGTCTCTTCTCTGAAGTTGTAGGATAATTTATTTGCATTTTGAATTAAATTGTGACTGAGATATTTGAGATAATTGTGCTTGCTGAAACACCCAAGGAATATAAAGAGATCCATACAAATCTTGAATGAAATACAATTACAGTTATCAGAAAGTTTATAATTTGAATCTTTTCAGCAGCTTTCACTATAATTTCCTTCAGTGCAATCCAAATATTAGGTCCTCAGCAACAGGAACATTTTTCTTGGTCATTCATCAACCATGATACTGCTGGGTGACTTCTGCAACACCTGATAACCACAATCCATGACATGGATTTCTCTTCAGGCTTCCACTTCTCATGGACCACAAATTAGAAGAAGCCATCAGCTGTAAGAAGTCTCGTTTTAGGCTATGTACAAAGTTCTATTTTATGTTTTCTTTATTTACAGCCTCTGGCAAAATAGAGTACAACTACAAACTGGTATGTGTCATGTACGCTAAAGGTTTTTCCATTCCAGGCAGGATATCACTCTGAAGTCCTGGTGTAAAGGAGTGCATCTGCCCCACTCAATGCTACATAAATAATTGTCAGAATATAGAAGTGGGGTGAGGCTATTCCAGACAGCTGCCAGACATGGGCATAAAAGATCAGTACTGGAAGGGGTGACTGTGGCACAAAAGAATGGCACCAAACCAAGAACCTTGTGGTTTGATGGCCTTTCTAACTCATCATCTTCAGCTTTTTGTTTCCTTTCTGGTCTCACTTCTGTCCATCATAGTCTTCAGTTATTTCTTCTTTTCTGTAGCCACCCAGACAGAACTGATAACCTACAGCAACATGTCAGACTTTTACAGTAATATTTTTCACTATATGTGAATGCTAAGTAATTTTTCTTCATGTATTTGACAGTGACAGGTAGTTTCAACAAAACTTGAAGTGATGCCTCTTTAAAGTTATTCACCTAATTTGTTAGCTTTCTATATACCAGTGGTTGCTATTCCCAGTGGGAGATTTTACCCCCACTTCTTCCACACATATTCAACCCTCCTTTCTTTAAAGGGAACTCAAGAAAAACAGGGTGTGGACCTGTCTTTGCAGATGTTATTCTGAATCTCTCACTGAATCTGCACTGTAATGCTGTGGAACACTATGGCGCTCTGTGCATCTGTTTTTGTGGAACAAGAATAAGGATTGGGATCTGACAGTTATTACAATGAGAGAATTTGCCTGCCTCAGAACTCAGAAAATGCCAGACACCTCAAAAGGAGTAAGGCAGCTTGGTGCTTTCATGATTAGTGGGATTTATCGAAGTACTGGTTCAATATAATATTTTGGAACTATAAAATTGTATACAATTTACAAGCTATATATTGAACTGTCAAGCTGTGCATGCTGCTGGCCTACATAAGGGCAGAATTGTTTGTAAACTTGTCCCTTGCCTCTTATTGCCTCCCAGTGTCTGTAACGCATGTGTTGTGTCTTTTCCCTAATTATCCTCCTATTTCATATAAGTTTCATATAAGCCCTGTGCTCTTTTTGAGCTATCCTGATTTCAGCTGAGCTGTTCAGAGTGCAAAGGTCTGTCGGCAGGGAAGTGGGGTGAAGGACAACAACCATTTAAAGGGAAAGATCTCACTTAACTTTACCTCTGTAAATACAAAACCCCTTCAAGATATTCTCTGTGAGGCACTTTATGACAGGATTTCAAAGGAAGCTCAGCTACAGGAAGAGTGGTGTTTTTCTGTGACAGTTGCTCCTGGTTAAACTGTGTTTGGGATCCGAGGTGGGTGCTCCTGTTCCCTCTACAGCACAGTGAGGCAGGTGAGTGTTTGATAATCTCAGGGAGGAGATCCCAGCCATCAAAATTCATGCATCTAAACTGAACAGACCAGATCTTCTCCTTGGATCTTCCAGGAAATATGTCACTCTTTTCAGCATGACTCGTCTGCCAAAGAGCTGTACGTGCCTGCATCCAGCAGACTGACTTTGCTGTATCTGCATGAGTAGTTTGCTTTTCAGCCCATGGTCAGAGGAGATAACATTGATGCAAGTGCTACCTTTGCAGTGTCTCCACAGGCAGAGAAGCCTTAGTAACATGTCTGCTTTTAATGGGAACAGAGACGTGTGACTCTTTAAGCCTGACTCACCCTCCCTGTTGTCCAGAGAAGAAACTCCAAACCACTGCAGTTTGCTGTAAGGCTGCTCTTCTTTTTCCCTTTCCTTCCCAGCTGACATCTCTCACAGCTCAGAGTAGGCGTTGCCACTCATGTTATGTTTTAAAATTACTGACTTCCAAAACCCTTTATGCTTGATCTTGGTGTCTCTGAGCTGTCAGTGAGGCCTGAAGTCTTTATCTACCTATTAACCCCACGACCTATTCATCAGTGATATATTGGTAAACACTACTATGGGAGCAACCTGGCTTGCTACCAGCAAAGTCCTTCAGTGTACAGTTGTACTGCACAAAAATAAAATGTGGCAGCAGAAACGAGGCTGGACCACAGTCAATAGCCCCATTGCCTTATACAATATTAATAGGCTGGCATTGCAGAACCCATACAAACATTTTAAACTGAACTTTTTTATCAGGTTCCCAGTACAAAGCTCTGCAAATGCCATCAGCATTTTTATCTTAGGAGCTCTTCTTCTGTACATAGGAATGAGAAAAAATTGGATTACTTATGGAAATTAGTACATCACTAAAATGTAGGATTCACTTTATTTCAGCAAATGGAGGCACCACCATTTTCATTACTGTCAATTTAATTTCCAATGTCTTTTACTGGGCAAAAATTGTTTTGATATTGCTTCATTTGCCTCAGAGAAGATACTAAATTAAAATGGTGGCTCTAACAAAAGGACTGGGGGGGCTGAGAAGGGTGTGCGAGGCAGGAAATTATTTACATTTTTCATACATTTGTCTTTCCATTATAGGCTAAGCTTTTATAATCCAAGATATAATTTCTACCTCAAAAGAAGTTGGTGAAAGATAACAATTTCTAAGAAATGCCCCCTATCTCCCATTCCTGTGATTTCTCCTGGCTTGAGCTGCCACTTCTGTTTAACATTCAGTGCTGCAAGGTACAGTACAGAGCTGCTGCAATTTTGGGTGCTTATCTTTCAGTCAAGCCAGCCTTAATGAAGCTGTCAGCAATGAGAACAGAGACATTTGCTAGAAATTAAATAAGAAAGCCTATGTTAAAATGATCCTCCTTTTTAATGGTTTGAAATATTATTTATACTATTTTCTTTATATGCTACAGACTCAAACTCATATTAAAAAAAAAAGTCAAAAAGTGTGTGGGGCTGCTGGTACTGCACAGAAATTGCAAAAGGCTCTTTCAAAGTTACTGTTTGAGATCTCAGTATTTAATGTGCACTGAACTTAAACTATACTTTAATTTTCTGTGTCCTTAACAACTTTATTATCCCTCAGCTGTAGTGTCTCTGACAGAAACCTTTGTCTCTACTGCTCCCTATGAGTTCACACATCTGTCTGGTGTGAATTCTGCTCACTCTCCCTCTACCCTTATTTTTTGCCTTAAGTGTTCTCACCTTGAAAAGGTGCAATTCACATATCAGCCTAGTGCTTCAAAAAATGAGTGATTCTGCAAGCAGTGAAAAAATTTTAATTCCTAGGCCTGCATGCCTCATCCATACTTTCATCTTTCTTTTCTCTTATTTTGCTTAATTTTATTTTCTTTGTTCTGAGGTGCCTTATTGTTTGGTTGGTTGCTGGGGTATTTTGTTGTTGATTTTGTTTTTCCCTTTTCCTGAAATCCTTTTATTCTGGTTAATATGAACTCTGGCTATCAGATACTTATGGTGGTGCTGAAAAATATACAAAGAACAGCTATATAATTTATGCAGAAGATTAAGGAGGAAAACAAAACAAAAACCAAACACCAAAACAAAAGAAAAATAATCATATTTTTTAAAAAGCTTTAAATACTTCAAGGTCTTACTTTACAAACTATGAAGACTTCTGCATGGTTTTACACAAGAAGCTGGGATTCCTTCTCTATTTACTAAAATCTTTCTCTTGTATTAATAAGTTATTTGCATGAATGTATAAATACACTATCTGAGATTAAAACCACACTGACCCATGAACCTACCTGTATTATGAAGGGGGTCTCCCCTAAAGGCAATAGAGAGGAGTCCACCTTAATAAGAGATGAGTAGGACATCTGTTTAGCAAAATTTTATGGCCAAAATTTTAGTTACTGTGGTTACCTCCAGAATGGTAGTTGGTGGTGGTAATGCTTGATTCTGCTGAGAACATGTATGTTGTCACACCTTTCATTCAGGGGGAAATCAAATTATAAAATCTTTTTATGTAATGATAGAGATCAAAACCCAGAACACAGAGAAGCTTGTTGAAGACAAAGGCACACTGACTGAAAATACAGAAGTTGGAGACATTGATTTGGGGACAGGTTACTACGAACCTCTGTAAAGAACCAGATCTCTGAGTGCCAAGAGAGAAGTACAAGGTGTAACACTGGAAAAAACACTTAATTTAGAATAAATGGAAAGCATAGTTACTTTGAGAAACCTGCTATAAGAGTTTCTCTTTCTCTTCTTGCTGGTTTAGGAGGAATGGAACTACATACACATTTATTGCAAATGAAATATTTGACTAATTTAAAAAAACCCAAACCAACCCCCACCGCCAAATCCCCAACCCTCCAAACAAATGAATGAATAAACAAACCCCAACAAAACTCCAGCTCAGTAAAGCTGGATACATCACTTGTCCTTTGTGAGGAAACGAGTATAGGTTGATTCATATGGGCTGGAGACTCTGTCCTTGTTATGATTGAAATCTAAACTTTTATCTTTCAAAACAAAGTCAGAGAGAAGAAGCTGAGAGAAAAGGCAGAAAAGCAAAGTTAAAACTACAGTTTTGGTTCCCTATCTGGACTCCTCCTTGCACTGTGATAAAGGACCTTTTTTTCTGTAGCCTGAGTACAGACAGAGTAAAACATTAGTTATCAGCTGTCAAAAGATACTCCTGGCCACAGGAATATGTTTCAATTTCCTTCTGTTTTTGGATAGAGCATCTAGGCCGTGTATTTTTCTTGCTTCTAACATTTGTGTAATTTCAGGACATTTTCAGAATAAAGCAAATCTGAGTTATGCTTCCTGAGACAATTGCAAGAATCAAAATCTGGGTGAAGAACCCTTTTCAGGTTTGCAAAGTAAACCTCCCCTGGCACAACTTCAGGCCATTCCCTCAGGTCCTGTCACTGTCACCACAGAGGAGATCAGTGTCTGCCCCTCCTCTTCCCCTCACAAGAAGCTGTAACTGCAGTGAGGTCTCCCCTCAGTCTTCTCCACGCTGAACAGACCAAGTGACCTCAGCTGCTCCCCACACCCTCCTCTCAAAGTGCTTCCCCATCTTTTTTGCCCTCCTTTGGATGCTCTCTAATAGTTTTGATCTATTAACAATAATTTAAGACATTTCTTTTACTGTTAGCTGCCATGTTCCAATTAGAAGGATTTTCAAGTGTACTTTTATCTGAAGAATTCCTCCTACTGGAACATAACTTGTACTGGAAAACAACCCAGGGGAAGTTTTTAAATAAAGAAGGGGGAGGAGTGGAAATAAATAAGAAATGGAGACATTATTAGAAAGAGTGGAAGGTGGAAAAGAAAGGATGAAAAACGATGATGATAAATTAGATAAGGGAGACAGCTAAAGTCAGAAAAAATTTCAGTGCCATCACTCATTGCTATCTGTTCAAAATGTGTCACTCAAAGAGCTGCACATAACGTGACAGCTGTTCTCTCCCTCAGACCATCTATGTGGCTTCCATAGTGATGGCTCCAGTCTCAGGACATAATGACCAGATTTTTTTCCTACATCCTGTGACAGATTAATAATTTGCACTTAGTGATATTTCCTTCCCAAAGGTACCCCTAGTCTAAAGGCTTGCCATAAGGCTTAGAGAGAATCATTCCTGTATACAGAGCAACAGCTATAAATGAATTTTACGTTTTTGAGGAAATCCAAACAGCCAAGCTGTATTTCTTTAGCATCAACTGTTAGCATACAGTCAAGCTTGGTTTCTCTTTATCATTTTTAGTTAAAGTTAATAAATTAATTTTTATTTTTGTTCCATTATTGCCTGCTACAGAATTGTAACAGATGATGGTAGCAAGTAATATGTTTATGTCTGAAAAGTTGGTTTCTACGGTAGCTCTTGATCTGTAAAGAGAAAATGTTCTTTAATACTTATTTCACAGTCAATGAAAATACCCATGTGAGTATAGGATGTAGAGAGTAAACCACTGATTAATAATGAAAACACGTCTCTACTATACACAGACAGAAGAAAAACCCCAAGAAACCCCAGTATGTTTAACAATAGATCCTCCTCAAAGATGAGATTTCCAGAAATAAATAAGAGACTTAGGACAAATCCCACAGATTGTCAGTGGAACCTAGGCTCCCAAATCCTACCCCAAATCAATCAATTTTATTTGTACTGTAAGCCACTTTTTTTTCAACAAAGGAAAAACAGAAAGACTCTGAGTTATGTGAAAGATCCCTGTGTTTTCCATAAGTATATTTTGAACTCTATAATCACTGTTTTCATGTTTCTAATAAAAAGTTGTTCAAAGCTATTCATCTGCAATTACTGGAGTCTGATTGCCTCATTGCTTTCTGTTTGCCACAAGGTGAGACTTAATTTTAAAGCAGTAGTACATAGAATTTCTTGAAAGAAAATGTGCACATTGGAAAAGAATGAGCTCATTTTTCTTTTAACTGGAAAAGATTTGAAAGTTTGATGAACTCAAAGTGAGAGCAGGAGAAGTATGAGTTTGGGTTTTGTTTTTGTGGGTTTTTTTGTTTTTTTTTTTTAATTACATCCACAGGGGAAATATTCTTAATTTTCCAGAAGATGGAATTTTCTTAAGGCTCATAATCTGAATTAGTTTTATTGGCTGTTTGATAAAAGTATGCAACATTGATTTTACTATACTAAAATTTAATAACCAGCAAATAACCAGTGCACTTTATAATAAACTTGAGCACACCATGGGAAGGAGAAACTGTTATGGTCCTTTCTAACCAGTATGCACAGATATAACAAAAAAGATGATAAAAAGTTGTAGACATTGTGAAACACCGTTTAATAGATAGTGATTACATATATACTGAGGAATCAGCATCAGCCCTAAAAACTGGATTTGAAAATAAGAATCTAAGAGTATTAAAGGAGGTATTAGTACAAGAATTATACATGACAGTCTTGTGCAATAGGCAAAATATTTCCTGTGGCATTGCATGTTTTTGAATATGTTGCTTCATAATAAGTTCTGTTAAATGTAAAGTTAATTCCTTTGTATTACGTTCAGTTCTATGTACCCCGCCCCCTACCTAACTGTATTCCTTTGTTCCCTCTTCCCCGCGTGTATCCTTCCCGCCTTTTTCTAATGGTCCGTGCCTCGTGTAAACCCTTTCCCGCTTTTTTGTCCCCCCTCCCCATTCCTGATAATTAGTCCAAAGTGCCATCACTCACCCTCATTCTCCCCGAGACTGTATCCCACTGGTTAGAAGTTGCCCGCTCCACCCCTGTTCCCTCCTCTTCTATAACCCCATAAAACCCCCTGCGCACCGCGTGTCTTGGTCGGATCGGGGGCTCAGGACCAGGGGAATAAACCTGTTGCTGCTGCATCCGGATTCGAACCCTCTTTCTTCTTCCTCCGCCTCGCTGCTTTGACATCTCGTCGAGTCCCCTTTCTGGGGAAAAGAGCCCACGGTGTCAGCCGCCCGGTGCAGTCGGACACGAGAACCTGCTGTCCCGGTGCCTGAGCTAGCCGAGGGCAGGAGCGAAAAGCTCAAAAAAGGCACGGCGGCGACAATTTCCAAGACCTGCAGCTTTCTGTTAGAGTTCTTTCATACTCTTTCTGTATTTCTACACACCAACAGTCTTAACTCCATGTAGTATTATTTTCCTTCCCATCCATTCAGATGCTAGGTCTGTGAGATAGAATACCTCTCAAATCTCCACTGCCACATCTACTCAGAAGCCAGTACAACATGCTGGCTCTGGCCTCACTGCAGTCTCCCGTGTTGATAATGGAGATTTGCCAAGCTATCCCTCATTTGGAGACACCACTACCCCGTAAAAGAGCAGGTATTTTATATACTCCTGCCACCCCTGGCTGTAACACTGTGATCACCTATATATCCTTCAGTCTCCCAGCACTTCTAGCCAGATTACACTGAGTCCTTTTAGAATGAAAGAACTGTTTTGGTGGAAACAACTCCAGTTTGCTAGACATCTAGAAGATACTCATGGACTCAAAGAACTGTTTGGGTTTAAAGGGCTCTTTAAGGATTATCTAGCCCTGCCCATGGGCAAAAACACAATCCATTAGACCAGGTTGCTCAAAGCCCCATACAATCAGTTTTAGACACTTCAGAGATGAAGTGAAGCATCCACACTTCCCTGGGCAAGCTGTTCTAGTGTCTCACAAAACTCAAGATAAGTTTCCCCCTTATGCCCTATCTAAACCTACTGACTTTCAGTTTAAACATGTTTCCTTGTTCTGTCACCACAGGTTATTGGTAAAATATTTTTCTCTGTCTTTCTTGTAGGCACCTTTTTTATTCTGAAAGCCCAAAATAACGTCTCCCTAGAACTTTCTCTTCTCCAGTCATGCTTTTTCCATAGGAAATGAGTTCCAGCCCTCTGACCATCTCTTCTCTGGACCTGCTTCAACAGCTCCATGCCTTTCATGTGCTGTGGACCTCAGAACCGGATTCAGTGCTGCAAGTATGTATCTCATGTGAGCAGAACAGAGGGTGAGAATCACTTTCCTTGACCTGCTGGCCATGCTTCTCTTGATGTAACCCAGGATATCTGGGCTGCCAGATTAGTCAGCACCACTTGTCCCAGCTGAAGTGCTATTGAAGGATTTTGTTATTTAACATTTAACTAGGACCAGAAATATTTGTGTCTGTGTATTCCTGATATATACCTGTAGTGTGAAAATCTGAAAAATTACAGAAGCTGGGGCTGACAATGCTAGGGTTTGTGTTTATTAGTTATATTCAGTGCACCTGTTTCAAATATTAAGTTCATTTCTGCATATCATCTCTCACCCTCTTCTCCCTATATCTTCATTAATGTAAATGTGACATACAGAATTTCTCAGAATTAATTAGATTAGAACAAATCCCACTTCTAGCCCTAACAAATAATATAAATGACCACTATGTATTAAATTGTCTAACTACTGATGAAGTTAAACCACAAGAGGAAAAGAGCCTTTAAAAAAGATCAGCAGCTTTGTCTAAAACCCTGTATTGCTTTCAAAAATGATTTCAATGCAGCACAGTGAAATATAAAATAAATAATATCTTATATTTTTATATATATAAATAAAAGAATGATATATTTTACAAGTAGAATAAAAATGTGCAGTCACATCAACAAAATGTAAACAGCAATGCATAGGGGCAAAAAAATTGCCTGTGAACTCTGTCCCTTGGCTTCATGGTACATTTGATTCAGTTATTCATACATGAACTCTAACAGGACAATTCCCCCTCTCCCTAATATATTTGAAAATAGTTCAAAATACACAACACTTCAGTGAGAATTCTAGGTGTAAAAGAAGGTAATTGAAGCTTCTGGGTTTACTTCTTTACTAGCAGTGCTGACATTGGAGGTCTGCCTGATGCATATTACATAGATCTCTCTCTTTCTTCTTTAACACTCCTAGGTTTTGTCAAGGCACAGAAAGTGAGCAGATGGATCCTGTTCATGTTTTATTTAATTAAAAAGCAAACCTTTCCCATCTTTTTATTTTGAATAAACAAACCCTGTTTACTTTAAATATATGTGGTAAACTGTTGCTTCTGAAAACAAACTCACTTTTGGTCAACACCCCCCATTTAAGTTGTTCAAAACATACTCAGTGTTTCTGAAAGCATTGCCATATGTTTTAAAATTAATTAAATTTTAAAATGCCTTATCATCTGGCATTTTTATCTTTGAGAGGATTTCCTACTTATTTCCCCATGCTACAGATGTGTTTCTGAATTGCAACATCTGGCACTTAGTAATTGGGTCTTTGCTTCAGGCAGTAGTCATCTTTGGTCTAAAATTACAGCAAGTCTAAATTTAGATTCCTTATACTCCTGCTATTTTGTACCTCTCTCCACTCTGTTATGACACATATTTGGATAGATTAATGGATGAGACCCTATCTGTCAGTTGCTCTTTCTCTCTGCCAATTACCATTTCCTTCTGAGAGACAAAAGATTCACAAGGGGCAGTAGATCCTGTGAAATTCTGGTCTCTTGGTCAAAGCAAATTTGGAATCTCTTTGACTCACTCTTGTAATTTCTTTCCCTTTCATTTTTCCCACGTTCCTTTTNTCTTTTTCTTTTTCTTTTTTTTTCTTTTTTTCCTGCTCTCTTTCTCTCTTTTTTAAAATTTCATTCTTTCTCTCTGTCTTCTCTCTTCCTCTTTAACTCATTCTTGTCTTCCTTCCTTCCTTCCTTCCTTCCTTCCTTCCTTCCTTCCTTCCTTCCTTCCTTCCTTCCTTCTTTCTCCTGTACTACTCTTCTCATAAACAGAATGCTGCAGTTATGTTAAAATAATTTTTCTTTAGGATCATACACCATAGTTTTGAAAGACTAAAATAAAAAATATTTTCCTTGATCCCAAAGGAAAGAAGAAGAGCAGGTACCATAAAGAACTCTCCAGTAGCCGATTAAGTGGTATGATTGTGCAACAAAATATGTAAAGCACCTCCACCCAGGGTGGGTCAACTAATCATATAAGAGTTAAAAAGTACAGCAGTTATGTCTTGTAGGAAGGAATGCAAACTTTTAAATGATAGAATAGAAAATGTAAAAGTTTAATTCATAAGGCTATTCTAGGAAAAAGAAGGAGCAATTTGAAGTATTGAGTATGTGTGTTCACTGCAGATACTGTGTATGTAAAATTCAGCTGTGCTCATAAAGACTTCAGTAAATAAATCATTATATTTTCCCTTACTGGTTCAACTTTAGTTATTGATATAGACATTATATCACTGAATTAATACAGAATTCTGGCTAAATGACACTTGATCTCAAAGCTAAAAACAGTAGTTTTCCCCTAACTGCTACTTGTGTCATCAAAGAATGTCATCAGAGCTTGTCATCAAAGAATGAAACCAACTCTCCACCTAAATTCCAACCCCAGAAATAAATATGCATTCCAATTCCTTGTACTGTGTCCATATTCTTTGTGGACATTACATGTAACTTTAATACTATGAGCCTTTGAATTTTTCTAGAAAATATACACTTCTGTGCCTTTTTTCTGTGTTTGCTAAGCACACACCTGTCTCACTTCTAAAAGCAATTAAGTGCATCATAAATATTTTTCTTACTCAATTTCCACCTAAGATAATACAAGATAAGTATTAACTGTGGGATTTCTACACATTTTCTGCTTGTCTCCCTAATCACATTTATAAAGAACAGGGAAAGCTGAGCATCTCACCTGAGATGTATGTGGAACACTAGGGGTATATTTGTATTTGTAAACTGAGCACTGTCAATGTGTATCCTCTGACAAACTTTATCTGTATCCCAGCTCTCAAACTCTTCCGTCCTCCAGTGTGGAGCACCTGGCTCCTTGGGAATGGCTGCTACAGGAGTGTCAGCTGGCACAAGCTGTCTGGACCTCAGTGAGTATTTGAATGGCAAAAGGACTTCACTTTCAGGCCCATGTTTATTCCCTGGCTATTTAATTTACAGGTATAAGCCTCCTCCTTCAAAGACATCTTAAGTTTGTATGACTCATGCACATAGGATTAGCCTGCAATTGATTTCCTTTTTTCTTTATGATTGAAATGTCTAGAATTGACCCAGTAATCAGAAATAATTATGCCTCAGCTAAAATTCCTGTGCTATTTTAATGTCTTCCAAACTTAAATCATATACAGATTTCACTGCAAGTTTTACCTAGGTTGCTACATTATAAGAAAAATATTGTAGTTCCTCTTCTTATGGAATTCTTGCTCTCACATAATAAGATTTCAATTACTTTTTGTGAGTACAGGTATATATACATATATTGAAAAGAACTTGCTTTGATGAAAAATTTATTTCAGAATAACCATGCCTCTACAAAAGGGGTTGCATTCTTTCATCACAAAGATTTCTTTTAGATAACATGTAAAGATATGAAATTTATTTCAAGCCATAAAAAATCATCTTTCCACTCTTCCTCATGCTATTGGATACATATTTCCATGTCTATTTATGTGAAACAAGAATATTATCCATGCATCTCCTTCTACTACTGAAGGAAAGGCAAAGGGATTGCAGTAACCTAGCTAATTGTGACCTTATCCTTTCTGAGTTTCAAATTCATCCTTGCTGAGGAAGGCCATTGTCAGAGTGCATAGCTTGGGCTGTGGGCAGTCAGCAGCTGAGATAAAGACAGTCTGTCCTCTAACACTATTTTTATTGAGTACCTGCATAGCTAGGTAAAATTAAGCTGAGATATACAGTTTCTATAAGAAGTCCTAATCAATCTGTTTTTTGGACATCCTGGTTGACTTAGGAACCTGGAGAAAATTCAACTTGTCTTTGTTCCAAGTGTTCACAGATTATATGTTCTTATCCCTCTACAAAATTTTACTAGTTTTCTCTTTGATCCTGACAATATATTCACTTATTTTAGGGGTTATTTTTCCATCTGAATAGCTATCTTGCCTCCTTACCTCTTTCAGTCTGATTTAGGTATCTTTTTCACAGAATCTACCAAAGACTATGGATAAATATAGAAGGAGGATAAATGTGCCTGACACTTGCAGGCTACTGCTCTTGCCAGCAGAATGTAACTGCAGAAAGGGTTTAGCAGAAGAAAATAAATAATGACTAGAAAGATCCAAAAAAGGGGAAGAAAAGGAAAGGGCTCTGCCATAAGTGTGTTTGGACTGTTCAAAGGCATTCAAGCAGTTTCATTGCTCCCACTTTTATTGAGGCAAAGAATATATTCAGAAAATGTCATTTTAAATTTGAGACCAAAAATCTCATACATTTCTGATTTTTTCTTTAAATGAATGGATAATTTATGTTGAACAGCTTTTTCCAGATCAGGAACTGAAAGGCTTAATTTATCCAAAAATGCAGATCCCAATGATCATATGATAGTATTTTGGGATCAGAAGAGATCAAGGTAGAATGCCACAAAAAAAGGGAATGTACCAAAAGGGTTAATTTAAATTCAATCTAAAAGTGTACCAGTGTGTAGCAGCAACTTAAGCACAACACTTTACCTGTACCAAATCTGAGCTACTTTTTCCTCATTTTCTATTTCATCTATCTCTGGAGGCCTCTTTTTGCAATTCTGATATTGGTTTTTATCTGCCACTTGAACATGTGAATTGATCTTTATTTCATATTCATGACTGAAGCTCAGTTTCCAAATTACATTTTCTATAGATGTACTTGTCTTTGTGATGGAAACATTACTATCCAAATGCTCAGCTTTACAGGAAGAACAAGTTCAACCTCTTAAAAGAAAGGAAAACCAAACAAGTCTCTCAAATTTTGAAAATGAGAGCTGGTCTGTCATAAGGTGATGCAGATTTGGTATGGATTTGAAGACATTTTGTCACCTTCACTCACAGGACCTTCAACTTTTTATCTAGGATTCCAAGTAGACCTTCTTTGGTTTCAGAGGCTTTAAGTCAAGTTTTAGTATTCTCAGAAGTGTTGTCAGTCAAATCATCCTTATCTCTTTTTATTGATCCCCTGAAGTTTCTGAAAGACAAAGACTTTAAAAAGAAATACATGTTATTATTAAATACATACAAATAAATGCAGTCCCCCCCATGGAATTTGTGTTTTAGAGAATTTTATATCATATGCATCACTGAAAAATTTCCTTCAGTCAGGTCTCATCAGTGCACTTAGTTTATTCATCTGGATCACTCATGTTTGCCACTCAGTTTTACTGCCTTTAAAAGCTGCATAGATTAAGAGACTACGGTAGTACTACATAGAGCTACATTGAATGAGTTTGCTTTCAGCAGCTACTTTGGTGAGCTACATGTAATCTAACAATTAGATACATTTTATTTTCATTCTATGTTTTGTAATTGTTAGAAGCTGCAAATATTTTAGAGTCCAACAAAGTAATGAGCTACTGCTTATATTTAGAAAAAAATTATTTTCAGGGATGTCTATTCAAACATGTGATTCTGTGTAAATAGGATGAACTAATATATTTACATCTTTAAATATAAATCAGCTAATTTTTTCTGATCTCCTTTTCCAGTAAAATTGTGTGTTGGCATCAACAGTTCTCTAAATCAGCACTAAATTAACAGGCTACAGACAAATAATAAGAAACTCAGTTCTATGTACCAAAAAAAAAGCCTAAATTTTGAAATTTTGCACACTAGTCATACATATCTTCCTACTGTGTTCTTCAAAAATAACAGGAGGGCAAAGAACAGGAGCTAAAGAAGCCTGGTTTTGAAAGGTATAATTTGCAACCAGATTACTTTGCTACATTAGAAAATCAGTTTAATTTTAATTCACTTTTTATCATAAGACAACATAGAACAATATAAATATGGACCAAAAAAATTGCAAAACAAAGTAATAGTTATAGTTTGTAATGCTCAAGTGTCAGGATAAAGATCTTTGTAGTTGAAGGAAAACATGAACATGTATGTATGCTATATATAATCTCTGTGTACATAGATATACACAGATTATTTCTGAGGACAGTCTAGTAAAATGCATTAGCCACAATAAAAACAAATATTACTAGGGGCAACTGCCTTAATAAATAATTCATTTGTATAAATAGATTTCTGCAAGATTACTAAAAAAAGAGAATTTTTGGGGTGTTGTGTTATTAGCATTTAAAATAGTCAGATTAGATAGAAAAATGTTACTAATAATGACAGTGCCCTTACATGATAGCTAGTTGCTGGGTATAATAACCAAAATATTTTTATCTAAAATCATCAGAGCTAATATAATCTCAGACACAATTTAGTCAGTTTCAATTCCCAGAACAGATGGAATTGTAGGCAACACCCTTAAATAAAAAGTTTATGGGAGAAACCTTTAAACAAAACTGGGCCATAGCTAAGGTGGGGTGGGGGTTGTAACAAACTCTAGGTTATAAAAGAGAACTATCTTAGATATCAGTAAAGTTTACATGGCTAAAGAGAATAAAGGCTGAAGTGGAATCTTTTTGTGTCATCAAATTGTTTACAGTCTAATAAGAAAATGGAAGCTGTTAATAAGAACTCTTCAGAGATATAAAGAAAAGAAAAAATGAGTGCCCTTCCTTCCTTCAGAAATGGCTTACCACAAGAAATAGAAATCCTTACCACAAGTTTTGTCTCATTGTTCATGGCTAAGTTCATTCCCAGACCTTGGTGCACACCACCATGGTTTTGGAAGGAGATGGACAGCAGCAGAGCAGGACTATTGACAAAAGTCAGGTGTATATTCAGGTATCTGGGGCCAGGTGGATTCTACCCAAAAATGGAAACTTTCATTTTCCATGCACAGTCATGGCCATTGGGGGAGTTTCCTCATGATCAGCAAAAGAAATCTTCTACTCATTTTTTTGAAAAGGTGGGAAGACAGAGTTGTGAAATAATAGGAGGGTTAACTTCATCTTAGTCTTTAAACAAATAGCATATCCTATTAGAAAGCATTTTTAATAAAGGAAGGCAACCAGAGACAGGAAAAATGGATTTATGAAGGCCATATCATGTTTGATCAGCAGGATTGTTTTTTGAGACAAAATGACTAGCATGCGAATGAGGAAAATGGGTGAATGTAATCTGACTTCTCCTTAGCAAGGATTTTAGTAACATCTTGTACAGCTGGTTTGTTTTAAACTGAAGGAACTAAAGGCTAATCCTGTTAGATGAATTAAAAATTGACTAGACTGAACAGCTTAGAGGGCTGGAACCAATGATTTGAAATTCAGTGAATGGCCAGTAACACATGTACTATCCTGGTGGCTGAAACTGAAGCCAGAAAAGTGATATCAATATATTTCTAGTAAGCATACAACATGAAATTATAAATGTTAAGGTAAAAGATCATGGTGAGAAATAATTTGTAGTGCTATATAAAGATCTGAACTCACATGTCTCAGAAAGATAGATTCAAGTGGGATTTATAGAGCAATACCGAAATCAGGCCGATGCAAGAAAAACTTACTTAAATTACTCTGGAAAATAAAGTCTGTGCTTCTGTCTCATGAACAGATCAAGGATGGCTGTGGTGTAACAAATGCCAAAAAAGAAAGGGATATGATGAAAATGAATTATTATTATCTGGCAGGGTCTAAATTTATTCCAGATTTTCAGATTAAAGTTTACAATCCAAAAGAAGAATAAGAATCAACAGAGGGAGTTTCACCAAAATCTGTGAATTTCAGTGAGAGTTGCTTTCATATTTTTAATTTGCTTTTCACTATAGATCAAAGTGAAATTTAAGGAAATTATCTGCCCACAGGGTAGATATGAACTGTAGATATGAAGTGCTAAAGCAAATTTTTGCCATCTGCTCTAACAGTACACAAGTACAAGCAAGAAGGAAGAGGCATAGGACATCCTTTCTGCTTGGAGTTGAGGGGAAAAGCATATTTTTGAAGTGAGATTATATTTACAGCAAACTTGGGCAGTCTGGAAATAGAGGTGCCATATAAACTTTGTGGATAGAGCTCTCTTGGGATTCAGATTATCTGTAAGAGTAGGGAGGAATTTGAGATTATTCTGTAGTAGACAAAAAAATCAGTATTACTTGGGAATTTTTCAATTGCATACATTCTGTTGATGAAAGACACTGTTTTTTCAAACAATTGTTTATAGGTAGGTATTTTTAACTTGGTAGGAACAAATGTCAAATGAGCAGGAAAGGTATGAAATCTTTCTTTTTGGGGAAATACCAGTAGAGACTTGACTCAGTTACTTGGGGTCCAATTTAAATTGTTTATTTCCTGAGTCTATTTGACTCATCCCAGATGTTAAACTTACTACTTCTTAAGAGAGTTCTCTGACCTAGTGAATAAGATCAACTCTTGTAAGATTATAGATCTCTGAATATCTTCCAGATCAATTTATTCAAGCAATTGCTAAACAGGCAGAGGCTTGGACCGAAATTTCCCAAAACTCAAATGTGGGCCAATTCCATTCTTTGCAGTCTTGCTGTCACTTTTTTTCACATTTTTAATGTGTCAGGATTATTCTGAAAGAGCACACAAAACCATTTTGATTCTCAAAACGTTAACTAGTGAAAAATGTGTTTTCTGCTAATTCGTATAGAAGTTCCAATAAAGAGCCCAACTGATGAATCATAAACCACAAATAAAAGTCACACTCCTTAGTTCTTCATAGGCGTTTTATACTTCAAACATTTGCTGTCAGCCTTGTAAGACACCTGGTGTGCTGCTGTATCATTGAATAAGATTAGATATTTCATTTATATTGAGGAGATTATGAACAGTTCTCCCACTGAGTGACAAGACATTGGATTGAAAAGATTGAACTGTGGGTAGGTATTTGAATACACCAAGGTTAGATATGTAACCTAGATGACCAGTTTTCCTAGGCTCTCTAGACAATGGATGAAGAAAAGAATAGATTTAATTCAGAGCAAGACCTTGGTCTTTTAGGGGAGAAGCCTACCATAGTGATACTGATTATCCTGCAGCAGACAAGTCTGGATGCTGAAATCGGTATGTACATTGCCACTGCAGTGTCTCAGTTTTGACAAATCAATGTTTTCCATCACAATTAGATTGCTGAAAAATTCCCCGTCAGTGCCAACTGGCACATGTTTACAGCCAGAGTGACTCAGGCACATCCATTGTCCACTGGCACACGGAGCTGCTGTTCAGACCAACACTGGGATACGATCAGTGTTTGGCAGGTTGGTCTGAGTGCAGCAGCAGAGATGCCTCTCTCATCCTCTGTGCCTGCAGCCCCCATGGTGGCCCTGTAGAATGGCCCAGAGAACAATTTCTCTCCATGTAGCAGCAACTCTGGATGCAGATGAGTGAAGGAAATCCCTGAAAGAAATGTTTTTCTCCCTATTTAGGTGTTTTATTGGACTGCAAAGGTTGTGCAATGGCTATGGCCTAGCCAACAGAGTAAATGTGGTTACTTTTTTCAAAGAAATCAAGTAAAGAAACTAAAAAATATTTAATCTATGATGAACACTTTCTTCATTTAAAGATGAAAATTTTCATTAAATTGATTGAGATAGTCTATAATAATTTTTGCCACAAAATAATTGTTTTGTCAAAAAGGCAAATTGATTTTTTTAAAGTTTTTCATTTTCCTTCAGCCTGAGCTATTTGCCTTATTTGACTTAAATTAATGAATAAATAAATTACTCACCACATACCACTCCCCCCCCCCTAAAAAGGCACTTCTGGACACTTGAATTCAAAATGAGGAGAAAAAGCCTCACTGAGAAAAGATATAAGAAAAATATTCAGTTCTGTTGTCCTCCAATTCTTCAGAATTATGTACAGGCCCACTGACTTCTGCAAAACATGGTTGCAATAAATGGTTTGGAGTTCACCTCATGTAGGGCATCACTACTTAGCAGGATATAACTGGCATTTTGCTCTCTGATGCAAAAATGTTTCACACAACAATACAAATATTGCCACCACTTACCTCAAGGCACTGATTCACTTAAATAACAACTGCTTTCTTTTTTTTCACACTGCTGTACCTTCCCCCTTGGTGTTAGCTTAACACCAGGTGGCCTGAGTTGTGTTTCCTGTCAGAAAACTCTTTGTAAAATGAACTGCATTGCTACAGTCTCTATTCCAATCACAACTAGTGTCAGTGCTGCTCTTCCTCAGTGCACCTTTGGTAATTCTCCAAATACTGCCTTTATTTTTCCTGCAACATTTACATATGCATCATTTCACTTCTAATCCACCAAGGTTAGGATTTCCACAGTTGTCCTGGCTTTTGTTCCTCGTTTATAATGCATTCTTCCTGCAGTACTTTCAGCAAGTGCTTTTTCTCTCACTCTTTCCTGTACAGTTACACCTTCCTAAACCATAATATTTCTGATTCTATTTTTGACTAGCTGTGTCGCTTCTTCATGGGGAAAGATTTTCAAGCACACCACTTTTCATAAAGAAGGAATTGTCTAACACCTTCCCTGGCATGCAATTCATGTATATATAGTTGCTAATCATATAACCATAGAATTATAGAATAAAGTAGGGTGGAAGGGATACCTGAAGGACATCTGGTTCCAAATTTAAACACTTCTGTTGTTTATTGAAAACAGTAAAATCTATGATACTCCTGTTCACACTATGTTCTGTGATTATGATAATGAATAAAAGGGCAATTAAAACTATTTTCTACATGTCATGGAATACACGTATTCTTTGATGATAAATGCAATCGATGTGAAAGAATTAAGCGTTTTGGATGTTCTAAGCTGTTTGATCTTGTTAAAAGGAGTGATTTTAGGAAGATTTATCACAGTTAGGAACCAAGTACCCTCACAGAGTATAAAGACAGCCTATTATAACAGAATTCTTCAAAAGAGGGCAAGTGTGAGCTGCATCATTTCAGAGCTACCCTTAGTTTAGTTCATTTCCGATAATCAGGACTTTCTTTGAGAGGATCAACTGCCATTTCCGTTTCTAAATGCTTGTAAGGAATGTATGATGTCTGATCTGGTTAATTGAAGGTCATGCCAATCATAAAGCTAAAATGAAAAAGTATATATAAAAGAAGAGCTTAGCAGTTCCTGTTAAAATGGGAAGTATCTGCAGTATGCCTAATTGTTATTGTTTGAAAATTGAATCTCAGGTTTTTTTGAAGCAAAATTTTTATTCTAAACCAAAAATAATGATACTGATTATCTTTTCTAATTGACTAAATTTGAAATATGCAGACTTGTTTGATCTTTGGCAGATTGCTATGAGATGGCACTGCATTTGAGATATATGAGAGTGAGAACATACCAAAGAGAGCTGCAGGCTAATTGCATCCTTGTTCAGGCTGAGGGAGTTTTACATTTGACTTCACTTAGAACAGATTTATTATGGTTCAGACTGAATTACAGTCTGAACAGTCTGAAGCTTCGTGTAGTAAATTGCTGGTGCATCTAAGGTATGTAACCCTTCCAAAATAAAACAGTATGAATTAAAAACCAAAACTACCTGTTGTTTTTATGGTAAAGATAGGAAATGTTAGGAAAGAAATTTTTCCTTTTCTGTTTCAATGAAATGCTTGTAATTGTTTATATCCCAAAGGGTAGGACAAATCTTCAAGCTAGGTAATATGGGTTATTGAACTGCTGTGAAGAACTGTCTCATTCTTCTGTAACTCTTCTCACGTTTCTTATGGGTGTAGACCACTTTTTATTTTGTGTGTGCATGGCTTTGACCACTTATGTCACAAAGCCCCTATATGCACTATATGCAATGTAAAATTCTTATTACTATTTAAATAACAAAGTTCTTACAATATATTTGAATTTTATTAGGTGATCTTGTCTACTTCATAGTGTGCTGTTTTTGGCTATGATAGAGTTAATATTGTTCCCAGTAGCTGGTACAGCGCTGTCTTTTTGATTTAAAATAAAAATAATATTGACAACACACTGATGTTTTAGTTGTTGCTGAGCAGGGCTTGCACAAGGTCCTGCTTCTCACACCACCCCACCAGTGAAGACAGCGGGGCTGTACAAGTTGTTGGGAGGGGACACAGCCAGGACAAATGACCTCACCATATGGCCTCATGCTCAGCATACAAAGCTGGAGGAAGAGGGAGGAATGGGAAGGACACTCAGAGTGATGATGTCTGTCTTTCCAAGTAACATCATGTGTGATGGAGCTCTGCTCTCCTGGAGGTGGCTGAACACCTGCCCACCCATGGGAAGTGATGAATGAATTCCTTGTTTTGCTTTGCTTGCATGCACAGTTTTGCTTTACTTGCTAAACTGTCTTTATCTCAACCCACAAGTTTTGTCACTTTTACTCTTCTGTTTCTCTCCCCCATCCCACTGGGAGGGACTGGGTGAGCTGCTGGGTGGGGCTGAGATGCCAGCTGGGTTAAAATCACAGCACATAGTTAATGAGTAATCATTTCCCCCCTGCATTTCCAATTGCATTGACCAAACTCCATTGAAATAATTCAACCCAATGTGCTTCTATTGTTCACACTGAGGCTTTCATTATTCTGTATGACATTGGATGTATCTGATGTGTATTACAAGGGCCAGCCAGTTAACTATTGCCAAGGCTATGCCTGTTTGGATTGTTCAGCTATTATTATTCACATAATATTCAAATTCATATGGAAATAAGAAACTCAAAGACTGCCTTTTTTTGGTCTTCAGTAGGAACAGAAGATACCTAATTCTCATCTTGGCAGGTGAAGAACATGCCCTGATGCTCCTGGGGTACTGGGACCAGGTTTAGAGTTTGGTAACAATGTAACAGATGTTTCTAAAGTCACTAAAAAAGTCTGTGACTACCAAGTAATCCTTTTTTTAAAAGGATTTAATTCTACAGAGAGCATTTAATGAAACCAGTTTATATTAATCCAAGAGAACACTGTTCAAAAACATGCTCTTGCCAAGCAGCACAAGTTGTGGCACCTATGTGGTACCCTATGTCTATTGTTTAACAGTGCCAGAGAGCCCTTACAGCAGGAGAATCACAGAGGGATCAGGCTCAGCTCCTCCTCAGTTTGTGGAGTACCTCAGGGAGCCCTTTGTGACCAGAAACTAAAGTACCAAACCACTTGGGTCTGCAGTGGAGCTGTTGGGGAAAAGGGTGGGAGAGAAAAATAAAGTCTAGAAGAATATGCAGAAAGTTCTACATGTTGAATTTTGCAGAGCTTTTCATGTCAAGGAGTAAAACTGTTCAAAGGGTGAAGAATTCTGGTCCACAGCCTTTGATCAGTCTCAAAATTAGGTGAAACTCTAGGTAGATGTTGAAATATATTCCTCAGTGCTAATAAATTTCTAACAAGCTAGATATCTAACAATATCAATCATACATGTAGTCTTCCTCTATAATAGCATAAACCAAAGATTGAATATAATTTTTGGGACAGTCTTAAGGAAAAGATTGTTCTTCGTAAGCTCAGTTACGCGGTTTGTTATGCATGAATTCATCACTCCAGCTGACTGGTTCTCATGGCTGAGCATATCCAGTGGGTTCACGTGTCACAGTAAAACAGTCTCACACCTAATGCTTACAGAGGTTTGCAAAGCAACTAACATTTGCTATTTTAAAATCATTTCACAATAGCTGAAGATGTAGCGACAACGTGGCCTTAAAAAATAATGGAAAGGTGAAGTACATTTCCATCCCACTCAAAGACACCTCTGTACACTGGGAAAGGGAGCCCGCACTACATTTCCTCTGTGACCTCATTTTGTGTCCAAATATGTGCCACTGAGCCCAGCAGGGTGTCCTGGCTCTACCTCTGTGGTTTAACAGAAGGATGATGGCACCCTGCTGTTTGCTGCTGGCATTCAGGGAGGTCTTTTTTCCCTCACTCCTGTGCATGTATATGCTCGCATATATATATTTTTTTTTTTTTTTTTAAATATTTATATATATATATATGTATGTCAATATATCAATATATCAATATCAATATCTATATCTATATCTATATCTATATCTATATCTATATCTATATCTATATCTATATCTATATCTATATCTATATCTATATCTATCAATGTATAACCCAGAAAATGAGACAGTTATGAAGAGCTGCCCTTTTCAAGGACCAGCAGAGAGAGAAAGAACGTCTACAGCATTAGCAGGTACAATGTCCAATCCTGCTATATGGGCAATATTATAAGTAAGAGATTAACCCAGAAAAAGATATTTTTCTTTTAAAAATAAAAAGAGCAAAAGCTAATTAAAGTATGTTGGAAAGGACTGTCTTTAGGAAGGAAAGCATTAGAGGTCAGAAAGCTCATTGCTAAAAGGTAAGTCCCTTAACTAAAAATAAGTTGTTCAATTAACAAAAAACATTTTAAAATTACAGAATGTATCATACGAAAATATTTAGGATTTATGATTCTTTCTCTTTCCTGGTGATGAAGTTATTTCTTTTGTTCCTCTTTTCATTATCAAAGCAGACTTCAGCTGTAGAACTTTATTAAAATGGCAGCTCCCACTTAGAGAAAAACTCTATTTGGTAAATGGATACCCTGACAAAGTGAGTCTGTGTCTAAAAACTAGATGGAATATTTTTGTCCTTTATGTGCATGACGTATGTGAACAGGAGTACAGGCACAAATGTTTAGAAGTATGCATTGGTTGATATTTGTCTAGCAAGTGTCTGTGTTTTAGTCTGTAAAGACATTAGAAATCACAGACAGTTTGTTTTTCACATGATTCCCGTTGTCATTAAAATCTCTATAGCACAGTCACATCCAACAATTGAAACTAATTTCAAAGGGCTCAGATGTGTGGCTTTGACACAGACCAGCATTAGAGGCTATTCAGCAGTAGCAGCAGCAGTTCCCTCCTCTCACACTGGTGACTCTCTGACTTCTTCCAACAAAGGAGTAGGTAGGCACCAGCACATCATGCAGAGGTCTGTCAGAAAAGAAGAACTTCAGAGGCCAGGAGGAGGTATGGTTTTTAATTTTCAACAACAAGGTTAGCATTTTCCAATCCCTGGAAGGTTTATCAAGACATGCATGGACTTTCCCAGTTGATAGACCAGATCCTGGTCCTCCCATCCCAGATATTGCACAGTACATTACTTTGGCTGTCCCAGCTGCACCAGCTATGAGGACTATTTCCTTTAGTAGAGGAACAGAGAGATAACAGAGAAAGATCATGCCATAGCCTTCCTCTGTTGCACCAATTCAGTTTATCTTTGTTCATATTATGCTGCATCTCCCCCAGAGGTTGCAACCAGCCCAGTCTTCTCCAGAGCTGTTTCTGAAATCTTGCACCAGACACAAGTACTCATTGCTTTATATTTTAGTTAATTTTAATATATCAGGTAGTTTTTGTACCTTCTTGAATGTCCATTTTTATGACATGAAGAACTCTACATCACTTTTAGAACATGGCCAAGAAAACCGGTTTTCAGGAGATTTTGCCAGGTATTTTATGCCATGCTTTTTGAACTGTTCACTAAAAACTTACCTTAAACTTGGATAAAAATATAATTTGTGGCATGAACTGTTATATGAGGAAAGAATATGCAGCAATTTAACAGTTAGGTATGTCAGATACAGGAATGATATTACTAGACATTATCATTCTTTTCTTTAGCAATATCTAGGCAGGAGGTCAGAAAAAAGTATATAATACCATTTATGTTCCTTCTTATTGATATACTTTTAAGAGCTACTTGAACCTCTCGCATAGGGCTTCATTTGGTGCTCCTTGAAGTTAATGGAAAACATTGGATCGACTTAAGGCCATAGTTCAAGCCTATAATTGATCTAAATGAGATACTAATCAGGTGTGTATATAAATATCTCTGCTTCCTCCAGTTACTGGTACTACCATTTCACTGTATCTTGTCTTAAGCTACATGCATAAGTCTCTGAAAGAAATCACTATTTCCTTCTGCAGGGCTACCTAGAAAGTGCACAAGTGAAATATGAAATTTGAAAGAAAAAAAGGGAAAAGACAATTTAAAATAACTAAAATTTTTTATAAGAAGAAAAAGTCAAAATATTGGTTATACAAATTTTGACCACATAAACAAGGAATTCTGGAGACTTCCAAAAATTTTTCTTTTTTGACCTTTCAAAAGCAGACAAATAAAATGAAACTGAATACCCTCCCACTACCAAATCCATTTTACTGAAGGTGACCTTCAAAGACTTCTGAATGTTTCTGATTATCTCCAGACAAAAAATGTGACACATAATTGTTAATTTTATATACCTGAATATATTTTTTCTGTCAGGATTTCATAACAATGCCAGAGAAAACAAGATCTGAATGTAACTAATGGGCCTGCATGTCATTGTTCAAAACAAAATTTTAATTCTTGGATTAAGTCTTTTGGAATGGGATGAAAAAAAAATGGAAAATGTTAGATGTCTGTTCAGATTGTCTCCCCTAAATCCTGAACCAGAGTGACATGCAGATTCCTACTAATTAAAAAAAGTCAGCAATTGTCTAGCAGCAAGAGTCTTGGGAAAGCAAATGACTAGGACAGCCAGTTTTTGCAAAAACAGAGCTTGTTTTAGTGAAAGAAGGGCTTGGCACATCCTTAGCCTGCTGGTATGTCTGGATCACAGGTGCAGGAAATCTGTCCCTTCCCAGAAGATCAATCCCTTTGTGCATGCACAGCCCATGGAGCACTTCCACGGGAGCACTGGACCTGCGTGACCTGTGTAGCTGCTCTGTCACCAACCTCCTGCCAGGCTGGCAGAAGGTCAGCCCAGGAAAATGGAAGCTGGTGCAGGATTATCAGGCTGAGTGCCCTTCAAAGGGTAAGGGAAAGAGGTACATAGCAGAAGAGGTGCAAGAGAAGAAAGTCTTGTTAATAAATAAATTTTCTACCTTTTCCATGGTATGGGTTTTGACTGCAGGACAATCCTAACACAGTGCAGCCATATTTTTTCTACAATTTTGTCAAGTTTAATGTCATCACAACCTTATCAACCAAAGCTATGTAGATTAGACAATGCCTAGAAAGAACTTACAAATAGATACAAATACAAAAACTATTTTAGAAATAAGGTGGAAAACAATATAGTTAATTAGTCAGTAAATTATTCAAGTCTCACGTGGGTGTATTAGGAGCATCTGTTGTACTTAACATCAAACGTTGTCTGATATAGTCTGACTTTTAGTTACTATCTGTCTATACTAGATAATTATCTATTGGATAGATACTAAACAAATCCTGAGGCCAGTGGAACACACTTGTCAGCTGGACCTAACTCCATTTATCACCACGCTCTGTGTCCAACCAACCAGCCACCTTTTACACAGTGAACAGTGCACCCATCCAAGCCATGTGCAGACTGTTTCCCCTGAAGAATGCTCTGAGAAATGGTGACAAAGGCTTTACTAAAGACTAGACAGATAATATCCATAGCTGACTTTCAATTTCTGTAATAAGTAATAATGTAAATCTTGAGAATTTCTGTCTCAAGAATTAGAGATCTGTTACAGAAACAGTCAAGCTTGATGCAAAAACACAAAGCAATGGAGAGAGCATCTACACTATTGAGTCATAGACTTTCCAGGGACAGATGCAGTGTTATTGCAGTCACTGTTTTCTAACAATATTTCATTTGAGAATAGAAAACAACTTATATTGAAAATGTGCAGAGAAAATATGAATCTAATGTTATGGCCAAATTAATATTTGTATCTTACATTGAATACATAACAGACTGTTAGTTCAGTCATTCTTCTGCTCTATGAAATTGCAATCTTTGTCTGCAAATAGTTAGAAAAGGATTTGAGGTTTATATTTACAGAACCAAGGTGAATAATCTGCTAATTGACAGTTTCTGAATGTCTTTAGTTGTTTGATGTTTTGCTGTTGTTATTTTTATGGGGGTTTGATTTACTTTTAAAAGATAAGGTATTGCACAACTTCCAAAATCACAAGAATGTGGAACACAGGAAGAAGCGGTGCTGAGGAAAAAAGAGTTCTTTCAGATAGTAAGGGAAGCACAGTCATTAGAGAAACACAAAATACTTTCTTCAAAGGCTCCTGTTACAGTGAATAATTTGTCTTATTCATCCACTGGGGATGTCTAGTAAAGGCATATCAGCGCACGCATATCAGTGTCTGGAGTCTTGTAATTATACTGTATTTAGTTTCTCCTTTTAATGATTAATTTTGTTTGCACATTGGGATAGTGTTAAAGTGTTCTGTCTCTAAGTGGTTGTATTTGCATTCCTTAGACTTGGGAACCCTTGAAAAGGATTAATCTGGGATTTTCCCTGTTTGCTCGTCTCCCGACAAATTTTGCAACTGGTGACTTGCCCACTGTTTGACATTACAGTGATAATCACGCCCTTTGTTTTAGTACTCTAGAGACTAGATAAAATTTGCACTGCCTAATGCTAAGCCTTGTGATGTAGTGGGTCATGGAAATAAAGATACTGGGATGTGTGGAATTCTGAAGTGTCGAAAAGAAGTTGCAAGTTTTTTTTACATCCAAAGGAAACATCAAATTTGTTACATACATTTATTACAGAGGAGAAGAGAGACCACAGAAGTAATTCAAAAAATTCTAGGCATATGAGAGCTTGGTATTTTAATAGTATTTCTTGGTGAGGCTCAAAATAGTTTGTCTTTCACATGGAGAAAAAATAGCTTGGGGTCTCAGAATATGTATTCTCTCAGTGCAGAAAAAACAGTCTTTCTAAATGGTGGGGTTTTGGATTTTCTTTTACAGAAGAATAGTATTTATTTCCCAATCAATATAAATCCTGCATTGTATACATGCAAGTCAAGCCTTCTTAGGTTGTTCTTCCTTCAGATCCCTCTTATTTTCAAGGAAACATTTAGCTACTGAAACTCACTCAAAGAGATTTCCATTTTTTACAGAGGCTGCCTCTCGGGAATTACGCTGCATGATCTTAACAACTGTGTTCTGTTTCTGTTTTCTGGCCTTCTGCTGAAGAAAAGGTTAAAAGTGCCCACAGTGACAGTGAAACCTGGCCTGGTAGCAAGCCTTAAACCTGACCTGCACAAGCCTTAGGGAGAGTGCTCTGCCCCATCTGATTCAGTGCTCCGCTGCTGCTTTCGGAGCGCGGCCAAAGCAGGACAGCGGCGCCAGCTGCGCTGTGGCTTTTGCTTGTGCGTGGTGTCGGCACACGTCACCTGAGACCACCAAATTGTTTTCACAGGCAAATGAGCTCTACTTAGGAGTCATTCCAGCACAATTTCATTTTCAACAGAGAAACTTAAATTACCTGCAAGTCCATTACACATGCAGAAAGAAATTAGAGAAATATTTTTCTTAAGTTACTGGCCTGGGATACTTTTCTCTTTATAAGTTTCAGAAACTTCATATTTGTGCATATATTACATATAACATCTCCCAAGGAAAAGGAGAAAAGAGCACCTGGGATCAGTCACAACATTTCTTGCAGAGGTCTTGATTATTTCAACAACTGGTATTTATAAATAAATGACACTTTTTACTAAAAATTGGGTAACAAAAATAAATTAACAAAACCAAACCAAACAAAAACAACCTCCCAACACAAAATAAACAAACAAAAAAAAAAATCCCCAACCCAAGAACCAAAAAATCCCTCAAAAGGGAAAACTACCAGAAACTCAAAAATAGAATAGGTCAGATGAATAAGAGATAGTAAAACCTTTAATATAGAGAAATTTTAACAGTTAAAAACAAGTCTGCTTCTTTATTATTTGGAAGCTTGGTGGGTATATTTCCCTGTCTAAATAATTTTGTATCTTAAGCCTTGGTTAAGTTACAGACCCATGATCTATATTGCATGTTTGCGTCCTTCTCCTTTTTTAAATTTTTAGGAATCTATTTTCCATTTTGTTAAATATACTCTATTACCTATGAATGGTTATTTCCCCTTCATACATGCAGAATAAGATCAAAACCTTCACTGTTTACTCATAACAGACATTTGGCTTCACAGTAATAATTTTTACACCTGCTTACAAAGCCCACCTGCAGCCTTCGAAAATACATGTTTAGATTTGCTCCCAACTGTTCCTGTGCCTCCTGTGTTCTTGTTTGCTTGACTTCTTCATCTGATCTAAACACCCACGCAGACTGAGCAATTCACAAAAGTGAGTATCTCTTTGCAAGCAGTGATTCACTTCTGCTGTTATTGCTTCATTTGTGCTCCACAGGAAATGACAACTGAATGTCCACAAAGGTGCCTGTCAGCTCTTCCACCCAGTTTCAGCAAAGGCCACGGCTTTCTTGGGGGCAGTATGCAATTCTAGTATTCAAAGTCAGCATTTTTTGAGTGTTAAATTTAGTAAATATTTTACCTACCATACACCATCTCAGAAGTAAGAATAAGGACCTTAATGATCCTGCCAAATACCCAATTGCTTAATCTATCCAAATACCCATTTCAAAGATACAACTTGACCGTGAAACAGAGATCTGTTACTCAGAACTGATACTCTTTAAAGAAAAACATTACATAAAGAAATAATTTGCCCAGCTCTGGAGCATATATTTTACAGCTGTCATAGTCAAGAAACCATTTTCAGCACTGTGCCATGGAATGTGCTAACTGGTAAAATCAAACTTAGAGGGCTGTGAGCTTCAATCCATTTTGGATCATAAGAAATCAGTGTGTTCATTTGTCATCTCAAACAGCCATGCCTTAGTCCGTGAACAACATGCAAACCAATGTGCAGAGCAACTTTGAAATATAAGTATCAGATGTGAGACTAAGGTTCAGAATACTTGAAGTTAATGCTCAGGTGCTACATTGATAAGCATAGGACAGATCTTTGGAGAAAGACAAACAACAGGAAACATCAAACATCCTTTCATCCTTCACAGTTCATTAAAACTGTGTTCCACAGTTCATCTGAAAGACAATATCACCCATTTGATTTTGAATATGGTATGGTTGTATTAGCCCAATGTCCTAGCAAGAAAGACCAGATCCACAAAAAAACAACCAACCAACCAACAAACCCAACCAAAACCCTACAAAAAACCCAACTAAACAAAATACTTATAGAATCACTTCAGTTGGAAAAGACCTTTAAGATCATTAACCTGGCACTGCCAAGTGCAGCACTAAACCAAGTCTATAAGTGCTACATGTACATATCTTTTAAATATCTCCAGGGGTGGTGATGCAACCAGTTCCCTGGGCAGCCTGCTCAAGGGCTCATTTTAATTGAATGTTTTCCATTCTGTTCTGGGAAAGGCCAGAAGATTCTCTTTTGAAGCACTTAGATCCTCATGTGTAAGGGCTGTCAGAAACTCTAGGTATCTCATCTCTCCCTAAGTATTCTTAAGGATTTAAAGTCTATGAGTGGGTCCAAGCAACATTTCAAACAATTCCTGCCACTTCTGTCAGAGGATGACAGATCATGACCCTCACCTGTCGCTCTGGTTTTTCCGAGTTTTTCTAAAGCCTTCTGCCTTGTTCATAAGATGGAGTCAGTTCTTTAGTTTCTGCACAATATTAGGAGTCAGTTTTTCAGTTTCACAAGCCTTGGAACATAATTAAACCTTCTTGCTTCTGTTCACTGTCTTTCATTTACATATTTTCTAGCCTGAAAATAATGTTGATTGACAGCTGGTCTGGCCAGTGGGGTGAAGGGGTAGTAACCCCAGCAGCCAATCCACATTTGGACCCACAAATGTATAAAAATTAAGAAATAATCAGTCTCACTCTTTTTGGGGAGCAGCTCTTGCACTGCAGACCTCTTGCCTCCACATTGTCATTTTGTGTGGTGGTAGACACACTCACCAGTCAGTGTTTTAAGACTCTCAGCCCTAGTATGAATGACTATGGTTTCCTCTCTTTAAAGGAATCAAGCTTCATTTCTTCTGCTCTTTAGAGCATACCTCTCCCAGTACAGATACCCTCACAACCCCACCTGTTTACTTTGGTTCAAGCATTGCATGGTAAAAGAATTATCAAGCCAAAAATCTAAGGCAAATGTGACTCTGTAAGCTGGTAGGAGAGTCAATTTTATTTAAGAGAAGGAAGGGGGTGGCAGGGTGAACAAATTGAGAGCAGTTGCTGCACTGCACCCTGATAATGTCTTCTGTTTCTTTGTGTAAATGTCTGCAAGCATTATTCACTTGTCTCCTGAACCTAGAAGAATCTGTTTATCCTTTCATGGATGTATGTCCGAATATATTTACATAATAGTACATGCTGAAACTCTTGGGAGTAAGAGAAATGGGTGAAAAAAACAGTGCATAGGAAGAGCTGCATTTGCTTAATTTACTGATTTTCTTGTCAGGCCGGGAAATTCCCTTCCTAAGGTCACAGGTTTCTTTTTACCGTGGTTTTCCATAAGCTCAGTGTTCCAAACCAGGCAAGACAAGGAGAAAGTACGGGTTCACAAATGTGGACTCCAGAGAACCAACCAAAAAGCATATATTAGAAAGCTGATGGTTTCTCATTAGAAACATGACTCTTGAAATGAAAGAATAAGTCTTTCCTCTTTTAGCTTAAGTGCCTCAGCTTAGTTCTACTGCTATAGTTTTATAGATTAAACTATTGCTTTTTAATGTGATTAATGTGGAATCACCATCCCCAGCTTCTAAAGGGAATAAACAGGCTCCTGGATAATGCATAAATTTATTTATTGGGATGAAAAACTAACAATATTAAAAAAATATTTCATGGTGTTAGTGTTCAAAAACACATAATCACAGAATATGATTATATGCAGGTACTTTTATTGAAGAGCTCTGGGAATCAGGGGTACAGACCCAAATTTGACTCTGACATGGATTTGAGATGGACATGTTTTTATACCTTTTCATTATATAACTACATTTTAATTTTTAAACATATATTGATCTATTGTATACATTGATCTTACCCAAGCATGAATTCTTGTAATATTCATCAGGCCCCCCAAATATCTTTTCTCATGGTTCTTGTAACGACAAAACAATAATCATTTTCAATTACCAAACAATCATCACAGTTAACAATCTTATCATTTATCATATAATGATTAGGCAGGTGCAGTTTCACATGATCCAGTAAAGACAAAGCCCAACATTCATTCCCAGGGCCTACCCAGCCCTGGCTCCCTTTCCCAGGCCCAGCCTCTCTTTCCACCCCTCCTGAATCTATTGTACACAAGTCCCATGATTTTAGAAACATTTTAACCCTATGCTATCAACGCTACACATAGACAGTAAAATTTATGTGCAACAACTATTAGGGATAAGTACCTCTGTAAATCTGTTACACTTAATTCTCCTTCCCTTACCTGATATTAGTCATTATTGCTGAATGGTGGGCTAAAGCTGAACGCTAACCACAGGAGTAAAGATACTCTAGATATTGCTTTGCACTGGCAACTGGAAGCAATTGCTTCTTTGCTAAGTGTTGTAGGTTTTTCAGATATAGAGGCTGCTTTTTTGTCCTTTAGGCAGTGCCTAAAAAAGCTGACTATTACTGATAGCACTGTTTCTGCTAGACACTAACTTAGCTTCTCAGGGGCCCAGGGAAGAATGAATAACAGCACAGGTCTGAATGTCACTGACACCGGGATGTCACAGCGGCCTTTACTCACTCATGAACTTTGCTGCTGGTGACACGTGTACCACTGGTTCTATGTGGCAAAGCTGTGCTCACAGAAGTTTGGTTGGCCATTGCTGTGGACCTCGAGGAGGATTTTCAGAAACAGGAATTGTATCATTTGAGTGTGACTTCCCATGGAATTTTTCACTGTTTTATGAAATGTCATGCATCTTATCTTTGTCCATTGCCAAGTTCAGTGCACGGTGTTACCAGACACACTGCTAAGCCAGTTTCAATCGAGCAACCCAGGAAGCTTCAAACAGTACTGGGATTAGTTTACCAGATTAATTCCTTCTTACCCCAAAAGGAAGATATTGCTACATGATGAAAACACAGTCTGAAAGACAAATTTAAAGAGTTTCTTTAACAAAGGTTGACTTCCCCAAGTCATATCTACTTCCTATTCCTTAATAGGCAAAGCAAATATATATCTGACTGACAGCTCCAAGACTTCACCAGGTGGCACTGGCTAAAACTTAAGTAGAGAAGACCAAATTTTACCCCAAGGCACAACACTGCTGCCATGGAAATACCTGGTTCCATCGAAATCTGAATATGCAACTCCAAAAAATAAATGGAAATTTCTATCAAGCATATGTCCATCTTTTCTGACTATCTGGTATAATCCTCATGATATCCAGTAAACGGTATTTTGTAGCACTAGCACACTTGATAATAAAATTTATTACTAAGTGGAAAATTTACCATAAATTTACACTACTGTAATCTTCATTCACATAGAATTGTAGATGAACATTGGGGTCTTTTTCCAGTATATTCAGCCACATTTTTAAAAACACTGAACAGATATTGAATAACGAACTAATATTGTAATTAAGTCAAGAAAGACACAGAAGCAAAATAAATGCTTTTGTGTAGCACTTCTCAGACATCAACACAAAAGTCCCTCATGATCCTGATTTAAAAAGAAAATAATTAGGAACACTTAAACTAAATTTACAGGGAAAGAAACCATATTTTCTGTTCTCTTATTGCTGATACATCTGATATCTAAAAAAATATGTGTTGTTGATACTCCTGAGGGGATTCCTCAGTATGAAATCTAGAGCATCTATTTTCTGTGCCCAATTTAGACCTTACTTCATTGAAAAGACTGCAAATCAGAAAGGGAGGGAAATTCAGACACTATAATCCCCTCTGTTCCTTCTAATGCTAACAGAGGGAGGCAAGTCCCTTGAGAGACCTTCAGAGGGACACTCAGTTCATCTAACTTGTGTCTCTGCCTTCCTTTAACAGTCAGGGCTTGCACAGGAGAAAACAGTGAGATCCATGAGCCAGGAGTGTGCCCTTATAGCCAAGAAGGGCAGTGGGATCCTGGAGTGTATTAGGAAGCACATTGCAGCCCATGAAGAGAAGTGATCCTGCCTCTCTACTCAGCCCTGGTGAGGCTTGACCAGGTAAAAAGATGAGTTTATGTTGCACCCTTTACTTCAGCAGAAGCATAAACAGTTGCTCTACCCAGAGGCAAATTTTAATCTTAATACCTTTGAGAGTTTCCCCTTCCAGTTAAATTCACCTTCCAGCAGCAAGTAAATTCAACAGTTATTAGAGGAAGTGCAGAGACATCCAGAAAAAAAAATGGATCTTAGTGAAGCAAGTAGAATACAATTCACTGAAAAGCAGAGTAGTTCCTCCCTGCAAGAGGTTTTAGAAATATGTTTAAGTAACATTTTCTGAACTCACTAGAGATCAACAAGAACAGTATGTGGCGTCTATTATGAAAGAAGTTACACTACAACACCTGCAGTCACATGTAGCCTTAAAATTTTTGACTGTGGAGTCACAAGTCAATTCCATTGACAATCAGTTCCTGCACACTCTCTTCTCTGCCCTTCCTTTTTCTAGAAGAATGAGTGAAGTTCAAAGTCCTGCCTATTTTTTTTTCTGGGCCCAGAAGATCTAAAAAATAATTACCCATGGGCTGGAAAATGTGGCCAAGAATTTCATTCCACTGGCACACTGAATTATCTACCATTAGATAAAGCTCATGTCTGCTAGAGGGATGTTTTCTGTGGGACTACAGAATGAACACTTTCCAGAGATTAATAACAATATCACAGCTCATTATCTGCTGTTGCAATCACCAGGTATGTTCCTTTGATGGTAATTCGCAATATAAATTCCTAACAGTATTTTCATTAAAAAAACACAAACAACCACAAACAAATCAACCAAAAAATCTACCCTTGAAAAAAAAAACAATTAAACAAAAAACCCAAAAAACCCACAAAATAAACCCACAAAAGAAAAAAAGAAAACAAACAAACAAACAAACCCCAAAAATTCCCAACCTGATAAAAAACCAAAGGAAACAATGTGAAACAATGTTCACTGAAACAAAAGCTGCACACTGTGAATGCACGCTGTGTATAGGGAGCAGAAGATGAAGAGAAAAGGCACAACTGAGATGTTAGTCCCTTTGCTTATGTTGGAAGTCTGTCAGGACTTAAACTGTGCAGTCAATTTGTTTCAAAGCACTGTCAAAGGAGGAAGTTCTCCCAAGATAAGTCACCAAAGCTGGCCCAGATGGCAAACAGGAGGGCATTAAATTCAGGCCTATGCAGAGGTGAAATGTTTTGAATTATCATACCTGACAATATTCCTCTGTGCAGATTGTGGTAAAAGCACGGACACAACAATAGGAAGATGCCAAACCTGGTAGAGGCAGATCTGAGTAATCTATTTGGACAAAAGTTCCCATCATGGCAAACTGTGGGGAAGGAAGCAACTGCTTACACTCATTGCCATAAGTTGGGGCAATGACACATACACCTCTGGATACCTGGGACTTGTAGAGTATAAAAGAGGTACCTCTAGAAGAACACTCTGGGGATCCCACCACTGAGAGGACCATAAGGAAAAGGGCCAGAGGAGACAATGAAGGAACTCACATGATGGTGATTATAAGCTGTCTGTTTCTCTCTCTCTCTCTCTCTCTTTCTCCCCCCTCGCCCCTCTTCCTATTTCTTCTCCCCTCCTCCCCGTTCCCTGTTCTCCCATTTACTGTTAAATAATATCTGTACTTTTGACTTTGGCATATGGTCTAATTTGCACCTTACTTTGGGCAGAGGTATCTTTTAATAACAGGACTCGAATAGTATTTCAGGAGTAGGATAGTAACATTATTCCAGTGATCTTAACAAAGTCATTTGGGTAGTTTGGGAAGGATATCAGAGTAAGAATATATATATATATATATATAATGTAAAATAATATCACATCTTGTTATATTTAAAAGGACCAAAGAAATTTCCTGTCATGAATTCAGTGAGGTACATGAATTACTCAACAAGATTCCATGAAACCACCCGGACAATGCTGATGAACCTGGAGTTGTTTAAAGAGGAACTGCCTTGTATGAATATGAGAAAGGCCACTGCAAGGGAGGATCAGAACTTCACTGAGGAGGGAGTTAAACTGGCCCATAAGTGAAGAGTTGGGTATTGTCGTAGATCAGTTAAGTGCTGTGCAGCCTGGAGAATGAGTCAGATTGACAGTCACCAGTAGCTCAGTTCCACTGCCCACATATGGGTATCATGAACATTTTTGGGTGCCCTAGGCTATAAGCTGAAGCCAAACTTGCTGGTCAATGAATAAAAGGAGATCAATTGTCCATTGATCATAATGTTAGCCACAGAGTCATTCAGATAAATATACAAAGACACATTTGGCTGCCTTAATCTCAAGAGCAAAATGTAACTGCCCCTTTCCTTGGATTCTTTTCTACAGAATGAGAGAGGAGAGAAAGATGGCACACACTAGCATACCAGTATCCAAATATCTGACAATCTTCCCTGTGCCTCATTCTTGGTACCATAGCATTATGCAAATCACGGACTAAAGCTTCTGGAAAGCTGTTTGAGACTTTTAGTTTCCAACAGAAGCTTAAGCTATATCTATCCTTGTGCTCCAAGGCTATTACACTCAAAATAATATCATTTCAGTTATATTCAGAAGACTTTTTCCTAACTCTCAAGCACCATAAAATATAGTAACTGCCTTTTATGGAAAAAAACCCCAAACAAAACCACAAAAAATACACCAAAAATTATTTTCTGTTGATAAAGTCAGAAAGATATTACCACTAAAAATAAGATGAGAACTCTGCTAGTTTCAGTGGACTTTTGCCAGATTGTATTAAAATTCTTATGGAACAAATATGATCATGTGTTATTTGAAGACCAAAAAATCTTTGAAAGCACCTGATGATACCAATAAAGGATCTTTCAGCATCTCAACATAGTTTATTAAATCACAAAATAACTGAGACCCAAACACTACTTCTCATAAGGATCTAATTTGCAGCTCTGTGATGACATCCAAGTTGATGATGTTAAATCACCTGGTATAGTACAAATTCACTTTGTTTTTAATGTTTGGCTTGAACTTCTGAAATTCTAAAGACACCTTTGGACTCTGCACTCCAGACATTAGTCAATCTGCCAATTTCTAGGATCAGAGACAGATACCAGCATTACTTGGAAGGGTATTGCAGCAAAACTGTCAGGTAAGAATAGACAATTTTATTTTTTTCCCAGTTAGCATAGGCTCACTCTATAAACAGAAGATTACAAAAATAATACATAATATTGAATTTTGTATTTATTCTTTGAATATACTAGTTGTCCTATTATTGCACTTTACAGATACGCATGGTATCATTACAGTATCCTATTGCATCATTATAGAATTATATAACTGTATGGTAACATGACAGATAATTTATATAATATCATACATTCTCACGCAGATGAGGTTCTGCATTCTGATAGATATATATATATTTATTATCACTGAAAGCAGTTTTAAGGTTATAATTCAAATCAAAACTGCTTCTGGGAACACCAGTTTTTAAACCACCCTACACAGAAGTGATAAAGCAGTGGAAGAATGCCTGCATTTTCCATCAATACCAAATACTGGAGGTTGCAGGAACAATCAATTCATGTTTTGGGAAAAATATTCATGCTTGAAGGTCTTCAAGTATGACCAATCCTTATTTATGTAGAAGAATGCAAGATCAGCAGCTAAAGGCGATATTTTCTGCTTCTGTTTACCATAGTATTGTACTTACAGAAACAATCTTGTTATTGCTGTGTGGGCCTTATTTCTCAGAGAAAGAGACTCCCACAGAAACCAAAGCTCTGGAAGCCAAAGGCTATAGCACTTGATCCAGAAAGAATGAGTTCTACTGTAGTTTTTATACTAAATAGTTTGTTGGCAAACAAACAATCAGTACTAGCAAAAGGAACAAAATTCAGTTCACTTTCTCTGAAGTGACCAAGAGAAGCTAAATAAAAGTTTACTAAGAAGGAAATTTCTATCTCAGAACATTACACTGGAGTATGGCCTTACAGATACATGGAATGCAGAGACTCATCAACAAGAATTGTTGTGACTAGGACTTGGTTTTTTTGGAGAAAGTGAAATGCACTTGGTAGAATAACAGAAAGTACATATGCATTTCATGTTGACATGTAAATTGGAAATGAAGAGATTTTGAAACATCCTCGGAACTGTTGCCATAGCTGCCTTCTCTCTGAGCCAGTATAAATTCCCTTTTATTCTCAGCAACAGGCTGAGAAACAGAATTTAAAACATAACATGTTTCTTATGAATAACTGCATCAACAGGCTTCTGTAGTCACTTTCTGAAGCAGTCAAGAGACAGCACTTGTGACAGGGATAGGATTCCATGTGATAGAGATCAGGTAACATCAGCCTCACACCTGCTATTTTCTTCTGCATTTGTGGACAGCTTTCTGTTATTCATAGAACTGCTCAAGCATTTAGCATATGCCAGAGAGTTCCAGTGATTTAGAACCATCTGCTTAAGATTTTATTTTGACAAGTTGATCTGCTGCTGAAGTTCTTGCAGTACTGTTCAGTCTTTTACCGAATCACTAGTAAAACTCACTAAATAGACTTGTGAGCTACCTTTGGTAAATATGTTTATTTCTTAAAAGATTGATGCTGATTAAAGTGACCATGTAATGGGAAAATTACCCCAAGCAGGTCAAAGTAATATGCTTTAACAGCTTCTCAGCTGTAATTTAGTTTAATGGAAATTTAACCTTCATTTTTCAAATAGTTTAAAAAATAGCCTTTATCTTGTACCACACTCTATCCCTTAGTATTTCAGCTAATGTGACTTAATAGTTTAATTTCATTTTGAATAAAATTACCTTTATCTCTATTAATTTTTTTACTGCCTGGTTTTCAACGTGTTTCCATGTATTTATCTATGGGTATGGCTAGTATATGTATGTGTAAAAATTTAAAAGGCTTTCTGTGCTGATTTACTTTGAAATGGTACTGAAATTGCCAGCCAAATAATATCCAGGAAGAGCTCATTGAGCTACTAAGATCACATCATTTGCAGGACTCTCCTTCAGGGAGTTCCAGGGTCATTTTCAGACAGAAGTACCCATCTGTGAAGTCATCTTTTCATCAACAATCTTCAGTAGCCCAAACCCCATTTTCTTTTAGCATGTCCTCTGGTCTAGGATGTTGGTACTGATAACATTCCTGCATTGTCCAGTGCAGGGAGCTGGTTATTTCCCTTGTCATGGCAAACCCAGGTACCATTCAGCCAGCTGGGGAGATCTGCCAGATCGCTTCAGACACACTTACACAGAACAAGGGAGCAAAATATTACCATTTCAAAATGCTCTGACAGGATTAAATTCTGGCAGGTTACCCCTTGATTTTCTTTGCCAATGCTTCTCATTTGACAAATAGATTCATAGACTTGATGTGCAGACTGTTGTGATCACTTGGTCTACAGTGGATATGATTTTCTCAGATGCTGAGTCAAAGCATGTTTTCCAGAAGGATATCGAATCTCATTTTACAGACTCAGAGCCAGAGTGCATCTATTGCCTTTCCTGATAAATTGTTAATTACATTTACTGTCTCTGTTTCAAGGTTGAATGTACATAGTTTGTTATATTTTTGTCTGTAAGAATGAAAGTTTGCCTTTATTTCCCTTGATCAGATATAATTTTAAAGTAGAAATAAGTATATCTATATGGCAATCAAATCACCTTTTAATCTCTGCTTTGATTAGCTGAACAAATTGAGTTCCTACTACATGTTTCTTTTTCAAATTTACTCTTTAAATGTGGTCGACAGACACTGTCCCAGTAGAATCATTAAATTATATTTGATTGGAAAGGACCTTTTAGAACATCTATTTCCTGTCATGAGTGGGGACACCTTCCACTAGACCAGGTTGCTCAAAGGCTCATCTAACCTGGCCTCAAGCACTTCCAGCGATGGCACATCCATAACTTCTCTGGGCAACCTGTTCCCATGCCTCACCACTCTTAAAGTAAAGAATTTATTCTCAATATCTAGTCTGAATCTACACACTTTCAGTTTCAAGCCATTCTTCTTTTCCTATCACTACATCTTGCAAAAAGTCCCTCCTTATCTCCTCATTTTTCTTGCAGCCCCCTTCTCCCAGCACTTTCAGCCTGCTTTCAAAGAAGAGATGTTTCATCCCTCTGATCCTCCTGGCCTCCTCTGGTCTAACTCCAACTGCCCCATGTCCTTCTTATGCTGGGGACTCTGGAGGTGGGTGCAGCAATCCAAGTGGGGTCTCACAAGAGTGAGGTAGTGGGAGATAATAACATCCCTTGACCGTCTTCCTTTGATGTATAGCAATAGTCTCACTAGCTGTCTTCAAGGGAAAATTCTTTCTCTACAATCCCCTTTTTGTTTATCCAGAAGTTGCACTAACATGGCAAGATATTCATATATTAGGTCTCCAGTGTACTTTTTGAATGACTGTTTTCCAAAAAAGTGTTTTCATTACTTACCAAGAACATTCATTTCTCGTCCTTGGATCAATTAACTTACCTTCAGCTGTTTGAAAGCATGCTTGGTTGGAGAGTAACAATTTACCTGAACAACACTGATCACTCAGTAATGTAATGGTAGCCTGTCCTGACCTTCTTAATGCTAATTATAAATTCATACATTCAAGGTTTTGTATCGTCCGCATTCTTGCTAAAATTATTGAATAGCACTTAGCAAAGAACCTCTACCTTGAGACAAGTGCCCAAAGGCTGATGAGTTTTCATTAACAACTATGTTTGGGAAAGCTTTAGTCTTTCTAATTTACATATAATGCAGATTTTTAATTAAGCATCAAGAGTAACTAGGTCAAATATTCTCACGGAAGTCAGATTTATAGTCTTTTCTTATCAGTGGTTTGAACAAGAAGAAAAAGATAAACGTGTACATGCAATACACTTTTTTTTTGATATCGAAATTTTCAGTTTATTGTCCCTACAAAGAGTAGCTTGTGAAACTGCTGTTTTGGAGCACTTTCACAGACTTCACTTCTCTCCATTCTTCTGTCTGTCTTCTCATCTTCAGACACTCAGAACCAAGCATGGACTACTAGAAGATAAAAAAGGACCAAAGGAGGCTCTAATGTTGAATCTTGGCTCTTACTGGTTCTTGCAGATCAACTCTAAATATCTTTTCTGAATTTAAAAGTAGGTGTCTTTATATTGCTTTAACTGAGATCATTGACTGATTCCTAATTAATTGGGAGACCACACTCAAGTATACAGAATGCCCCTTGCAACTCTGGTGTGATCTATTAATTTCCTGAATTGAGACTGTTTGCTACTAGAAAAGAAATCTCCTAAATCAAATTTTCTGTATGCAGATGATCTCATAGGAAAATGCATCAAGTAGAATTAAATTCTTTTGTGTCTCATGGTAAATGTGAGATGTATTTAAATAATTTTACATTTCCTTTTTAGTCTGCTCACTGCACTTTCACAGATTTAGTAAATGTATCTATAGACTCTAAATCTCTCATTTCTTTTCCATGTTATATGTTTATTAATTTAATAATGAAGTGGAAGGTTGATTAATTACACTGTAAATAATGTAATAATTCTGGTTTTGAAGCACTTTTGACAATTTTCTTTTTACAGTTTTGAACCAAGTCTTTTTAACAAAGACAGCTTTATAAAAGTCTCATCCCCTGTTAATTTAGTTTATCATAGTGTTATACCCAGTTGACCAGGTACTATTTCTGTAAATCTAATTAACTGTTTAGGGCTTTTTCTGTGTCAATGCCTTTGTATTTTCCTTCAGAAATTGTCCTGCTTGTCTCCAAATTGCTTCATCAAAATGACTTTTCTTTAAAAGCCAGAAGAAGATTAACTTGATCAATCTTGCTAAATATCTCAGGATTTTCTGTCACCCTTCAACTCCAATAACTCATGAACCTGGGTTTTCTATCATTACCATTTCGCAAAGTCCATCAGAATTTAATTTTACGTACAGTACAGACACTAGTGTGGAATTAAAAAATATTATCTGTATCCTGTTGCATGGTAGCCCTGTACTTAAATTAAGAAGTGAGGAAAAAATAAACTCTTAAGGTACAAAGGTCATTTTTGCTAGTACAGGAATTGCTATGTTAATTCCTCTCACTTGCTGCTTAATGGCTCATTGGTAGCTGCAGCTTGTTTTAAAATTCATTTCATTCTGAGATGTGTTGTTAGCAGTTCAGAAGCATAATGGCTGACTGGTAAAGAAAAGGAAAGACTAGGGTCTCTATTCGCACCACCTAATTTGTTTGCAATAACATTTGTCTAAGGATTTTTAATCTGTATAATCATGTGCTTGGGTTAAAAAAACCCACCTCTGCACAAAAAAAGACCCAGAACCTTATCACAGCATGATTCACCTTATCCTAGCAGTAATGTGACAAGCTGCTGATGATCCAGATTCAGGGTTTATAAAAATGAAAGCTGACCATGAACACCTGAGAAAACCTTCATATTCCTGAGAATAAAATGCGTGTCATCAGACATAAATATCCACAATGCACCTGCCTGTTTCAGTCCATTTTGTGGTTTGCAGACAAAAATAAGCACCTCAAGGACATAAGCCCTTTTCTTCTGAGGTAGGTAGGTACATAAGAAGGTAAAAAACTGGTCAGGTGAATTTCTCCAGGTGGCTGAAATAAATATGAGATAAATCATACCCCATTCGTTCTATAGGTCACATAGACCCATCTTAGAAAAGCTGCAGCTGTGTTTATGACATCTGTAGAATATTCTGACATAAATTTATAGTGTTTCATCATTATGAAATACAGACAAAACCAGCATTCAGACCTCAGTTCCATGCTGGAATTCAGCCTGTCTCAAGGAAATTATTCAAGATAGTAGAGTAGTAGAGGCCACTGTAATTCCCTCATTTTAAATAAAAATTATATATGGACATGTGCAGTCTTATATAATTAAAAAAAAATCCAGGTTACAATATCTCTTCAGTAGCTGCTCTACAAGGAGGATTTTGCTTGCTACTCAACATTATTTCTTCAGGTGATAGAACAATTTAGTGTACTTTTTGCTATTCCCAAAACACCAGATCATAATCAGGCGTTCATTTTAAAATATTGTAACAGTGTGTTGAACCTTTTTGAACTTCACATTTGCAAAAAAACTGTTACAGCTCACACTCACTATTGAATTCCTACAGATCTCTTCTAGTGCCTGGTTCATTCTGATACTTCCTTTTTTGATTGCTATCTAGCAACAGTTATGGACAGGACTTAGTCCAATGCTTAATTAATGCTACATCTCTCTTCTACCAAATAAAAAGGATTAGGTAATACATGGGGGAATATTTGGATTTATTTTTCCTTCATGTATTTACTGAATCTGCTACAAACACTGTGAATTTTATGCTGGTAATTGATCACTAGAATGCTACTTGTCTGGTGAAGAAAGAGAAAGAGAAAGAGAAAAAGAGAGTAGAAAAAAAGGGTGAACTTTCTATCCTTTTGAGTGGCTGATTATAGTTTCATACCCCTGTGTTACTTTGAAACAGCACAACAGCTCTGAAGGAATATATTAAGCTTCATTGTTTAGTTTCTGTTATATGAATACATCCTCTAATACCAAAGTGAGCTATAGAATTGAGTCAGGAAAAGCTGGGGTTTTTTTCAATCTAGTTATTATTATTATTATTATTATTATTATTATTAATCACAGAATTCTAACATCCTCCAGCTCTAATATCTACTGTAAATATTTTATAATGAAATAATAAATTCGGTTTGTTCACATATAAATGAATATTAGGTCCCTTCTGGGACTAAACTGTTCCTGTTAGTGAATTAAAAACAAACAAACAAACAAACAAAACAGGAAAAAAGAATTTTGAGGCAGCTANTAACAGTGTGTTGAACCTTTTTGAACTTCACATTTGCAAAAAAACTGTTACAGCTCACACTCACTATTGAATTCCTACAGATCTCTTCTAGTGCCTGGTTCATTCTGATACTTCCTTTTTTGATTGCTATCTAGCAACAGTTATGGACAGGACTTAGTCCAATGCTTAATTAATGCTACATCTCTCTTCTACCAAATAAAAAGGATTAGGTAATACATGGGGGAATATTTGGATTTATTTTTCCTTCATGTATTTACTGAATCTGCTACAAACACTGTGAATTTTATGCTGGTAATTGATCACTAGAATGCTACTTGTCTGGTGAAGAAAGAGAAAGAGAAAGAGAAAAAGAGAGTAGAAAAAAAGGGTGAACTTTCTATCCTTTTGAGTGGCTGATTATAGTTTCATACCCCTGTGTTACTTTGAAACAGCACAACAGCTCTGAAGGAATATATTAAGCTTCATTGTTTAGTTTCTGTTATATGAATACATCCTCTAATACCAAAGTGAGCTATAGAATTGAGTCAGGAAAAGCTGGGGTTTTTTTCAATCTAGTTATTATTATTATTATTATTATTATTATTATTAATCACAGAATTCTAACATCCTCCAGCTCTAATATCTACTGTAAATATTTTATAATGAAATAATAAATTCGGTTTGTTCACATATAAATGAATATTAGGTCCCTTCTGGGACTAAACTGTTCCTGTTAGTGAATTAAAAACAAACAAACAAACAAACAAAACAGGAAAAAAGAATTTTGAGGCAGCTAAAACTAGCAAGAGCTAAGAAAAGAGTTAATCAGCTTCCAGCTTGGCATCTCAAAACTCAATGCCAATATGCAAAATCTACAATTCTGAAAAAACTAACAAAAAATTAACCTTGCAATTCAGTTTGCCTGGGGCAATAGAGTGGCGCTTTCCAGCTAAATATACATTTTTATGGGAAACACCATCAATTATGACTTGAGTTGCAATGTGCTACAATAAACAGTTCAGATTCTACCAATGGTTTCTATCTCAAAATGCACAGAAGTTTAAGCAAATATTCTTGTCCAATTTTTAGGCAAGAATTTTTCTGCCTCAAGATCCACATTATTGTTCAAGAACAACTTTCCCCATCTCCAAGGAGGTGCCTGAGGCCCAGAGCTGGGCCTGCCCTGACTGTCATGCTCCTGCCACCCAGACAGCTACTGGTTCTTTCTGCACCCTGATATCTCCTCTGTAAGACCCAAATCTCACTGTCCTGCAAGAGGGGATCTTTATGCTGTTCATGTTCTTGCACCCTGCAGCTCTCCCTTCCCTCTGACCTCGTCTGGTCAGTTTGCACTTCCTTCATTGCTGCCCTGTGTTCCATCCGACTTCGCAATCCCCAGGTACTGATGGTTCCACTTCCAAAACGGAATTAAATGCCTTCCACTTAAAGTGCTAATTGCCTAGTAATGAAACCTTTAATCATCAGGTGATTAAAATTTTAATCACTAAAGTGCCTGAGGAAATCCGCTATATAATGCTGAAGATCAATTTCTAAGTTTTTTTTAAACATATGCTTCCAGTGCAAATTGCCTTATGTTGTAGAGATGAACAGTGCAGTATGTAAAATGTGAAGTTCTTCAATACATCCTGTGCTGAGAAAAAGGTTGAAAAATTTGAAAAGTGCAGCTGTAACTGTGAAATATATTTAATGTTAGATTAATTTATAAGGGGATTTTCTTTTTAAGCTTGTTTTGAAGACACTGGGGAAAAAAATATATCTTCCTTCATTAACTTCACAGCAACTAAAAACAGATTCATGAAATCTACTTTTCCAATCAAATGGTAGATGAGAGCTGAAAATACAGATTGAAATTATCTAGAAGGAACTGTAACTGTTTTGCCATATTGAATAAGAAATAGTAGCTATTGTGCACACAAATGAAATCTCTTCATCCTAAAATTTTGCAATGAAGTTTAGCACATGGATTCCAAATTAATGTGCTAGACAGTGATGACACTGCTAGTTCAATGAGCCACGAATGAAAAAGGATTCACCAGACAGAGGAGGCATCTGCTACAATCTACTGTATCCATTTAAAAAGAAAAGTCTATATATGAAAAGTTCCCTACATTCAAAGAGGTCTGGATATACCAGATCTTGGCATTTCATAACCACCCATGAGCTGGCACAGAGCAGTGGGAAATCCACAGCCTGATGGAATGGATTTACACAGCTGTGTTTAGGAACAAGACAGGTATCTCTGAGGACTTACAACTTTTTTTCACAAAGATGTGTTTGATGATGCATTAATCATTTGTGTTATATTATACTGGTAGCAAGCAAATATGAAACATGCATCAGAAAGGCAGCATCTGACATCAGGCAACCACAGCTGGTACAAGGCAGAGGAGGTGTTTGTCTGCATTTCTGAACCTCCCCACATTCCCCATATTTTCTCATTCTGAGGTTTCATGGATTTTCAGGCTTAGAGACTGCCATTTCTTATGTTTGTCCTGTTTGTCCTTTGCATTTCTAGCAAAACAAGTACTCCATGTACTTTTTGTGGCCATGCTATAGCTCCCTGGACTCACAAGCAGACCAGGCAATTATCTGCTAGGAGTCCTATTAAACATCATACAATTCAGGGTGAATATAAAGGCATGTAAGAGATGTAATGGCTTTGGGGGCTCACAAACATTTTTAATGTTTCAGCACACTGCTCTATTGCTTCTGTATTGTTTAAAGCATTTTCAGTCTTTCAGATGAAGTGCATGATGATGATTCTTTACCTCCTTGATAATAAAGAAATATCAGAAAATAGAAAGGAATTAATGAAGCTGAAAAAACGGTTTATTATGGTCAATGGGCAGGTTTGTGGAGACAAATATTCAAAACCTACAAGGCAAAGCCTCACACATCTCAAAAATAACTGTATAGATTCAACTTAAACCAATTCTGAAAATCAATTAAAGTACATACTTTTAATCTGTAAGAAACAGAATAATTTTAAAACCAAAAGAACTAATGAAATGAGTTACGTGTATGTTTATGCTACAGTTTAGTGTATTCTTAACCCCCAAATTAACTTAAGTTGGAAAGAGAAAAACACTCAAATACAACCATTTTTTTTCATTTGTGATAGTTGTTTTGAAGATACTATAAATAGTGCTGCTTAATTTACAACTGCTCTTATATTTGCCTTCAAATTATCTTCATATATTAATGGTTTATCAGTGATTGGAGACATCTCCTGAATGAAAGACATTATAGAACTAAATTCCATTCTATTCTGGCCCATTTGTAAAGGTCAGCTAAGCAATGAATCAATGCAGTACTAGAAGGGGGCAGTTCTCTTGAGACTGGAGATATCAAAAGGGCTGACAAACTGGAGTTTTGCAAAATCAGTTCGATACAAGGGACACGTGGCAGGTCCAGGCCTCCTACGCTAAGCTGGTCATATTGCACCGATACCAAGGGAGCTGGAGCTGCTTACAGCAGGTTTGAGCTATACTCAACAAAACAGTTGTCTGGGATACAGATTCCTCCAAATAAATGGAGTTATACCAAGGATCAGTCTGGCCATATTGCTTAGAATTTCAGGCTACTTGCCTGGTTGTTTGTGTCACAATTGCTGAGAGTCACAGACCACAATATAATAGGACCTCATTCTTTGTGGTGTGCCATAGAACTTTCACCCCCAAGACCTTCTTTGTTTTCTTTTATAGAAATCCCTGGGGTTAATTTCTTTGAAGAACAGGCCACTATTCTCAATTGTTGTCTCACTTATGACCTGCTTACTTTCACTAGATCAGGTTCAAAGCAATAGGCTGACAAATCAAGATCAATATATTCTTTGCTGAAAAACACAGTTTAAAAAGATACAGTTACCTGATCACTCTATAAAACAATATGTGTTGGATGCTAAGGACTGGTTTAGATACAGCATTTGACATTTAGTTCCTTGAAACATTAGGTATGTTTCTGGCACAAGTGTATCTGGCACTTAAGTCTGAGTCCTCAATAAGTAGCTTTATTTGTTATTTTCTTTACCAAATCTTTTCAGCTTCATTGTGAAGCCAAGTTCTATACTGTTCTAACTCTGCAGCTAACACTTTAGTCCCTTTTTTCCATTTTTAATAAAATTTCCTTATAGCTTTTCTGCATTCTGATATCTCATTATGTATGCAATGAATGTGCAAATACCTTGCTGCCTCTGAAATCTGAAATCTGAAAATATTACACACAGACATCTCTATTATTGGAATAGCCTCCTTCATCCTCTAGAAGCACCCTTCTAAAGAGCTTTTTACTACATTTTGTATTATACTCTATTTTTATAATGGTCTAGATGTACCCTTGGCTGACTTCTGGCTTTGCTTTTATTAAGGATTGAAGTTGTATTTGATGTCTGCCTCTTTTAGTTCCAGATTTTTGCTTTGCAGTCCAAATATTCTTTCTGGTTTTCATCTGCTTTAGTGTGCCCTTGATTCTCCCAACCACTCTTGTTTGGTGCTCTGACCTAATTTCTGCTTAAGCCCTTCCCTGTTTGAGAAAACAAATTCTTTTTTTGTTTGCAAATTCTTTTTTTTTTCCCCCATAACATGGCGGTCACAGATTTATCTAGAACTATGTGTATATTACTGTTTGTGAAGTAGTTTCACTTGTTCATGGAATTCTAATATAAATGTAACATCCTTACTTTTTTTTTTTTCTGAAGTTGTGGCATTCTTTTCTCCTTCATCTTTTTTGTCTCCCTTGCTCTTTACACTGTTTTAGACTGTCCCTCTTGAGGATCTTGTTTATTAGTGCCAGCTATGTTATCTTGATTTTAATCACACTACACTTATCTAGTAGTTCCTGATTTCTGACTCAACCAGCAGCTCCCATCAGTAATTTCATTCCTCTCCCCCGATGCACACTTCCTTTTGCTTTATGGGCATTGACAAAATGCTGGGCAATCAGACCTTTTACCAACCAGACTTCAGACTGAAAATACCTAATCTAACTTTAATGGTTGAAGTGTGTGTGCGTGTAGGGGGTGGCTGAAATGATTTTGTTTTTCCAATCCATCACTATCTTAGTTACTCAGCAAGGCTCTTAAGCCACTACCAGACTGTCACCTGAGAGAAAGCTGGGTCAATGCTCAGGCTTACAAAAGGTGCAAGCTGACAATATTAAGTATATTTAGTATTGTGTGATTTTCTGCAGAAAAATGAGTGTTCAAAAAAATACCCTGTTGTGTTGTTAATATAAATAAACATCAGTAACAAGGGATCAGGACAGAACTGATATTGTCAAAAAATTCAAATTCTTATTTCTTGATCATTCCTCAGAAATATGAGCAAAACCTCCCATCTCAAAAAATCTGAAGAATATTTTTGGTTACTAAAATGATTTTAGTAGCAGCTGCTTGTAATGATGTGCAAATCACCTTCCATTTCAGCCCCAGTCAAAGAAGAAGCCTGACCATGGCTAAATAATTGAAGGCATTTATTGCTTTTGTGTATTATACTACTGTTCTAGTGTATTTGAAATGACATAGACCAGAACAAATTAGACAGACATAAAAGAGTCTAAAATCCTGTTATTCTGGAAAAATGGGAAGGGTCTTCTTATTTTTAAGTAAAGGTTTCCTTATTTATTTGAACAAGCTATTCTACTTCACAGTAGTCAATTTCTGCAATGATCATCATAAAATGTAAGTGCAAATAGATGTCACAGTTATATGCTATCATAAGTATAGGAAATAATATAGGGAATTTGCAACTGTATAGCTTTTTACAAGAAATATTGTACTGCAGCAAATGTTATTCTCTTTTTCAACTTTACCATGCATTTCTGGCTATTATGCATCTGTCAAACAACACAGCAATTCTGTATTAGGAAACTGAATGTACTAGGGTACATAAAACAGAACTTTTATTTATTTCCTTAAAAAGAAAGGTTTTGTATAAAGGGAAGAGCTTCCTATATCTGAAGGAAGGTGAAGAGCTGGCATGTTCCTCTTTAAGCTTAACAATAAATTGAAAGGCAGAAAAAGGAACTGTAATTTCTGTAGTGAAAGATATGTATGTACAGAAGCCATTCAGAAGCACAGGCAGCGCAGTGTGATGGTGATCTGCAGTTGTGGTGAGAGCTTTTGGCCCTCTGAGCACACTGCCAGCTGCTTATGCAAATGATCAGGCATTTTTCTCATACCTGTGGGTATCCTCCCTTATGATCTGTCTGTACCAGCTAAAACCATATTCTCCAGGTACCCTGACACACAGCACTGTGTGAAGTGCACATATGCTTCTATCATCTGAGTTAGCAGGGAAATATTCATGCATATGCATCAACTGTTCACTGTTAATTCAGGTGCAAATCAAAATTAAAATACAATTAATTAGACTTGGAGGAAGACTTAGTTTTGATCTCAGTCCAGTACAAATCAGAAATAATTCAGCTGAAGCCAGCAGAGCCGGCCTTATACTGACTCAGTGTGAGATCAGGCCCAGGTCCATGGTGTCTGTGATAAAAGTTTTTATTTTTTTTTTTAGCTCAGTTTATGGAAGCACTCAATGTTCTTGGTTTCCTTCCCCAGAGAATAGGGATTTCATACCTTAAAGTGGCAACTGTAAAGATTTTAAAAGTTATCACTGGATATTTTTAGAAGAATACATTTTTCTCCTGTACATTATCTTAGCTACTGATTAATACATATCATGTTATATAATGCAGTCAAAAAGGGAGCTCTGAATGGAGTTTTGCTGTGCCAGCACCTCTGCTAAAGTCAGTATGATTACATTTGCAGAAAATACAGCCTTTTCTTCTCCTTTTGTCTTTTTTCTTTTTTTTTTTTTTTTTCCCTGTACTGGGAAAAATACCCTACTTATTCAATATCAAGCACCAAGCCCTTTGTAGTCATCTTGTTTAGGAGACTTCAATTTTGATTTCCTATCCAGAGATGCGGATGTGAATTGAAGAGCACCCAACTCCAAAACAGTTACCACTAGCTCATACAGCACTGGGAATATATGTTTCCTCTCTTGAGCATAATTACCAGGCATTGTAGTGTAACAGTGCAATCCCATTCAGTCCCACTCACCTGTTTGCACCCCTGTAAGGTTTGAATTTATATTCAGTCTGAGGCAGCATGTGGTCATCTTTTTTTAATATGTGTCAAGGTTTTGCTACTCGGTTACCACCAGGTGGTAGCATTTTAAAACATTGCTCTTATTTTATAACAGCTGCCCTGTATTATTTTGGCATTTTTCTGTGTTTTTTTTTAAAAAGGTTATTATTTAGAAGGTTGGCATGGTTACATAGTTTAGATCAAATTGTCACGTGAAGAGTTCAAGAGTGAATTAGAATAGAGACATGGAAAGACATCCATCTCTCATCCAAGGAGAGACCAAGAAGACTGGGATTGTAGATGTGCCAGTTTACATTCTCATAATACAAGAAAAAAGATTGCAGCATGAGGAAAATGCAACAGAAGCAAGTTAAGTAAAAATAAAAGTTTTTCTTGCTTTTAATACGATATTAATTGACAGAAGTGATTTTACTGAACTTGGTAAATCTAGTTTTTAACATTGGTGAGTATATCTACACAGTATATAAAATACATTGTAATAGACGTGCACTTTGATACTTCAAGGCAGAATTCTCTCCATTAAAACCCCTTCATAAATAAATTTGAAAAATTCCTTTCATATTCCCTTGAAATCTTGGTGGGGTTTTTTTTACATGAATTGAGAGAAAGAATGGGATTTGGTGAGTCTCTTACATTTTTTTTTTATATCCACTCGAAGGATTTTGCATTGGTGGCTGATGAGAAGAGATAGAAAGTTATTTTCAACCACTACACTGCTGACTCTTCTGCTTATGTTTTAGGCTTTGTTTGATGTTTTTTTCCTCCTGCCTACACTATGATCCCAGAGAATAACAAAGCTTTCAGTAATGAAAGAATAATGAACCAGAAATGTGACTAGAAAATTTGCTACTTGGAACACCTTTCCCATCAGCTCTTTCTTTTTTTCTGATTGCATTTTATCAGTTCTGGCACTCCAACCCCTTTTTTACTGCTGCTTACCTACCCTTTCCTTCTGTTTTTTGCTCTTGTTCTTGATATATTCCCATGGCAGTATAGCCATGCTGAGACAGAAGTCATTTAGATAACAAAGGATGAAAAGGAAGGTTCAAGTAAGGAAGTAGAATTATGATAGTGATAGAAAATCAAAATACATAATTTACACAGTATGTGCAGCAAGCAGTAGTTGTGCAGGGATAACTACAGATTACAGCTTCAGAGAGTAGAAGATCATGTTATGGCTTGCTGGAGCTTTTCAGATAAGTGTGTTGCAACCTGAGCAATGATTATTTTTATTGGTAGACAGAGTGATATTTTTTTCTGAGAGGATATACTCAAACACAAATAAGTAATTACATGTAGCGAAATCTAGCTTATTATTATTGAATGTTGCTTGTTTTGGCAAAGAAATAGGACAGAAACTAGCCATGAGCTTTGGCAATTTTTTGCATTCTTTCTGTTAAAATTATTTCCTCCAGTTTTAAAGACAGCTATTGACTTATTTCCATGAATTAACTGGGGAAGAGTAAAATACTGTTGAAAGAGAAGTAACTGTATTTCTCAAGTACCCAGGTTCATCAGAGATGCAGAGCACTACCTCTTAAGAATTTTGTCCCCATATTTGAACTGTTATGTAAGCTAGCAAGTATTTTGCTCCCACAGCAGAATATTTCCTTCTTAAAAATAAGTATTTTACACATATGCCTGTGCTGCAAAATGTTACACCTTCCTTTCTCTCCCTATCAAGTAAATTAACTCCAATGTTAGCAAATTCAAAACTTATTTCATGCATTTATTAAAAAAGGGTGCAGTTCTTACTCTGAATCAGGATAAAATGGAGTTGTTCCCTCTTTTACTATTTTCTTTCAGTTAGGACACTGAATCTTTTATCTAGTGCAGTTGAAGATCCTGCCTTCTATGTTGCATCTCATGGATTGATGGGAATGCAAAAATACTATCTTGAAATTTTATTTTATTTTCAAACTTGGGAACCTTAGTCGTTCCTATAAAGAATCAAAAATTAAGCGTTGAAATGCATTCAACATGTGCATATACATTAAACCTAATTTAAACTAATGTCCTAACAGGAGGACCAGTATTGTAAACACAATATTGTTTTTACTTCCAAAGATTCATAGAAAGGTTTGTGTTGGAAGAAACTTTAATAACCCTCAGGTTCCAACCACTCTGTCATGGGCAGGGGCAATTTTCACTGTGCTGGGTTGCTGAGAGAGCTCCATCCAAGCTGGTCTTGAACACTGCTGGGGATGGGGCACCCACAACTTTTCTGGACAATTTTAAATTTCTGTTTTAGGAAAGATAAAATGGTCACTTAGCTTGGAGTCAAACATCACATTTATTCATTACTGGACTTTCATATTAATTGATCATTGGATGTTGAATGATGCTGACAGGTGTGTGAAAACACTATTTTCTAACCAATAGTTATCATCCATATTGAGTGGTCTTAAAAGATTTCAGATATCACTTTAAGACAGGAGATGTGTCTCATTATGTAGCACATGGTATTACAAAATCAGGATTAAAATTAAGATTCAACCCCCAAAATGCTGTGGATTTTTTTCATATTTGCACTCTGGTATAGGTATCTTTTTTTTCTCTTGGAGTAGATACAGATGTATTATGTAAAATAAGCACCTTTTTTTTTTCTTGATATTACAGCCCATGTATTTGAGGTAGGTGGCCTTGGCAATTTGTACTACTTCTGCTATAAAAGAGATTGCTGCTTACAGATACTCTCTTCGAGAATTTATTCAGAGAGGTTTGTTGATGTTTTCATGGTTTTTAACTTGCTCCTTGAAAACTAATTAATCAAGTATAATCATCTGGTTGTGTGAAATATTTATAAACTCTAATTTCCATTGCTGGAAATGTTTTCAGCATCTCAGTATTGTCTCTTAATGACAAGACTAAGGAGAGAGAGGATGAGAGAGACATATGTATAGGGATCATTTTAAATTCTCCTCAAACCAATGAATTTTTCCTATGAATATTATATTTCTACAGAGGCTACTTTTGAGTGTTGCTATTTGAGGTTTATACCACACTTAGTCTAATTCTGTAACTTATGCTGTTGGGTTTTTTTCTTCCCTCCTGAAAGAGGGCGTATAGCAAACAAACCTGCAAACTCCATAGGAAACATTGAATCCAGGAAGATCTCAATTGATTTTGACCATAAAATAAAGTTCTTATTCTTGTCAGCTCAAAATTGTGTTGATGGTGTTTGAAATCATTATAAAACTAAAGTTTGGAGGTTCTCATTTAGATTTTTACAGTGTCTGATTGGAAATCTAGAATAACTAGAATAACCCTGGGATTAAGATAGGCATCTTTTGCCCTGGAAAATTGTTTAGGAAAGCAACCTAGCTTTTGTGCAAGTTCCAGAAATTTGTTGGAGGTAAAAAGCCTTGTTTTGACACCTCTCTGTTGGTGTGAATAAATTTTAGATAAACAGAGAGACAAGATTGTGAGCAGTAAACAATATTGCTTTTGTTGGTACAGGCTAATAGAGGTTGGCCTGTAATGAGAAAATCAGGAAAACAAACATGAAAATGGCAAAATTGAGGGAAACACTGTACAAATCTGCACTGTTCTCAAATGCCTGACAGCATAGGAAAATGGTGATACTTGAGCTACAGTACAGAGCAAATACATCCAGGAGTCTTCAACATGGGGAGAGAAGGGTTTTCAGTGATGACTCCTCATTTACATTTACTAGGTGGTCTGGATTATCAACTGCAAAATGTCAAAATATGTGTAAGAAGTGTACTGAAACAAATTAAGTTGTCTAAGGAGCCACGGTGAAAGAGAACTTGCAAAGTTAAAAGAACAATTCTGTTAAGGCCAAACAAAAGCAAAATTGAAATACTGTGTTTCTACTGAGTAAAAAACCAGAGAGAGATGTAAGTAATTACAGTTTTAGGACTATTTTTGCTCACTCTGCTCAAGAAGCAGAGGTTTTTTTATTACCAAAGGAAAAAACCAATGTGTTAATAAGTAGTGAAAGAAACTAACAAGCAATGGAGTAATTAATTTACTTTAGTTTCCCAGGCTCAGCTGCACACATCAGTTACACTGACTTATTGAATAGCTTTTTGTCCCTAATGACAATTTAATAAATCAGACAAAGCAAAATGTCAAGATTTTAATGCTATCTAGCTATTTTTTAAGTGTCAGTGGATTTTCTTTTTCTTGAGCAGTACATCTTATTTAGTGTCAGTACCTTATACTTTTATATTAACTTTCAATCATCTTTGTATATAAGCTCCTCTAATTGTAATCCAATGGAAATATCTGTGCAGGACAATGAGGAGTTCCTTAGGTATGGATTGCTTGTGGTGAAAGCTGAATCTCAAACACAAGTAAGGGTGAATGGTGCATTTAGTACAGCAAATGGAGCAGGCAGCAATTGAAGTCATTGTTACCACACACTCCTCAGAGCCAAGGACAGTGGTGTCACACCAGGGAGTGCAGGTGAGTCAGTGGTAACCCCAGTACAAATGACTGTCCTGGCATAATTGGAATCTTTTCTCAAAAAACTGCTGTGCCAGTCAACAGATGAGCAGATATTGTCAGACTCAGCCCACTGTGCAAAACTTCTGCCTAATAAAAATTCAAATTAAAAATATTCTGGTAACAGCATTTATTCTCTATGAATGCTTTGATGTTTTGTTACAAGACTGGAGAAAGCTCACTGAATCATAGGAAAGATTCCTATGGGCTTTAGTGGGCATTTGATCAGGCTTTTTATGAAATAATTTGGTTTATGATTTTTTTGGCAGACCTCATCTACAAATACAATTGCTTAAGCTTCTCATATTAGTTAATTACCTTTATCTGTGAGATTAATGTCTCTGTTAATTTCAATAACTAGATGACAAAAGGGTTCCAAGTAATGTTGCTACAGATTCATGTATCTTTTGTCTAGAAACACTTTGCCAGTCCAAATCAAACTGTCTTAATGTCAAGTTGTTTTACAGTCATATTTTCAAGTCTGTCTGATAGTTTAACTTTTCTTGTTATTTAGTAATTTTGTTAGTATTGCTTTGAAGATGTATATTAATTTGTCCTACAATTGAAGGCAAAAATCAAATAATTATTTTTCCTTCTTCTGTTCAAAACCTCAATTCAGGACAAATATAAGCATATATTACTGGTTTCTAAAAAGTCTACATATGTCATTTCCAAAAAAGGACATGAAATAGCTTTGATTTTTGTTGGGTAGAAGGGAATGAAGTAGCTTTAAAATAATAAATCTACATCAATACATATGCACTATATCAACATGTAGACATTATATCAATATCTGTTTGTAGTTGGAGTTTAAAATCTGGGGGGAAAATTACAAAGCAAAACATGGAGGAAAGTGATCTCCTTTTACATTAAGTTTTAAAAATGGTTCACTTTCTAAATCTTAAAACTATTTTGGATGAGCAAATACCAAACTATTAATACCTCACAACAAATATACTTTCTAACATGACTTTCTAAGTACTTTTTTTTTCTATGACACCATGGATAACTCAATGAGGATTTTACAATTTTAAAAATATAATTTATTCCTGGAAGGAAATATTGCAAAATATGTCACTGTATGTTCATGAATTAAAAGAGGTAGGAAAATGTTTCTTGTGAATTTGATATGAAAATCAGTATCAACCAACCTTAATGGCTGCAGATCAAAAGGCTCAGAAATAAATGAATGTCTATGTAAAAATTATTTTTTCAACCATTAGTCTTGTGCATATTAATTTAGTATTTTTTCTCTGTTCTCTATATCTGAATTTCTATCTGTGGTACCTTTTCACTGGACCTTAGTGCAAGCAGTGAAAGGGGCAGTGACGAATTGTTTACTCAACCCTCGTTAAGAAAATCTTTGCTGCATTTACATGTCACTGGCCTTATCCTTAATATATATAAACACTGAACAATAATAAATGTGATAGAAACTCATCTCACATAGTCCAATTTGTAACTCGCTCCTCCAGATATTTTTTGCTTTCTATTTGTTACATGAAATGGTGTTGTGCCAGAGTAGTCAATAAGTCAGACTATGAACCTACAATAGTCTTCTTCCCCAGTACACTGGTTCAGTGTGGAAATTCTGTTTTGAGAAAGCTCCTTATCTTTGGAATACCTTAAGAACAAGCTTGAAAGTTTTCAGAATTTGTGGGAAATTTACAAGAAAAACATCAAAAGAAGACATTGTATTGCATAGAATATTCTAGTCCAACAGGTCTGCTGGAGATGCACTCTGAGTAAGACAACTACACAAAAGAGGTGGCTGGTGGGACATAATTTGTAAGCATATTTCGGTTTTGTCAGCAGTGTAATATGCATTAGGACAATTTAACTGAGTTGGGGTCTCCCCCTAAAAAAACAAGCAAACCGAATTCCCAAACCAAAACATTCATTAAAAAAAAAAATTCCCACAATAAAAATCCTGAATGGATTCACTGGAAAAAAAAAATTTGTGAAGGTAGGCAGGAGGGGAGTGTATGTTTACCGTGGTGTGACAGATGCATACCTAGATTTATGGAAAACCTTAGAGGAAAGGGTGGGATGGATTGGCTCATCCCAGGAAGAGCTCAGTTTATTCAGTAGAAGAGAAGCTGCAGAGGAGTAGCAGGAGGAGAGGCAGCATCTCAACATTATGGCTCTGGAAGGAAGCAGAGATGTAAGGGCTAAGGGGAGCAAAGTGAAAGCTGATACTCAGAGAAAAAGGAAAGAAAGAAATAATCCATAAGTATGAGGAGTGAGATTGGTGTCTGTGCTGTGCAGGAGGCTGCAAGAGATGCTTCACTAGAAAAAAGTGCTGCTTAGAAGGGACAACCTGATAAGGATGGTGGGCAGAAGTAAGATATGCTTTCAAGCCTACTATTTAGTCTGTCAGTCACATCAGGAGGAAGCTTTGCCTGTGTAGAGAGGCCTCTAACAGCCTGTTCTTTGTATGATGGAAGAAGACACAAACTTAGATATTAGAATCACTTGGAGCCCTCTCTTCAAAGAAATAGCTGTTTGAAAAGATGCTTTGGCATAACTATTGGTGTCAGGCAGCCTCACAGGAAAAAAGTCTGTATCCTTGGCCTGCTGTGAAATCTGAGAAAAGAACTTTCAGGGCAGGATCCAGTGCAAGTCAAAGAAGGGATAAGTGTCTGTTTGTCTCTTTGGTGGGTAGAAAGGGAAAGCAAGAGAAGACCCTTCTGTTTTCTGCAAGAAGACAAAACAACAACCAAAACTTTATTTTCTCTAGGGAAAAAAGGTGCAAGACAAAATTGGGATCATTGACTACATATATTCATGTTATCTTCATTAGTATTTTGTTATAACTTGCAGCATTTCACTTGGGTTGTAGCCCAATTATACTGTCAGATAAGAACGTATTTATGTGCACATTTTTTTGTTGTTTTGAAGTCTGTTTCATTAACTCTTAATATTGTTGATAATAGACATACCTAATTTTAAAATGCTGTTCGCCTCTATACCACCCTGAACAGCAGCATCTATAATTCCATTCCTACACAGTCCAATAGAATAGTAAAAAGTGCATTTATTTATCTCTGGAACATAAAAGGTTTAAAGACAATATTCTGAAGCAAGGGGGGTATAAACAGAGATGAAAAAATGTCACGTGTGATCAATGCTAATGATCTTGAATATGTGACAGCATGGCCATGACCATGCTCTCAGGATCAGTTACCAGCCACCTTTAGAATGTGAAATGTCATTTCATGTGTTCTTATTGATGACCATTCTTTGTACATAAACCAATTGAATTGGAGAAAAACATAAAGCAAGAACATTCAGAAATCCAAATAATTATGGCAACTGAATGTAAAAATTTATAGTAAAGATTCATATTTTACAGTGCAGACTGAAATGAAAACTGAACTTCAATGAGAGGTGACACAAACTAGCTTCAAAGCAGTGATTCACAAGCTTGTTTAGCCCTCCACCTGCAAAAAGGGAAGTCTATCCAATTAACTTTATCCACAAAAGCTTGAGATACAGGTGTATAATGTGCATTTCCAACTTAAGTCACCTAAGCTCCAGGGGTAGATGAATCTCAAACTCAGCAGTTAAACTCAGATCTTTCTTGATGTATGTTTGTGAAATTTTTATCTTTCATAGGTTCCTCAATCTCCGCATTGACAGTACAACCAGTCTAAATTCCCTCTGTTTTCTATCTGAACCCTATTTATTCCAGGGCCCTAATTTTCAAGTTGTTATCATCTGGAAGTTAGGTAAATCTGAATGGCTTTCAGATCTTACACCTTTCCCCTCTAAATCTTTAGGCCCAAAATGATCCAAGAGAGAACACTATGGTTGGTTCCCAAAGGAAGAGATCATTTTCTTCTGTCTAGATATGTTCACTGAGTATCCTAAATAGTCCTCTAGGATGCAAATGTTCAGGCAGTTTTAGAAAAAAACATATATAATTGAACTCAGGGTCTCTATTATATGGAAGCTGGAATGGAGCAATGCATGATACAACCAATATGGTCAGATCGTACATTCTCCTCTTTATGAAAGGGCTGGGTTTTATACAGTTTCAGATAGTTTACGGGTGTTTTTGCAGGTAGTTTGCAGGTGTTTTTTCATTGGCATTCAGCATGAGAAAGAATGCAAACAATCTTAGTTTAAGGCAGCTACCGTGATTCTACTCTAACCATCCTACCTAAAGCATGCACACACCTTAACTTAAATTCTAACAGCGCCACAGGTTTATCTACTTTCACACAGGCCTGAGACTTGAGGCCCAGCAGGCCCAAACCCTAGGCCCAGTTTGGGATAGCTCAAAGTTCATTCCATAACACATCATGCTCATGCTACATATAATTTAATATATAAAATAAACAAATTTTCAGAATTACAAAAGGATTGGTCAAGCTGCTTCAGCTAGGTAGAGACCCAGATGGCTAAAAGCATATTTGGAGGAGAGCAATATGCAGCTCATACCCCCTTCTTCGCAGCCAAAATTTCTATTCTAAAAATGAAGAAGCCACATGTGTTGACTTTGTATTTGTCCCCGGAATTCCTGCCTGAAGCATTCCCAGATGCCCAGTGGCTTTGCAGACCCTTATGCCAACATAAAACCCGTCAGCATTTTTCTCAGCTGGAGCAAGCAGATAGAGGAGAACAAAAATTCTGATTCATGTTGTTCTGAATTTTGGTGTGACTTCAGAAGTGTGGAACACCAGGTCTGAAGTCTGGAATTTAGAAAGACCATCAAAAAGTTTCATTACTAGAATTTGTCTCAAGATTAAAACAACTTAGACTTAGTGGTCAGTTTCCCTGATTATGTACTGCCATAACAGGTAGCTCAACAACTCCTTACAGCCAATTTGAGTCAACATAATAGATTGAGAAGACTTGTAAGCAGTTCAGCTGACCCTAGCCAGCCTCACATCTGATTCGTGCACCAGAAGGTCACAGCCCTCCCAGAAAGCTGCTGTTGTAGCCTGCAGATGTGTCTGGTAAGACTGGTCATGCTGGTGGATGCTTGTACTAGAGCAATGAAATGGTGCAGTGGTTATGTTTAAAGAGAGCTGAATCACAGTTTAGGTTCCACTGACTACATTAAGTACTGGTTTAATTCAACTTTGTGGACACATATAGCAATTTGAGACACTATAGGTTGCCCTGGTAGGTGTGACACAGGAAAAATGTGAGATTCATCCCCTTTAAGGAAGGTAAGAAGAGCCTGCACAGGGGACCCTAGGACAAGTAAAATGTTACTGAACAAACACAGTGATGCTCAGATCTCACTTGTGGGGAGACACCTATGCAGATAGCAATGTGTAGACAGCTGAATTTGAATGGAATCTTTCCTCTTGTCTCAACCTCTTTATATCATGAATGCATCTGGCATGATTTGAAACTCATTTGATAGCTTTTCTCCACACTGAAATGTTTTTTCTAGAAAGATATGAACCTGTTCAAATTTTCAGGTTGTAGAACAGTCCTTTCATGGGTAGCGTGACATTAGGAGAAAGATTATGTGAGCTCTTTTTGAAGCAATATTTTCAAGATATTTGGGGATAAGAATTATGTACACAGAATATATTTAGATTTCTAAGACTGAGTAAGCTATCCTGCCTTCCTTCCATAATAAATGTAAAGAAATAAATGCAGAAGGAGAATCATTTCACTGTAAAAGAAGCTTATGGAATAGGCAAAATTAATTACTTTCTGTAGGCACCAATATTTCTCTTTTGATTGAAAAAGGACAGAAACTTCACTAGTGTACAGTTAACGTTCTAAAATTCTACATGTCAAAGTTAAGTAAAACAAATTCCAACTCTCCTTTTTCTCCTAAAGAGTAAGACACAATGAGAGGGAAATCTCATTGAAGATGGCTTTTTACAGATGGGAAACTCTGCGCCTAGCTCTATTTAACATTATTTCAGTGTTATATTCAAGAAGAAATAGCAGGCTCAAAGACCACTTTCAGTCATGTAAAAATAAAATTAATTGTTTTTAGCAGAAGGAGAAATAAAATGTAGTGTTTAAGTTCATTGGTCACATCACTAAATAATTTCTAAGTTGGATTGGAACCCTGAGGTAGTCTCTCGCAAGCTCCTATAGGGTAGAATTTATAGATAAATATTGATATCACAGAAACCACTGTCACCACTATTCACCATCCAGCTGAGACAGTGAAATTGAGCTGGGAAAGCATGAGCTATGATACCAGTGAGAGGCTTGACAGACATTGCATTTCCATGCCTCTATGGTGACTTTTCTTCTGCGGTCCCTTCTCTGTGAAACAGAGGACATCAATCTTCTGTGCTGTCAGCTGAGCTATTGCATCATACTGTGTAAATCATAGACTGGGTAAATTGCATTTCTTCTTGTCCTTCAGCACTTCAAAAACATAATCAGACCATTAACAGAAGGTTATGTTTAATTTTATTTTGATTTTTTATTAGTACCTCATGGCTAGTATTTAAGTATGCATTTAAACAAGACAGCAGAGGGAAAACTTCCACATTTTTGTGTGATCATTATTCCTTTTCAAAATACATTCTGAAACAATCTCTTCCAAACCCTGATTTCAAAAGGCCACATAATAACCTGCCAGAGTGGTATCTTAATAAGCATCTGTTTTGAACATTTTGTGTAAGATAGAAAGGGAAAATTCATAAAATCATCAACCATCAATATAATGTAGCAGTCTCATGCAGGAAAACTATATTTGAATGTAGCTTTAAATATTTTCCCGAATATATCAATAATTAATTGCTAACACCTGGCAGGATCCATCTGGAAATACTCCTTCATTATTGGTTGACTGAATACTGAATTTGTTCAGCCTTCAGATGCAAGATCATATGCTGATGGTTTCTACCGAGTATGTAAACCCATGAGTGTCTGTATATCAACATCAAAAGCCAGATGTTGCTTAGATATATATAAAAATATACAAAACCCCCCAAAAACCAACACTGCAACCAGCATCCCAGATTTGCTCTCAATTAAATTTGAAATAAATATATGTTTACTATTATATTCTAAGAGTTAGTTATGTTCTTTATTATAAATCATTTTCTTATGAATACATTTTAAGTAAAGGACATCCAATTTATCCTGAAATATCCATTTCTACTACACTACCACACAATATTATTATATGGTCTATCACAAATAACAAACTATTGTTTTTGTAAAACGGAGGAAGGCAATTTAATTTTTCAGTAAACGGCATTATTTCCAGGTAGTGAGAATTTACTTTGGGTAATGAATTTCTGTTAATGTTATATTTTCCAATTAAAGGATGATTAATTGTTTGTACTCAATATTCCAGTCAACTGCCTTCCAAACTCACTAGCTGCCACAACTCTGGCAGCATTTTGATAATAATGTTGGGTTTTGTTCTAGCATCTTTTTTTCTTGAAAAATAGTCTGATTGTAAAAATTATGCAATTATTAATTCACATTAGAAAAAATTCTTTACTTTGAGCGTTACCAGATAGGGAAACAAATTGTCCAGGGAGGTTGTGGATGTCCCAAACCCGCCAGTGTTTAAAGCCAGGTTGAATAAATTCTTTAGCAACTTGGACTACCGGGATGTGTTCCTGCACATGGCAGGGGTGTTGGGACCAGATGAACTTTAAGGTCCATTTCAGCCCCTTAGCATACTATGACCCTGTGAAGATATAATTAATATAATTAATAAAGAATTACATTTTGACAATGTTATTAATGTCAATTTATGTTTTTTTCTGAAAACAGATCTTAGAAGAAAGAGTATACTTTATTTTGTAGTCATAGTAATGGTTATAATTTCAGTTATGCAGATGCAAAGTGCTTTTGGAAGGTGTTTGTCTTGATACCTGATGACATTACAGTACTAAATTATACTTGTCAAGTACTAAATACTTGACAAGTATAACAGAGCACACAATAAATGGATTAATGCCGATTCTCTAACAATTCCCAACCACCTGCATTTGAGGTTTTTCAGGAGTGCTACAGAAAATGAAATTTAATGCTTAGTGAATAAGCTGGAAGTAAATATAAAATTGATGAAAATAAAACCTATTTTATTGTTGAAAATAAAAGATATTTTAAAATTGTACTGATGGAATAAAACTTAATAAAATGACAAATAGGGATGAATCTATGTGGCCATATTGAACCAAGGTATATTTTTTCAATGCCTAGGAGCCTTCAAACTAAATGTATTTTAAACAGTCAAGCTATATATCTAAGACCAGTGACTGCAGACTTCTGTGGGTTACGGGTTATGTACTTTGGATGACAATGGCTCAACTGCTACATGACAATTGCAATGACCACAAAAGACAACAAATGCAGCTAAGGTGACATAAAGGGAAAAAGAAGAATGCAGACAGGAAGTATGCAGGCAGTTCAGGGATTTAGCAAAATCTACTGCACTGGTGATGCCGGTAATAGTGTTCAGTGACCAGAATTTTTTATAAAGTTCTTGAGAAATCAGAAAAAGTGGAAAGTAATCTGAAACACTACTTCAGAGTCAGAGACAATGTCTTAAGAGGAGGAAGTTGAAGAACTTTCATGCTTTCAGCAGAAGAAATTCCACAGCAGTTATGACAACATATTGTCACTGCAAAGTGTGTGAGCAATCATTGAAATAGGCTGCCAGGAAAGGTTGTGAAATCTTTGTCCTTCACAGTTTCCAAACTTGGTTGGACCAGTCTGACCAGCATTCATAAAGATCCCCCTTTAGAGAGCAGGTGCTTGGACTAAGTAAGTTGCAGTGCTTTCTTTCAAACTAAAGTCTTGTATAATTCAGCCATATAAAGTCATCCTTTACTTTTTGTGACTAAAAACCTTAGAGATGATCTCGTTATTCTTGAAATATCTTCATATGCAGAAAATCCTATGTACTAAGTGTATCTTTAACATACAAAGATAAAAGGGATACTCATACTTTAACATACAAAGATAAAAGGATGGGGAATTAAAATGAAAAATGTTCCACTTTTTAAATTGTAAGGATGATCAGTACTTACAAAAAACATAATGAAAAATATCAGATGCTAAGTGTCTTCATATTTTCACAGAAGGAATGGACTTTCTTTTATTCACAGTATACTCATGCCTCAAGCATCAGTTATTAGGTTTCAAAGGGAAATTACTGGATGCAATTCATAAAATTCTATTATCCTCAATCTGCAAGATTTGTTGGGTGACATAAGGTCTTTTCTGTCTTCAGAGTTCACAGAACTAAAGACTTTTTATTAAACAGAGTGTGAAGCAGAACCTAAGGACTAGAATAGTTTGGAACCCAATAATCAAAGTTCAGAGGGCTATTCAAGTATAGAGAATCTTCAGAACTTAAAGGGGTACACACTCATATTACTGTGACACCAGAAAAGAAAATCAGAAGTCTCTCTCTATACAAAAACCACAAAAATTTACTTATAAAACAAAAGTGTTTCATGGGAAGGCCTGTTTCACTGTCCCTCAGTGAAAATCTATGAATTTGAGCCATGCTATAAAATTTTGTACTGATGGGTGTGAGGACTCAAAGAATGCAATTAAATTATCTCAAAAGACTGTAAAAGAGGGAAATTCCCATTAGATAAGATACTACAACAGGCACAGTTGGCAAACAGGAGTGCCTCATTTTCAGGCCTAAATGGACATAAGAGATTTAGAATGAGCACACCAGACCAGATTCCACTGTGCAGACTGTGGGAGAAGGACAGACACAGTAAGTGGTGATGAAGCCTGCTGAGCCAGATCTGGGTAGCTTATCCAGACAAAAAATTCTGCCATTAGGAAAAAAGGAAGCAGCTGCTTACACACGTCTCCCAAGTTATTAGAACAGCACATATGTCTTGTGGATACCTAGGACATGGACTGCATAAAAGTGGTACCTCCAGAAGAATATGTGGGGCATGCCCAGCACCAAGAGAACCAGAAGAAGGAACGCATGTGCTGGGTGATATCTTTTGCTTAATCTCTCTCTCATTCTTTCACCTCTTCCCCTCCCCCCTGCTCCCCTTATTTTTCTCTCTCTGTCTTTCTCTCATTGACTGCTAAATAGAATCTGTACTATTGATTTTGGTATATGGTCTCATTTGCACCTTAATTCAGGCAGAGACATCTCTTAATAATCAGACACTAGCACTATTTCAGTGTGTCATAACATTATTGTGCTGTCAGAAGTGGGATCCTAACAATGAGCCCAATATAAACACATAACGGAATGCCATAAAGAATAAACACTACCAGACAGCAGCATTTTCAAATCTTCACCCTTTATCTGCTCCATACTGCTAGACTTCCAAATATTGTCATTTTTCTTTCCAGACTCAAAATCCCACTATGTTTTAATGTGGCTTCTGAGAACTTTTCTCATTAATCAATGAGAAGTTTAATTCCCTGAACACTTTTGCAAACAAAAATTCATTTTTGACTTGTATTTGTGAATAATAAATAAGAAGAAAAAGATGATGTGATTCAAAGTCTTTTGGTGATGTTTGAAGTTTTACTTGTTTGGCACATCTGGAATTTTTTCTGTAGGAAACGGCATTTTTTTTTGTAAACAGATAATACTGACATGACTTCTGAAGAAGCGTAATGTAATTTTGTCATGCTACAGTAGCAAAACATACACTTTCTGAGGGTATAGTCTTTGCATGTATTTAGAGTTATCTCTGTGAAATGCTATTATAAATAATTAGGTTACTAGTTTTGCTGTTCTTAGGGACTGGCACCAATTAGTTTGACTAGAAACCTCATCCAAAAAAGGGAATTAAACTTATGTCATTTTTTTCTGAAGTATGATTATTAACCTCTGTACTAATTCATTTGGCAAACCAATAGAGTGTATGCTGTACTTCAAATATTGATTTTCTTTGAACTTTTTTTAACCAAGTGCTGCCTTTGAGGCTGTGTTTAAAGCTGTAAGGATTGTGTTCGGCTATCTTAATTAAAAGTATTCAATTAACCCAAACAAAGCTGACTCCGAAGCCTAACATTTCCAAAACTGATAAATTATTACAAAGTAAATAATGATTGAATGAAAAATAATTGATATTTCCTCTTGAAATCTAAATAAAATTTATTTTTATAATTTTCTTATTAAATAATTATGCAATTAAGGAAATATTTAACTGCTAGAGTGACATTTGATAATTAAGAACAATACTATAACGCCATTGCAATAGAAGGCATGGGTATTTGTGAAATCCTTCTAAAAATTTTATTTGTAAGGTCTTAAATTTCTTAAAGCTTTTGTACTACTACAAGGTCAAATGGTTCATTTGTCTTTAAATGGTATTTCCTAGACCACTGGTCCCATGTTAAGTAATGTGCTCTTCAGTTCAGTGCCAGTTCAGTTGTCTGCCCTTCAGCACTCAAAATCCTAAGTTGGAAGGGATCCACAAGGACCCTTGAGTCCATCTCCTGGCTGTGCACAGGACAGCCATAAGAATCACTCCATGGGCTGTGCAAGTGCTCACTCACAGCATGGGCAACTCCCAGAATGAACTGAAACCTCTTTTCCTGTCTTGGAGGCCCAGATGCAAAGATCCCTCACTCTCCTCTACTACTTCTTGCTCTCTTTACACCAGTTTTCCAATCCCATGTTGTTGTAAGGCTTTAATGTACCTTAATGTAGGTGTATATTCATATTTGCATATTCTTAAGGACTTTTTCCCAATTCAGTAGGAAAGTTAATTGTGCTGAGGAGCTGTGTCATTGGAAATGGTTTGTCTGAGGGCAGAACAGGTTCAGTGGGCCATAAGAATGAGATATTAACGTAAGAGAGAATGAATGTTCCCTAAATTCTTCCTTAAGTTCTTGATAGAGGTAGAAAGCTTTGTTTGAGAAATGCTTCCATGTAGAAGAAACAAAACACAGAAACCCAGTAGACAGATGATAGGCAAGAACAGAAAGAGCAGAAACAGATTTTTCCTCATTTCTCAAGTCATGTTTTCGTAATCATAGTTTTACAGAGTCTCATTTTTCTGACTTAAGTTTTAACTGTCCAACAGTCCACACAAGAGTGCAGCTGGTGACACTTAGCTGTACTGGAGTGAGAAATTAGCTGATGATTTGAGGAAATGTTGTGGGCTAATTCTTGTGTGGAGAGAACCAAATAGTGAACTGATTAAAGGGATTAACTCAGTGAGATTAATTATAACAAAGAGCCATGAATCTAAGAATATATTGGGATGTGTATTGGTGCCTAAAGCTTGGAGTTTATAGGATGAGAGTAAATGGGCAAAAGGAACTCTGAAAAATAGGAAGGAAAAGAAAGTAGTTGAAAAATAATGCTTCTTTTTTCCCCTCAGCAAAAGGATTGATTTTGCATAAAAATATGTATTTAAAATTCCACTGTCCACAAGAGACTTCCTGAGTTGAATTTGTACTATTTTTCCTTTTTAATATCACAGAATCACAGAATCACAGAACCATTAGGTTGGAAGAGAATTCAAGAGCATCAAGTCCAACCCATGCCCTAACACCTCAACATGGCAGTGAGTGCCACATCCAGTCTTTTTTGAAACACATCCAGGGATGGTGACTCCATCACCTCCCCAGGCAGACCACTCCAATATTTTATTATCCCTTCTGTAAAAAACTTCTTCCTAACATTCAACCTATATCTCTTTTGGTGCAGTTTAAGACTGTGTCCTCTCATTCTGTCAGCTGCTGCCTGGAGAAAGAGACCAAACCCCACCTGATTACAGCCACCTCTCAGGAAGTTTTAGAGAGTGACAAGGTCACCTCTGAGTCTTCTTTTCTCCAGGCTAAACAGCCCCAGCTCCCTCAGCTGTTCCTCACAGGGTTTGTGCTCCAAGCTTCTCACCAGCCTTGTTGTCTCCTCTGGATGCACTCAAGGATCTCAATGTCCTTCCTGAACTGAGGGGCCAGAGCTGGACACAGCACTCAAGGTGTGGCCTCACCAGTGCCAGGTACAGGGGAAGAATGACCTCCCTGCTCCTGCTGGACACACCATTCCTGATCCAGGCCAGGATGCCTTTGGCCTCTTGGCCACCAGGGCACACTGCTGGCTCATGTTCAGTCAGTTATTGACCAGAACCCCCAGGTCCCTTTCTGCCTGGGCACTGTCCAGCCACACTGTCCCCAGCCTGAAAGGTTGCAGGAGGTTATTGTGGCCAAAATGCAGGACTTGGCACTTGGACTTATTAAACTTCATCCCAATGGACTCCACCCATCCATCCAATCATCCCAGGTTTCTCTGCAGAGCCCTCCTACCTTCCAGCAGATCAAAACATGTTTCCAGCTTAGTGTTGTGTCCTAGGGTGACTTTATGGTGTTTGTATCCCCAGCTGTCTGTTCTGTTTGTGTTGGATATTGTGTTCTGTACCTTTAGGACTGGTTCTGAGAGTGAAGTGGGGGAAAGAAGCAGCGTGGAGTTTGTTTTCAGAGATTCACTCACTCTTCTGTATTCCACAGCTGGACTGTGTTGTCTTCAGCACAGAGACACAGAGATCTCCTTTGCTTTTAAGTAGTTTTAGCTAGCTGAGACAGAAAAGCTCCCTGGACTGGGTTTTTTTTTTTTTCATTTTTCTTAGGACTGTTTAAATCTATCCTAGACTGAAGAACTCAGAGAGACACCAGGGGCTCATGCCTGTGACCCACCGGGGCCCAGGACAGCATTTTCCCATGCCAGAGGGAGAAGGACTGATAAGAGACTGAGAGAGCCAAGCTACACCCACAACAAGGATTTTCTCTGAGTTTACCATCTCTCTTCAGAGCAGCGAGAGGTTTTGTTGTTTCATATTAATTTTTTATGCTTGCGAACACTTCGTTAAATGAATAGTTTTTTTCACTTTTCTCTAAGGAGATTTTTTTCCTGGACCAGTTAGAGAAAAAGCCATTTGGGTTTACTTCCCAGGGAGACCCTATTCAGAAGTTCCCTCCCAAATTTGCCCTAAACCAGGACATACTGTCTGCAAATTTACTAATGAAAGATATGATGCCCTCATCCATGTTGTCAATAAAATATTGAACAGAACTGTCTCCAGCACAGACCTCTGAGGGACACCCCTGGTCACTGGCTGCCAGCTGGATGCAGAACCTTCACCACCACTCTCTGGGCCCGGTCATGCAGCCAATTCCTAACCCAGAACACAGACTCCTGTCCAAGCCATGGACTGCCAGCTTTTCCAGGAGTGTGCTGTGGGAGACAGTGTCAAAGGCCTTGCTGAAGTCCAAATAGACAACATCCACAGCCTTCCCTGCTTCCACCAGGGTCACCTGGTCATAAATGAAACCAGGTTGGCCAAACACAACCTACCCATCCTAAAGCCCTGCTGGCTGGGTCTGATACCCTGGCCACCCTGTATGTGCTGCATGATAATATCCAATATAAACTGCTCCATTACTTTACCGGGTACTGAGGTCAGGCTAACTGGCCTATAATTACCAGGATCCTCCTTTCTACCTTTTTTATGAATGGGAATCACATTGGCCAGCTTCCAGGCATCCGGAACCGGTGAGCCAGGACTGTTGGTAAATGATGGAGAGCAGCTTTGCAAGCTCATCTGCCAGCTCCCTCATCACCCTGAGATGGATCCCATCTGGTCCCATAGATTTATGAATATCCAAGCAGCTCAGCAGTTCTCTGATTGCCTCCTCCTGGATAACAGGGGCACCATTCTGCTCCCTGAGACCATCTACCAACCCAGGAGGACAGATGTCCTGGGGACAAGCAGTCTTCCCACTAAAGACTGAAGCAAAAGAGGTGTTAAGTACCTCCACTTTCTCATCTCCAGTTACTAAGTTCCCTCCCACATCCAATAGAGAACAAAGGTTGGTCTTACCCTCCCTTTTACTATTAATATATTTATAAAAACAATTTTTATTATCCTTTACAAAAGTTGCCAAATTAAGTTTGAACTGAGCTTTGGCCTCCCTAATTTTTTCCTACATGCCCTAGCAACCCCCTTAAATACTTCCTAAGAATTCTGACCCTCCTTCCAAAGATGATACATCCTCTTTTTATTTCTAAGTTCCTTCAAAACCTCATTGCCCTCACTGCAAGATTAGACTGAGAAAATTAATCTCAAGTTTGAATTCAAAGTTCAGATCTTTCTGCTGCACTAATGTAAGTCCACACTGGCAATGCTAAACCCATATTTTTTTTTTTAAGTGAAATATGCATTCAATTAATTTGATTTTCCCCACAGCCTTCTTAAAAGAAATATTCTTATTTTTCAGAAATGAGACAAATGCCCAAGATTTAATTGGTGTCTACAGGGAAGCTGGAATTTAGGTTGCAAAGACACACCAACTGCAGAAGTGAGAATAAAAGAAAGTATGACAGTACTGGGCTATTTGCTGGCTAACTTGTGCCAGTATGAGCCAGTGAAGACCTTAATTGCTTTGATATAAGTCCTTTCCAAGGACAGTAATGAGAATATACTGTGTTGGACTCAGTTCTTTTTCCTTAACATTTTAAAATGTACTTTCCAATTGTAATGTATTTACAGACAGCTGTCTGAAAACAAAATCCCATTTACTATGATATATTGTCTTCAAAGTACTTCTTCTCCATCAAAATAGTGACTGTTCATTGACTGTTTGAACTGATATTTTCTTGCACTCTACACAGTGGCTCAGAAATGGTCATGAGGGCTGTCTTTTCATTAGGCCCCATGCTCTTAAGGTGTTCAAAAAGGACCTTTTTAGTCCTGAGACCACTTGCCCAAAAAAAGCCTTTCATTTTTTTCCATGCAAGTAGACTCATAACAACAAAATTATGCCCTTCAAATAAAGTTTATTTAAAGGTCTACATAATTGGGGGTGAGAACTTACAAAATGTTGTTCAGCTGCAAAAATTGGTTATAAGGCAGTATCTAGTAAGTCTGATTCTGTTCTGTGCTTTGAAAAATCATGCACTTCTGTATACTGGGAATTATCTTCCCGAAATCTATGTGCTGCTGTAAAGAGCAGAATATATTTACCTACCTTTTCTCTTGAAGAAAAAAAATATATCTTCATTAAAAGTAGATCAAAAAGAGGTTAGAAGTTACAGCTTTGGGAGGAGCATTATGCTAATTCAGACATTAGCCTGAAATTTAATTCTTTCATATCAAAAAAGTGCTTCTTAATTTCTCAGTAACACAGAGCTATCCAGAGAGGGAACAACATTCTGTTCTCTGTTAAAGCTGTTGTCTTAGAAGCAACAGAGAGCTGATGCTAACATCTTGGAATTACTGCATAGAAAAAACTACAGGGTAAAGACTCCACCTTGCACTATATGTAATTTTAACTCTTCCAGGAGAGATTTCTGTACTCCTTGAAATCTCTGCCTTTACATATTTCCAGCTATCTGCCAGCTGCTGATAGTGAGGCTCAAAGATTTCTGGTGACAGAAACTGAACATTGTAGGTATTGTGCTGGAGTCTGAAATCAAGTTTAAAATAAAAATGAAGTAGCAAATGTGGATTTAACTAGATTTCATTATGTTTTGTTATGTTTTACGCTTCAATAATCTTTCACAGACCACTCCTCAGTTGAATATAAGCCTTAAATCCATCAGGCATTTGGATGCAATTAGCACTCTTAGAAGTAACTAGAATAGAGAAGGTAATACCATTGGGCCTAGAGGATTAGGTTGTACCTAATGCCTTGCCTACTCCATAAATCTTTCTTAGGTGTCATCATGCTTGCAATTATAGAACATTATTATTTATGCAAAGTTTCATTTCCTGTATTACATTCCAGTCATAAGCAATCATACTAAAAATTTTGCTATTGTGCAATTCATGCTCCACTACCCTAAAGCACACACAAATTTACTTTCTGTTCTATTTAGGTAGGAAGACTGAGACTAAAGTGTTCTAAGCCATGTCTTTCTGCCCCACAGATTTAACACATTAGATTATCATGACTTGAGGCATTTCTGAAGAACAAAAATAACTTTATGGTTTTGGTATAGTCTACAGATAATAAAATTGCAAAAAAGAGAATTTGGTGTTGATGTAGCTTCAGGTTAGCTGAAAACATTTAATATATTAAGACCTTAGTGTTCATTATGAAAATTGTACGAATATGTTGAAACTCTATAGAAAAATGCCAACCAACCCTTTGGTATGTATAACAAAATCAGACTTAAGTCAGGTGCTGATGAATTCTTACATCACATTAATGTACAGTATCCTAAGTACAGTGTTATGGAATCACAAATCTGAATAATCATCTCCCCATAATGCATATTTTTCCCATGATTTAAAGGCATATTCTAATACAGCTCATTACCATGGCTCAGTAAGAGAAGTCCAGCCTAAAATGACAACTCCTCAGTCCCTTCTCCCAATAAGTCTTTTCACTTTTCCAATAAGGAAATTTCCCAAGATTGTCCTGATTTTTAAGCCTGTGTGGCCCAGAGGTGTATCACTATGTTTAATTGGTTAATCTAGTTGTCAAAGTCAGACACTAATTGGATTTTACCATCTGTGCTAAATCAACTCGCTCAGTCTCTTATCAGTCCCTCCGGTGCTGGAAAATGCCACCCTGAGCCCGGTGGGCCACAGGTGTGAGTTCCTGGTGTTTCCATGGATTTTCAGTCCAGAGCAGGCTGATCAGTTCCAAGAAAAAGGAAAGCCACAGTCTGGGGAGCTTCTCTGCCTCAGCTAGCTAAAAAACTAACTAAAACCAAAAGAGAGCTCTCCTGCTGTCCATGCTGCAGACAGCACAGTTCATGAGAAAGAAAGATGAAGCTCTTATCTCTGTTTTGAATACAACCACCTCACACATTCCACTGCTTCTCCTTCTCCCCCTCTTCACTTTCAGATCTAGTTTTAAAGGTGCAAAACTTATTTCTGGGCTAAACAGAAGACTGGGGTACAAACATCATAAAGTCACCCTAGGATGGTGATAATTTCTTTTTAAAATAAAATATTTTATTTTATTTATTTTATGCAGCTTGTAACTATAATAATTCATACTGGTTGTTCAGCAAAATATTTTGGTTCATCTCTAAATCACTACTCTACCACTGTCTATCTCAATAGCTCTAAGTAAAAATCAAGAATTATCTTATTAATTACTGCTAGCTAAGACAAGAACAGGAATGGCATCATAAACACAGATAAAGTATTT
>VXBR01002923.1:1101020-1226900 GCA_013400215.1 Cisticola juncidis | reverse complement strand
AAAAAAAAAAAAAAAAAAAAAAAAAAAAAAAGATTAATTCTTGTTGAAGCACAGATACATTTAAAAAGTCAATTAATGATTGCAACTCTATAAAGAATTAGTAAGAAATATTATAGAGAAAATGGGATCAACTCTTTTCTACACAGAAATAAATCTGTGTAGACAAGGAATTACCAGAAAAGGTCCAGGGGAGGGTTTAAGGATGACTAAGAGACAGGACCACCTGTCTTTTTCAAGGAAAGGCTGAGGGAGCTGAGCCAGTTTAGCCTGGAGAAGAGACAACTGAGAGGGTGTGTGTACTGTATACCAGTGTATACAGTATATTATCAGTGGCTTCAAAGAGGATGGGCCAGAGTCTCTGCAATGGTGCCCAGTGATAGGACAAGGGGCAACAGACACAACTTTGGAAGTCCCACCTGATTATTAGGAAAAGCTTGGTTACTGTGAGAGTGACAGGGCACTGGAACAGGTTGTCAAGAGAGATTTTGGAGCCTCCTTTTCTGCGGATACTGAAAACCTGCTTGGATGCAAACCTGTACAACCTTCTCTAGGTGAACCTGCTTGAGCAGGTAGGTTGGACTAGGTGACCTCCAGAGGTCCCTTCCAACCACAGCCACTCTGTAATTCTGTGTGGATGACCTATTATCTTATACTTATAAACATGTTTGAAGAACTTACTGTGCATTTTCCGTTTTGTTTTGTTTTGTTTTTACTGCCATAGATTGAACAAATTTTAGATACTGCCTAGTGTTCAGAGTAGTATCATGAACTGCTGTGATTTCTCTCTCCCACTCCCTCACATTAAATATTAGGTGTATATTCAGAATATAACTGGTGTTTGTAACTGTAAAAGGAACATTCTTAATCAGTGTAAATAATTTGTTTTAATAGGGAAGGTTTTAGATTTTGGGACTAGGATACTTTAACACTATACCAAACAGTTCTTAGGTACTCATCATGGCTTCATAAAAATCAACGATTTTTCCAAGCAGGGAGTCTGGAGGTGGCTGCCCTCATTTTGCATGTAAGGAAGTTTAATAATGAAGACAAGATCCATTAAATGTATTTTGATATTTATGTCAGAAAGTGATTGTAGGCTCATTTGATTTGCTGGTATAAAGGTGGTCTAGAGACAAACAATTTCTCCCTGGAGGTTTCCTGCATCATGTCAGCATTTTCTTAGAGTTTTTGATCTAGTTGTGCAGAAATACCCATTTTGCATGAAATTTTTCACTGTCATTCCTGTTACCCTTCTAGTTAATGTCCAAATACAATGACTGATTTGAAGTTAATTTAGAAAGTTTCTTTCCAACTAATTTTTTTCTGTCACCCTTATTTATTAATATACTTTCTGTGGAAGAAACATTTCCATGATTTTTTTCAAAACCATGATATAATAACCTAGAACCATGTTTATTAATGGTTACTTGATTTTCAGCTTATGCTGATATAATAAAAACTTACCTGTATTAGGGTAGTCCAGAAAATTAAGGCAAATAGCTACAGGTGGGAAGTTACTGTGTATGAGTTAGAGCACATGAAACCTTGTGAATGATAGTCAGAATGTTAAAGTAGGCTACTATAAGCCAGATTTCTGAGATCAGCAAGTAAAAACCAATAATTTTCTTATCTGAGGATTTTTTGATGTAGTTTGTATCAATTTTCTTTGCGTAAAGGGGGTAACACAGGTCAGAGCTTGCATGACATCATGGGGCCTCCGTGATGTGGAGTCACCAGTTTCACTAACTCTTGCTTTGTGCAGAGCCAAATCTCATCCAGAGAGACAAGGCTGTGCATACTGTTGTTATGTTATCTCACAGCACAGGTCACTGGTGGAGTTCAAACTCTCTTGGCCTGCAGACCCTGAGTCTCTGCTGTCACAGAATGCATAGAGGGGTTTTTTGGGAAGGGCAACTGGCTCATACCAGAACTCTGGCTCTCCAGACAGAGGCATCTTTCTTCTGGTTGGGAAAATTGAATTTTGAGTTTAAATGTGCTCTCTCTGTCAGTACAATCAGGGCAGAGGGGGTGAGGGACAGGAAGAGGCTTTTCTTCAAACAAATTGTTTCTGAGAGGAGTGGGAGCTGAAACTGCAGGAGAGGCATGATGCAAAGGCAGAATCCCTTCATTCAATCTCTGCAGTGCTTCAGGAAAGTTAGGTTATACTTTTGTAGGAAATAAGCACAAAGGAAGAAACTCACAATTCCATCACCAGTTTCTCTTCTTCACAGGAAGAATATGAATCTGGCTAACTTGACCAAAAAGGACAAGGATTGTTTTTCAATAAGAAGTTACTTTGTACTGCAATACTTTTGTCTGCAAAATTTATCTTATGGTTTTGCATATGTTGCACATTGCAGAATGCATATTTTGGTATACAGACAAAAGCATAGCCAAATTGCAGATATTGGTACACAACTGTTTCTGCTAGCTTAATGATAGCCTAGAATTTAATTTAACATTTAATTACTGGGACTATCATAGAAAGAAAATAATAATTCTTAAAAATATATGAAGTCCAATGTGTAAAAGTATATTGAAAAGCTGAGAAAAGGCTAATTGTAAAGAAAATGAATTGGTACACAGCAAGATTAGTGTTAGGTTTTACAGAGCAGAAACATTGTCTTATAGCAGGCAGAGGAAACACTCAAGGGAAAAAAGTAATGTTTAATATGAGCACAAGAAGCAGAGAAGAAAAACTTAAAGGCAATTCAAGCTTGTAAGGTAACTGAATTTATCAGGAAGTAAGGAAAGAATAATATCTATTTCAGTTGCCTGCAACAGAAACTGGTTATAAAATGGAAAATGACACTGTCATAAGCCATTGTTTCAAAAATCAGATATATCTGAAATAAATTGATGTCCCAGATTATAGCACAAGAACTTTGGGTATTAACTTCAAAACTTCTGTCATATTCTCTTTCTCTGGTGTTTCCAACACTTTGTAAAAACAGTCAGACACAGGATATAAGTTGATTAAAATATATATGGGAAAGATATTAAACACAAAAAATTCATGACACTTGTAGAATAATTGTGCAAAAGATCTTTTTATATTACATATGATAGTTTACTCAACTTGATATGAATACCAAGGTAAATTTAATAGCATTAATATGCTCTCTCAAACTCCTAACCAACTGAATTAAGTTTAATATCTAATACAATGAAAACTCAGATTTTTTTTTTCAGAGAAATATCATAACCACTGTTTATTTTAAGCTAAAATTCTATACATCAGTATATATGTTTATTTTTACTCTTTTTGAAATCCTGCTAAATTCAAAATTCATCTGACTTTTATTATTATTGACAAAATATGCATGTGTTGTGATATGTTTCTTTTTCAGCATAGAGTCACTACTGTACACATACAAAGTTGGGACTAAAAACCATATATCAAGTCTTAATATGTATATTTTGGAGAGAAATAGCTGTGTATTTTATCAGTTGTTTGTTTGCTTTCTTTTAAAACTCTGAAGATTCTGTGGTTACTTAAAAACCTTAGAGTGTTTTTCTCGTGTGTCAACTCATTTGAAAATCCCCTGGCAAGGATTTGGGAGACAAACTGTGAATGCTGCAGGCCTGTGAATGGGATGGGCTGTATTAAATTTCTTATGTTGCGTGGATTGTTTCTACTTCATACAATACTTTGCCCTTAAATATCAGTTCATTATTGATGACTCAGATGTCTCAGATGTCTATCTTCTTGCCCTTGACTGAACTTGTAAGCTGATGGTTCAAATAGATATGAAAATTCTGAGTCTGGAAAAAATGGCCAGGCTGGTGTGTTCTTTGTTGCAGTGCTAAGCATCAATGACTGCCTAGAAATTAGGGCTATGATAGGGTGGTTTTCTATAAGTTTCAGAGAACCAGCTTGGCTTATTCTTTTCTCTATTATTTTGGTAAGTTGAGTGGATTTCCAGATCAGTCTATACAATAAATGGGTGTTATTGCTTTCCTTCTTGAAGTAGTGTTGAACTGAAGGCAGATTTTGAATAGAACAGATCAGGACAGATGAGATCTTGGACAGACAGATCTCGAGCAGAAAGTTTTTGCTTTGCTGGTCTTTAAAGTACAATTTGGAAGAGTAAACATGTCAAGCCCCTATTATGAACTGATTTAAACACAGAAGAGCAAAGAAAACTAAATCTCTGTGAATAAAAAGGTTAAAAATGTATATAAAAAGGTTCAAAATATACTGTGACATGGTTGGTAGAACCCCAGCTAGCTCTGATTACTGGCTGTGCCAGGGGCCGTTCCCAAGACTGCCAGCAGTCTCTGGTGACAGTGCAGAACAAGGCTGTTCTTCTATGGCAGCAGGTGTTGTAGTGTGTAGGTTTCAGAGCAAGGACTAGAGAAGGCTCTTTTTAGTATGATTTCTCAGAGACCTTTATCCCCCGAGGGGGGACAAAAAAGAGGACGAGACAAAGCCCCCGCGTACCTTTGAAATGGGGGCTGAGGGGTGTGAAATAATGGGACGATTGGCCCCAGGACAGACTGACAGGTGTTTTTCCACAGCATAGGGCAGGGTCAGGGGAAAGACGGACAGCTGAATGAAGCTTTCAGAGACAGGGCAGGGGCACAAGAGGTGGACAAAGAGAGGGGAGGAGATACCTCTGGATGGTACCGATTTATCGAGGAGGAACCATTGGGACACATAACTCCAAACCAACTTAAACAAAACCCGCTACCACAATACCCCAAGACATGACTAAAACCAAATGAGGCTAGATGTTCATGCAAAAAAATTACATATTTTATTTTATTGTAAAAGAGAGGAAGAAAAAAAGAAAGAAAGAAAGAAAAAAAAGACATGTGGAGGAGACAGACACAGTGGCAGGGGTCACATAGAAAGATATCACCATTTGTGGGTCCCGAAAATGTCTTGTTGCTCCCCTCCGTCTGGTCTTCTTGGTGGTGAGGGTCCCCTAGCACCAAAAGATACAGAATCCAATGGATCAATATATGCTTTCAACAGGTGGGAACGTCCAGGAGCCTCTTTGGAGGGGACTAGGTTTGATACTGTCCTTGCAAGACTCTGGATCGATTGCAACATTTTCATTACATGTAGTGCTCTGGTGCAGAGTCTGGGGGCCCCTTAGGGGAGGGCCTTTGAGGGGCCATGAGACCGCCTGTGCTGTCCCTCATGTGGGTGTCCTATAGATGTGGCTGTCCCAGGGTAGGAAGCACACATATCTGGGCTGGTCTGCACAGGGGAGGAGGGGTGTTAACTGCCTCCGACCAGAGGTTTTTTTCACCACACCCCCAAAACCTCTCCTCTTTCACCCCCTTTGGTGTGAGGGTCTGTGTGAGCCTGACAGAATATCAGCCTGGTCTTCCATACAGCTTTTATTATACAGTTTTGCTATAATAGCCAAAAGTTCCTCATAAAAATGTTAAAGGCATAAACCATAGTATCAGTCTCTGTCAGCCCCAGACATGGAATGGCTTACACTGAGAAACAGGCATTTTGGTGTCTGTAGTCTAGTCACTACCACAGGCCTCAGAGACATGACTGACTTTCTGGTTTGGCTCTGCATTTTTCTGGGGCCTTGGAGTAAGCTGCTTCATTCCTTTCACAATTTCTCTGTCTGCAATAATGAGAGACATTAGGGGTCATGGAGTTTCCTGCATTGGTGACCTACAGCTCTTGGGCTGTAAGCTGCACAAACCCACAGATCTTGCTGCTAGATTTAGCATCCTCAGTCTGTTGTCTTGGGTCCAAGCCTGGCTCCCTGCAACATCACATTCAGCCTGAAGCTGGGGGCAGGGCTGTCTTTCTTTCCCAGAGAAACCAATCTAGAGCTACAGGCACACAAAAAATTGAAGGTATGCAACAATTACAGGTTCACAACAATTACTGATTAAAATTTTCCTGTTCTCCTTCATATGACAGGACATAACTGTTGTTATATGAGGAAGAGACAAGTTTGATTTTACAGATGAAAAGGTATGGGGGTCTGCTTAATTTTCATGTATTATGTACAGTCTTGCCAAGCATTGGATTCAATTTTAAATAGCCGTCTCATAATAAACTTGGAAAAGATGGATTTTAATCCTACTTTGTTAGAAACCACATTGATAAATTTCTCATATTTTCATATTTTGGCCACTCCTAACTACCTTCTCTATCTGTTTATAGTGATAAAAATATCTACGCCAACTCAACATTTACCCTTCTCCTTTTTCTTAAATTAAGCTTCCATGATCTGCAGGTAAGCTGATATTTTTTGTTTTAAGTGGAAGTAGACAGACAAACAGGTATTGAAGAGGTTCTCTAAGGCTATTTTGCAGACTGTTGACTTCCTCAATCTTTTTAAGAGCTCTTGATCTCTTCATGGCATTCTTTTGCTTAGTAGTGGTGGAGAAGTAAAAAGACAGAGTAGATTGAGCTTTGGTACCATATTCAGTATGATAACTATGTCTTGTGTCTGTCAGTCAGCAAGTGACACTCCTCAGTTATTTAAAAGAAATGGTTCTTTGACAAATGGTGCCAGTTGCTGTAATGATAGTGTACATTTTTAATCAAATTAAGCTGATGAACACGAAAATCTGTGAAGCCTGATCTTTTGCAATTTTAAGAGCTAGCTGTGTCCAGATTTTCCTATGGCATTTTTCCATTTATTTGTACAATTTGTTGCTGAAACTGACCTAGAGCATATGACTGTGTGTCAGGTAGATGAGTCTTCAGCAATATTTAGAAAGAATCAACACAAAGCAAAAGTAAAATGATTGGTTTGGGGAGGTAATTAATTTTTGTTGGCTTTTAATATTCATTATTGTAGGATTATCTAATCCTGGCACATATAACCATAAAAATAACCCAAACAAACCAAATCCTTTAAACTCAAATATTTTTTTCTTAAAGAGAAATGTTTGGCTTATTCAGTTCAATGTATTTTAAAATGAATATGTTGTATTTTTTAATTTATAACTAATTAGTTTGTCTTGGCAATCTAACTTCCAGAAATGCAGTCCTGAGACAATTATAGAATCATAGAATGGTTTGAGTTGCAAGAGACCTTAATCATCTGGCTTCAACTAGTTTATATTTCATAGAAGAAGAACATTTAAATTCGAATCTCAAATATTTAGACATTATTAGCGTTGATTAGCAAATCTGTGTCCATGAATTCAGGTAAGTGTTGCTCAGATAACCAGATTGTCTACTGATATGTGCAACCAGTAAATAATATGGTGGTAAGATCTAAAACGTATGAGTCCTTGCATTAGACTCCTGCAGTGTGCAACTGAAAAAATCTTGCTCTGCTTCATATTTATCAGTCATAGGTTCATGTGACAAAAAGTTAATGCATGAAGAGGGTCTCATCAGTACATGTTATATTTCTTGAAAAAATCCTGCGAAGTCTTAGCTAGCCAGCCCAGAACTAGACAGGTCACAAGAACTCTTCACACTGTCCCTACAGTAGATTTTAACATATTCTACAGAATATTAAACTGTTTCAAATGAGTGAGGATTATAAAAACTTTATTACTTTATTTAGCTCTAAGCAGACCTGAGTTGTTTTTATTGCATTATGGGCAAATGTATACCAAGAAACCACTACAATGTTTTATTTCATGTTCCCTTTGCTTCTGGCTGATTACTACAAATCATATTTGATGCTAACTTATGCAAGCAGTTAGTTCACCTTTAGGATCTTGGTGACAAGCAGAGATTATGTCCTATCTGATGTATCATTTTTCTGTTATTTTTACTACTTTTAAAGAGGTCATTTTTCTTAGTCTCAAATATAGTGTGATTTTTCAAAGAACTGTACAGCTTTTGATGTAACAAAATCGAATCCATGTCTCTGCGCAGCAGGTGGGAGCTTTCATGAAACAACAAAAAAGCAATTCTTATGTTCTTATTAACTTTTTATTCTGTATATACCATGGATTTACCCAGACAGGTTGTGATACTCTACTACAGTGACCATGAAATGCATGGCAATGTGTCTGATATTTTGCAAAGGAAGACTACGGGGTGATTTGGATTATTTGGGATTTTTTTTAAGTCTTCACAATAAACATATGAACTGAAATAATGAATTATTTTGATGAATAATAAATAAAAAAGGAAAAACTTTAACCAGAAAACATCTTTGTTAAAGTTTATTTTATTTTATGCACAATAAATCATAGACTATCTACTTGCCAAAAGGCCTTTTCAGTGTTCTCCTGGAAAAGAAATTGAGCAAATATGTTAATGTTTTGCCTACATATTTCATATTTTCTACAATTTTCAAATAGCAGTTTCTTAAAATGCACAATAATAAAATAAATGCAGTGCTACAGTATCTACTCAGAAAAACATTTGAATGAATGTTGAAAATGAAATGTACTTCTGGTAATTTTTTTCATGCTAGAGGTAATTTCTTTTACTGGGATTAGTGATATCTGTTTTTTTAGTACCTCATTTTTCATTAGATACCAGAAAGCTGTACAAACATGAACTAAATTTTCATACAGAATAATCTGTGAATAATGTTATATTAGAAAAAGGAAAATAGTATCATTTAAGGTGAAGGACTCGCCTGAATTCACATAGTGTTTTAGAAGCAAAGGAAGGAACATTTCCTGGGAACTGTCATTCCTATTCAACATTTTTGAGATATAATATCTGAATACATGTCAAAATTTGAAATGGTGCATTTTTTGTGCTTTATACATATATGGATGATATTCTGCATAAGTTTGTGTACACTTGGAAGCTTTAATGGTTACATATAAACTCCTAGGCATAAATAGACGATTTATTCTCACCTGTTGTCTTGAACAAAATCTTTGTAAGTTTCTCTTGCTTCACCTTTGAAGTGAGATGTTTCCTGTTGTCTTATCCCCTAATAAATCCTGCTTCTGCACATCTTGTCAGATTTGGAAGAGGGAGAGGTGTAGGGTTGAAAGGTGTGTTAATTTCTCATTCTTATGTATTGTTTGCTTAATGATAAATCAAACCAGATTTTTTAAAAGCCAGTATTAAGGGATGTAATTTTTACTGTTTGCATCTTCGCCATAGTATCATGGAGTAATATGTTAATCACCCTCTTCAGCCCATCTGAGTCAAGTGCATTATTGCCAAAGTATGTGGAGTGTGAGCAGCACATCCTTAAGCTCAGTGGATTCAGTAACTGACAAGAGTGAAATATTTAAAATGAAGAAGGTTTGATTGTAAAGCTTTGCTTTTAATTATTACTATACCAATTATTTATTGATTCTGTCCTCTCTTAGATTTGTTGTATGCTAATTGATCATGACAAAAAAGGAAATATTTAATTGAGATACAGATTTTCTGAAAACTCTGGAGATTTTAGAGTCTTTTCAATTTCTCCCATTTATTCCTCTCAGTTTCATGTGACACGGTGAAGTCTATAAAGCTCTTATGATTGTCTGCTCAGCTCCCCAACTCTGTTGAAACCAGTCCAGATGGGTATTTGCCCAGAATTTAATCAAATAATAAGATCTGTTAGCTAAGATTTCATGTAAATATGTCCATATTTCTAATCCAGCTCAGTAGCAGAACTACTTCCCCATCTATGACACTCACTGGTTTAACTGATGGTGTAAGAAGATGCGTGTATTTTGTCATGTCATTTCCACCTGCCAGAGTATATCCTCTCTTCCCTTATTCTTGGATTACAAACTCTCTTGGAAACAGAACACTTTTTTTTTCCCTCTGGATTTCTACCATGATTTGCACAGGGGCAAATCTACATGATTTGCACTGGTTTACTTCTAGCATTCCTAAACAGGGGGATGTTGGTTCTGCATGGCCTGGGTTTTGGTGGAAGGGGGGTGGGTGGAGGTGGCTTCTGTGAGCAGCTGCTTCGACCATGTCCAGCAGAGCCAATCCCTGATGGCTCTGAGGATGGATGTGCTGCTGGCCAAAGCTGGGACAATAAGAGAGGTTGGCAACACCTCTGTGATGACATATTTGAGAACAGCAATACAAAGTGGAGCACCGATTTTTCTAGTCAGAGAAGAGGAGGAGGTGAGAACATGTGAACATGTGAGGGAAACAACATGGAGACACCAAGATCGGTGGAGAAGCAGGGAGAGGAGGTGTTCCAGGCACCGGAGCCGAGATTCCTCTGCAGGCTGTGGTGAGACCATGGTGAGGCAGCTGTGCCTCTGCAGCCCTTGGTGATCCATGGGGGATGCAGAGATCCACTCACAGCCTGTGGGAATCCACAGGGGATGCAGAGACCCACCCACAGCCTGTAGGGATCCACAGGGGATGCAGAGATCCACCCACAGCCTGTGGGGGAGGCACCCATGCCAGAGCAGGTGGGTGCCTGGAGGAGACTGTGATCCAGTGGAAACCCAGTGGAGAGAGAGGGCCCTGCTGCCAGGCTGGAGCAACCTGTCCTTGGAGGTAGTCCAAGGAGGTTGTCCATGGGGCAACCTGCCCCATGAAAAGAGAGAGCCATACTGCAGCAGTTTTGGGAGGACTTTTTGCTCAAGAGTGTGGACCCATGCTGGAGAAGTTCATGGAGAGCTGTGTCCCATGGGAGGGACCCCACAGTGTCACAGGGAAAGGATTCCTCTCCCAGAGTAGCAGAAGAAAACCTCAGGTGATGAACTGACCAAATCCCCTGCGCAATCGGAAGGAGGGAGGGGTTGGGGGAAAGGAAAGGTGTTTTTAAGGACCTATTTTACCTTCTTATTATCCTCCTTTGATTTGTTAGTAATAAATTCACTTTGTACCTCTAAGCATAGCCTTGGAGTGTTTTCTCCCAGTCCTTATGTCAACCCATGAACCTTTCATGAAATTTTCCTCTCTCAGCTGTGGCAGGGGAGAGTGAATGAGCAGCTTTTGTGGGTGCCTGATATTTAGCCAGTATCAAACCATGACGCACATTTGTAAAGTTATCATAGTTGAACATAGAAAGCCAAAAAGTATCATTGTGTAAGTTCTTATTTCATGGTAAGCTTTCTACAAGCCAACCACCTAAGTTTAGCTTGACAAAATGGAAGGCAGCTTAAACTCCTTGTTTCGTAGCAAATACTTCATGTTTTAAAGTTAGAGCGCTCAGTAGAGCAGGATTTATCTCTTACTATAACATTCCACATCAAAAGTGAAGTAGAGTACAATTCAGGCACACAGACTAAAGCCAGATTTAGACACCGGTCAGCACTGAAGGGTTAAATTCCTAAATACAGAAGAACAGAATCACAGAATCAATTAGTCTGGAAAAGATCTCTGAGATCATTGGGTCCAGCCTATGACCTAGCACTGCCTTGCTAATCAGACCATGGCACTAAGCGCTGTGTCCAGCCTTTCCTTAAACACCTCCAGGGATGGTGACTCCAACAACCTCTCTGGGCAGCCCATTCCAATGTCCAGTCACCCCTTTTGTGAAGGAATTCTTCCTAATGTCCTACCTAAATCTCCCTTGGCATAACCTTTTGGATCCATGCAGGCCTGAAGGTTTGCAGGCAACATTCTTCCTCTGCGGTCCAAGACTTGTCTCAGCTAAAGTATCTAGATTCCATTTCAGATCCATTCTAGCTCTGCTTTTGTTACAATTCCAAATCACAGAGGAGTAAAGAAAACTCTCTGTGAATAAAACAGAAAGAACTTTGAAGGTTTGAAATATCCCCCCCTACAAAATATAAAAAACAAACAAGATTAAATGTTGATACCAAAAAGATTATATATTTTTAATAGTTAAAGAGGCAAAGAGAAAGACAGAGAAAATAAGAGAAAAATAGAGAAAAGTTAGAAAAAGCTAAGGTTACTTTATTCCATGTTCTGCTTTCATTCCATGAGAATCTCAAAATACATACACTTGGGGCAGCACTAGCAAATAACAGGGACCACTTAAAGCAGGTATGTTTCCTTGTGATTTTCCTTTTGATACAGATCTGCTAGAAAAGTATCCTGATGACTGCAGCATATGCCCAGGAAACTGGAAGTGTCAGCTGGAAGCCAGAAGGATTAACGTGTATTTCCCCAAGAGCTTCCTGGTGGTGTGAATGCAGATTAGACATTAGAGTAGGGTCTAGAGTAATGGGAGAGAGATTCCTACTTCCTATTTTTATTCCCCCATTAATACCAAGTGAATGAAAACTTAATGTGTAATCCTGGAACTAGGAACAAAAACTGAAGACTTCTTCCCCTCTCTGGAGTGAGATGTCATCCTTTCATTTCTTCCAGATTTTTCTATCTCACAGTCTCTTGTATGTATGAATCTTGTGCAGCTGTACAGTTTCAAGAGAAGGAAGGAAGAAGCAATCATCCTTTCAACTTGCTCCAGACCCTAGCAATTAGGCTGCTTTCCAGGTTAAAGAAGTTTGCCACTTAGTTTTAGGATAACGTATATACAAGTTAAAGAATACATTAAATAAAAGTAACTGTTTTCCATAATTACTGCTCAAAACAAACAGCAGCTTTTTGTCCCAACTGTGTTCTTAAAAACTAAGAGTCAAACCTGTGATTCCCTTTGTTTGAGAATAGAATGTAAAAAATTAAAATGATGGAATTTGACAGATAGACCTACCAAATTTCTGGACTTTATTGCAGGAGAGGAGTGGGATTTCACACATCCTGTTTCTTACCTAGAAACACCAGAGTACTTTGAACTAGCTCTTCTGGAAATTACAAACTGTCTGAAAATCATTGGCATGGAACTGCAGGATCTTTTAGACAACTGGCAGCTGATGAAGAGGATAACAAAATGAAACCTTTGTGTCTTGAAAAATACATATTTTATTCCTGATGTTGAAATTTTAAAGCAGTATGTTAAAAATCAATTGTATACCTTCTAATTTAAGCACACACAAGATTTATTTAAAATGAAGACAAAAATCTGCCATAAAATTTTAGTCGTTCACAGAAAATGGCGAAATGCTTATTAACACTGGAGTTCATGGACAATTCTGGGTATGGAGTTTTTCACTCCACCCACACCCAAGCTGCCCAGCTATAAGCAGACTTGTCTGACAGCTAGTGAGAGAGTTAGCTCTGCCTGCTCTGAGGGTAGAATAAGCTTTCCCCAAGAGTAAATACATTAGCTTGGGCTTTGCATTTGGGTTAGCACTGTCCATAAGGTACCTTTTGGAGCACAGCTGGCTCATCACAAAGGCAGAGCAAAGCATGGCAGAGTGGGAACCTTGCCTGAGATGGGTTTATCATGAAACTACACCTTTAGTGTCTCCATTACAATGTGACATGTCTTTTCATATTCTGGACATTTTTTTATAATAGCCTCCAAACTGACCAACATACATGATTCACATAAAATAGATTAGCTCAAATTATATTTTAGTGAGTCTTGATTGACATAAGACAACAGTAATTAATCATGGTGTGACAATAATGAGCTACCTGTAAAATCTGTCTTCAGTAGGTAATGTGACAGTTATTACTCAGTGTATCTTTTCAGAGGGACAAAGCCCAATACCTTGCAATTTAATTTATTTTCTGTTTCACAGAGAATACAGTGAAAAATAATGTATTATCTTTGATCTCACAAAAGCCAAAACAATGGAAAAAATTGCTATGAATTCTGCGCTCTCCCCTACTAACCATTTTTATCCATTGTAAATTTGGTTTAATTTTACTAGTGCTTTTCTACATCCTACATTAGAGGCATCTAATACTGATTTTGCTTCACTTGAGTTATACAACTTCATCTTGACTTGAATTATTTGCCTTGATGCATATATTTTTTTCCACAGGAGAGAAGGTTTTTGCTGTGTTTTAGAGTTACTACTCCGTGAAAGAAGCACAGTGTACTCCATACCAACAAAACTAGGCAGCCTGATATAAATATAAATATAAATATAAATATAAATATAAATATAAATATAAATATAAATATAAATATAAATATAAATAATTATTTACTATACATATTCCTTACATTGCTTCCTGCTGTGAATATAAACATTTTGTTATATTTCAAGCTTATTCCATCTGAATGAATATCAGTGACGAGGGAAAAGATAAGTCCTATTTATAGAGAACCCCAACACCTCAACACAAAGTGTGTCTGATCTCTCCCACTGGATGATTAGAGCAGCAAAGGACAGCAGCAGGTCAAAAGCCCTGTGTGTGCTCTGATTGATGCAGCTGAGGAGATTGTTGTGCCCAAGCAGCAAAGCCTGCAGGTGACTGGGATATAGCATCTCTTGGAGGGAAGGATAGTGTGAACCACTGAGCACAGTTCAGTTACCATCAGAGCTGATGACTCCAGTAAATTCTCTGAAGTGGAAGAAGAGGTTAATGAACAGAGTCAGAGTGTAAGGAAGAGACAGATGAGGATTTGTTCTGACTAGTAACAGGAAGCTGCTCTTCTTCCAGCACTTGCTCAAAGTAGGACATTGGCAATGGCCAGCAGGTATTTTCTAATGTGATCCCTGAACACTGCTGCAAGCATCTGATTAACTACTTGATTGTAGAAAACAGACCAGTAAAATCTAAAGTCCATTAATATTTAGGTTTAATGTGCATAATTCACTGCAGCTTACATGTTCACTCTACAGCTAGAAAAGTAGATGTTTCTTAAATACCTAAAAATACTGAATCTTGTCCTTCAGCCCCAGCTTCATGTTAAAAAATTTATAAAACATTGCTGTCCTCAGAAGATAATCCTGCCAGCACAGTCAAACTTGTAGGATAAACTGAATTTCATGATAACTGGAGCTATTTATGCAACTATTTCTGTCAGAAATGCTGATCTGTCTAAGGCTGAGGGGGTGGCAGGCATATTTTTCAAAAACTCTGTCCTTCTCAGAATACTGATGAACAGTGGTGGTCTTTCCCTTAATATGTAATTTGAATGAAGAGCTTTTTGCTGTATGGTGTTATTGATTCCTCAAAGTCAGAGTTCAAGCAGCTGCTGGAGATAACTGTGGAGCAGAGTCAGCAGAAACAGGCATGTCTGGTATCAGGTTCACAGACAAGCACACAAGCTGGCATCACCAATGAAGATGAATATGCATTAGGACAATCTTAGTAATCTTAGAAGAGTACAGACACACAGCCCTTCTGCCAGCCCTGCTGCAGAGGCAACAATCTGGGTCACCAGGGTGACAAGGAAGAGCTGAAAAGGTGATTCAAAGCCCATGGTGGACTTTGCTTATACAAGAGCCACACAATAATCCTCGTGTTTGTGATTTAAGCAGATGTCTAGATATTAGGAATTTCAACAAGACCTTCAAGAGATCTTTAATGAGCAGTGTTTAATATCACATTTAGCTTCTGTGAAATCTGGACATTGATAGGGATGGAGGAAAAGACTAGATGAGACACAATCCTGATCCTTTAGAATATTAAATTATTGACCCAATTATTTATCATGCTGGAATTCAAATCAGCCCATACCACTTTGTGAGTATACTATGTTTACATAGTTTGGGGATTTGGGCTTTTTTTTTTTTTTTTTCTTTCAATAACACCAGATACAACAAATTTAAGAATTGAAAATTATACTTGAGGCACAATTCTAATGGGTGTTAAAGCTCTTGCAGCAGAAAGCAGAAGTACAGTATTTACACAATACTGCAAAGTCTTCATTCAGAGGGAAACAGTCCAATTTTCTACCTCTGCTGATTTAATAGTTAATGCAATCAGAATTATAGTAGTCAGACTTTGCATGCATGTGCTGGTTCAAAGAAAGTTAATACCTTTTAACAAAAATACATATTAATCAACAGTACTTATTCTGCCTGATTAGAAACCTTTTGCAATAACAGAAGTCTGGCTTAGGATTTTATATGTGAAAACATACGTATGCCTACAATCATACCTGCATGTGTTTTTTAAAGGTATCTTTAAAACAGGAGAACCATTGTGTGTAAAATCTAACTGTGAGACTGTAAATCTACTTGGATCTAAACCTGACATCTCTCAGCTGTGATCAAAACATCAACCACCTTCCATGCAGCAACTGTGAATTATCTTTGTTGTCTTGACAAAGAAGGTTAATATTTCAGTCTGGGCATAAAAAAAAAAAAAGAATGGACCTACTTACCCCTTTCAGAGTGACGAAAAGAGCAATTAATTTAGTAAAGTTTAAACATTTAATCCTATACATTTTTTATTTTATATGATTTTACTTTACCTTACTTTTAATAAAAAGGACAGTTTAAAACATTAGTGCAATCCAAATAATAATGACAATTTTTTTAAGCTGCTTGGTGGTTAAGATCTCTCTAAAAAGATATTTCAACACATTTCTAAAAGCAATTGCATTAGAAATTACATTACCTCAAATGAAGGGTTATAGCCTTATGAATTTTCTCCAAAGGAAATATTGCTATCAAAGTAAGAAGAGATAATTTATAGACGGAAGTCAGTGGAGTGCTATGAAAATTAGAAGTATGAAGTTGAATTATTCCTTATAATTTCTTTTAGAACTCTTCAAAATGTTAATTTGTCCATAGTTTTTTTTCTACAGCTTCAACTTTGTTCCACTAATCTGTGTTAATTACTGGAGGGAAAATAGGAGAACTGTTAGTATATATATTGCAGATTAGGAAAGTTAAAATTAAATTCCTATTAGGTAAATATGAAAAGAGTTAACCAGAATGAGAATTTAGCAAATAAATACAAGACAACATGTTCACATGTTAGGGGCTTTTGTCATAATAATTGCAGGATTTTCTTTAAAATACTAAGAACTTGTACTTTCAGTTCAAAATATGTTTATTTCTAATATTCCTGTGCCTCCTGGACCTGGAGACTCAGTAGAACTATCAAACTTCATGAGACTAAGGAGTGATAGTCCTGTCATGCACAAATAAACACGCAGCTGCTGTGGGTCATTTAAATGCAATTTCCAGTTTCCCCCACATTTCTCCATCGAAAAGAGTCTTCTCTAATAGAGCTATAAATTCTATTTTCTACATTACCAAAGCTCACTTCAAACAGTAATATATGTTGAATTTCTTTGTAAAAAACCCTGTCTGTGTTGTACATCAAATATACGAACAAACGCCTTTATATAAGCTTGGAATATGGGCTGCTGCATACACTGCAGAGATGGTGCTACAGCTGTAAAAGATGGGTTCTATGGAAAATATCTGACCACTGAACAGAGAAAATATTTACTCTATACATCATTTTTTAATGCTGTCAGGTTTATTGTTAAGGAAAAAAAAGTCCAGAAGTCTTACACAAAAAGCAAGCAAAGATCCAAACTGTTGTGCCTGAATTAGATTTGCTCTTCCATCTCCTTTAATTTATTTTAAACTTTCTTATGTTGAATTTTGAGAGTAGCATATTCTCTGAAATGGTATAAACAAAATATTTCAACATCTTAAAGTCTGTACCACAAGTGTAAGATGATTTTTTTTTTCTTTTTCTTTTTCTCTTTTCCTTTTCCATTCCATTTTGACAGCCACCAGCGTTCTCTACTTTTCTGGCAAGGATGAAATGATTAACTGTACATAGAGCTCCTTGCTGGGTCCTATTACAGAGGAATGAATTTCTGAGGCAACAGGAGATGTTTACAAAGTTGTTCATTGTATGGTTCCACAAGGACGTTTCATTCAGATAGTAAAATATCCTCAACAGGTTATCAACATATGCCATTTTGAAAGCAGCAGGAAATGATCAAAATGGAGCAAGAGAAGGCAAGAAATTTCGTGGACTCAAGTTTCCAGTTTCTATGCTCAAATCTAGATTCAAACTCTTCTTCTAAGACTGCTAACAATTCCATACATGCCTTTCAGAAAAATTCTTCATCAGTCCCTATATTCCTAGTCCAAGTTCCTGGAAAAAAGACCACTTCCTTCAACACATATGCTTTGATGAGGCTGCTGAATTTATATAAGTCCATCTAAATTTCTGTCAGACAGACTCTGCTCTCACAAATCCTGGAGGAATCAATGAGAACACTCAGGATTCACTTATTTTATGTGCCCCACTATACATGGCTTGTAGCAGCAAAGAGTGACAATTAAAGTAAAAATAATCTCTTAGAGGTGTAGGAAGAACAAGGAGGCAGAGGACAATATGGAGAATGTAGCTACCAATTTTTAGCAAATCTTCAATTAACATGTGTGCAAATTTCTTCTTCAGGGAACTAGAGCTAGATCAGACTTTGCTGGGTATTAGCAGAACAAGCAAAAATATATCCTGCTAAAGATTCCTTTCACTACTCTGCTGCTGCCCAAGTTCAACTTCAAACTTGGGCTTCTTGAAGAAAATTCTGTTTGAAGGTTTTAACCCAGAGCAACATTTTATTCCCTATCACACTCCTGAATGTGGCTGAAAAAAGTTCAGCTGAGGTAACAATCCTCCACAGATACCTTCTGCATTGTTTGATGTATGAAAACATAATCAAATGCACTGAAACAATAAAACAATAAATCAGACAGATAAGGAGAAAACTACTGGATGAGGTATTGAATGAAATACAAAAATTGCAATGGCCTGTGTAGGACACATCCCAGAATTTTGGCTGCTACTGTTGGTTAGCTATGAACATACTTCTTTAGTAACTATGTCAAATCATGGAATAATAGAATAGTTTTAGTTGAAAGAGCTCTCACAGATCATCTTGTGTGCACAGGGACACCTTTTAAAGGTGGTGCAGAGTTTCATCCAGCTTCCAGAATCACCTCCTTCACCCTTCTGGCCTTGAACACTGGAATGGGGCATCCACAACTTTCTGAGCAACCCATTCCAGTGTCTCTCCACATTCAGAGTAAAACCTGTCTTCCTAATATGTAACCTAAACCTACACTCTTTCGGTTTGAAGCCATCCCCACTTGTCCTGTCACTACATGCTCTTGTTAAAAGTCCCCCTCCATCTTTCTTGCAGGCTGCCTTCAGCTACTGGAAGGACACAGTGAGGTCATCCTTAAGCCTTCTGTTTCCAGGCTGCACAGTCTGAATTCTCTTAGCCTTTCCTTATAGGAAAGGTGCTCCATCGCTTTAATCTATTTGGTCACCTTCCGTAGAACTCACTCCAGCAGGTCCTTGTCCTTCCAGTGCTGGGGACCCCAGAGCTGGATGCAGCAGTCCAGGTGGGATCTCACCAGAATGGAGCAGAGGGGCAGAACCCTGTCCCCCACCCTGCTGGCCACGCTGCTTTGGATGCAGCCAGGATACAATTTGCTTTCAGGGCTTCAAGTGCACATTGCCAGGGCATGTGCAGCCTCTCTCTGCCAGCATCCCCGAGTCCTTGGCAGGGCTGCTCTTGATCTGTCCACAAGCTTGGATTGGTACTGGGGGTTGCCCTGACCCAGCTGCAGAACCTTAGACTTGGTCTTCTCAAACCTCTTGAGATTCCCATGGGCCCACTTCTTGAGCCTGTCCAGATCCCTCTGGATGACATCTTGTCATCCAGATGTATCAGCCATACCATTCAGCCTGGTGACATATAAATAAATCTTATTTACATCCTCCCCTCACATCATTCTCTTCAAAGATACCTAAGCACATAGAGTTAATTACCATTTCTTTTTCATTAGGCTTCTCAAATTTTTTAAAAATCTGTGAAACTGCCAAAACAAGACACTCATTACCTGCAATCAGAAGCAACTGGTTGTCTATAGCTTTATATAAATAAACAAACAAAAAATAGTTAGATGGTCAAATGTAATTTATTTCTGGATAATGGAAGCAATGGACCCTAAGGTGGTTGTATTGAATTTGACATCTAGGCAGGATTAGCCACATATACATTAGCTACGTTCTCACCAGATCTTTCTCTAAACTGTTCTCAAAGACCTCCAATATCAGAAACACTTATCTCTCCTCCCCTTTCCAGTGTTTCAATACTGATATTGTTAAAGGTAATAATCTCTCAAATTTAATCCCAGCCTCTTTTACAGGAAATTAAGCCCATTGCACCACCAATGTGCAAAAGATAGCACTTTCTTCCTCAATACATGAGTCCTCAAGTATGTGAAAAGCTGTGTGTCTATAGGTTTGTGTAAATGTAAAAGAAATTAAAAATCAGATGATCACTTTTTCTTTTTTTAATTTGGTCTAATAACTCCATATGTTTCTTACAGGTTTTATTTTTCTAGCCTTCTGGTCATAGTCAGAGCTCTATTCAAGACTTTTCAGAAGGTCCAGCTCCTTTGAAATACACTCCAGCTGGAGTGTTTCCATTTCTGGGTAGAGCAGATTTCACAGGTCTGACAAGCTGTAGTTCTTTTTATGTTATCCCACATGGTCTGTGTCTTTTTTGCAGCAGTGAAAAATATTTCACAACAAGGCAAAAGTTTAAACATTATTGTTCATCTTTATGACATGCAGTAATCTTTAGTTCCACCAAACAGCCACTTGCCCACCTTCCTGTGTGTCACTGACAATTCTTGCCCTTATTCCCAGGTTCCTCAGGCTGCACCAGTCTGAGTGCAACAGGGTATTGTATAAAAACACTTCTTCAGAATTCCTTTCAGGTGCCCTAGATTTCTTTCCTCCTTGAGCTCCTGCCTTAGCATTTAAACCTATTTCATGTATGAATCCAAATATCTTGGAAAGCTACTTGCTCTTTTGATCTCAGTATATTAATAATCATATCCAGAATTATTCTAAAATGAAATTTAGACACACAAATTCACTAAATCAATAAATAAAACTGCCAAATTGCTTAAGCACAGGACAGTATACACACCAAAAAGAAGACTATAATCTAACAAAACCTCCTTTAAACTGGAATTTTGATGTCTGGTAGCTACATGACAATCCAATCTATTTGTTTTCCTAACACCTTATACAAAATTAATTAGGTGTCTCCTTAATTAGTTGACAACAGTGTATAAGACTAAACTTAATTACACATGCTTGTTCAGAAGTACTTATTCTGGAACACATCTCCTGTTTTGAGCTTCCTATTAATCCAGAGTTAGGTGTCCTTAATCCTTAGTTTTTATGAAGGTCTCTGGAGAAGCCTGATTACTGTTAGGAGCAATCTTTTAGTCTGACTGTAAACTAGACTAACTCCTAAATGTACTTAGGAATTCGTGGCAGTTTCTGTTTTCAAGCTAATAAAATTCTAATTGGTCTAATTAAAAAAATTGTGCCTAATGTGAATAAAAGGCTCAAAGGACCAATACAGCACTGGTGTGTGGATGTCTTCAGACAAGCTCTGCTGCACTAGAATCCACCCCTCCTCACTGGTCTCTAATTTTCCAGGTAAAGACCTATATTTAGGAGAAATTTGAATCTTTAAAGATATTTTCGTGTTTCCAAGTAGAGACTCCAGGTACTTAGACTGGGAGGGATGAACTATGGGTTTACTCCTTGGCAAAGAAATACCTGAATTAGGTGAACTGAACTCCATGCTAAATCTTAGTCACTAAGAAAGTATTAAAAATCCTGCTAGAATATACATCTAGCAAAGATATCATTTTCACCTATGGAGATCCTCTCAGTGCCTGGTTTATATGAACTCGCATGCTGTAGGACTCTGGTGGATTAGAATTGAAGATCTTGGTCAAATACAGATATTACTGATCAAATTAAAAGAAAAGAGTTCTTCATTTTCACCACTCTTTACAAACAGGAACTAAGTCGGGCACCTTTCACAGTACACAGAAATCCCAAGTGACAGACAACTATCTTTCAGTGAAAAGCAGTCAAAAAAGCATGGGGTCATACACATCAAATAGAAAAGAAAGGGAGAAATTCCTGTCTGAACACATGATAATATAGGGTTATTATTAATGATTGTGTCAGCATAATGCATCTTAAAAAGAGAAGTCACTATTTCTGGTACAATAAATTCCAGACAAGACCTCAAAATTGTCAAAAGAATGGTCAAATTTCTCAGTATTTTACTTCTCTTACTAACACATCTCAAAATGCTTAGAAAATTTCCATTTCACAAACTTTATGAAACAGAGAATTAAATTAATTAACTCTTGCCCTGAGTAAATAGACTTAACTGCCCGTAACACCAGTTTTTTTGCATCACAACACACTAAGTATGCAAATTTTTATGTCTCTTCTGTGACCTGAAATCTTCCTTTGGAAATCACTTCAACCCTTCCCCCAGCCTCCAGCTGGTACTTTTGTAATAATAGTATTTGACATTAAGTAACAAGAAGTAAGCTGAAGAGAGGATGTTAGTTCAGCCAATGTCATATCCAGCTACAAGTGAAATCTGATGCAGACAGGTGTAAAAGCAATGAGCTATGAACTGAAGATGCATTTTCTTCAATCAGACGCAGACAGAGACATTGATATGACTTCAGCTTTGCTTCAGGAGACCTAGTTCAGACCATACAAAGCTTTGATTGGTTTTTAGAGACCAAAAAAAAAAAAAAAGGGCTGCTAGAAACAAAAAAAAAAACCAAAACCCCAGTCTAAAACTTAACACCAAAGATGTTATAAATTCAGTATATCTAAATTATGCTGCATTTTGTTTCCTTGCTAGGAAAGAGTATTTTTAACCAGTTGTTTCCTAAGAGCTGTGAGAAATCTGTAGAATCTACAATTAAACATTGACTGAAAATTTATTTGACAGTTGTAAGGGTAATATTGAAAAGGAGGAGGAAAAAAAAAAGTATTAGCAAAATCAAAAGACCTTCAATAACTTGCCCATGAAACTCCTGAACATGAAAAGAAATCTGCAGAGGGGAAAAATATTTAGGGGATGAAATATATTTTTAAAAGTACCCTACTCTAGAGAGAGCCCTTTGAAATATTGAAGGGATTGCATTGTTTGTTTTCAGCTCTTTAGGAGCTATGGCAACTCAGAATCAATTGTCAAAGTGGTAGTTTTAAAAAGCATTTATACGGAAAGTTGATGTACTGTTCTTAATTTTTTTTGCTCTATTCAACTTATTTTATGGGTTTTTTCAAAAGCTTTTATCTTCTCAATATATTTATGTAATATATAAGAAAAAAAGTGTCTGATTATCAAAAAATAGAATAAAACTACAAAGTAAAAACAGCTGTGCTGCATAAAGTCAGTAACCAGACAGAACTGGGGCCTGAACAGATGTGTAAAGAAAGGTACAAGAAAGAACACAACATGCATATAGTGGGATTTCTTTGGAATCTAAGTTTTGAACTGGTGGTTATAACTTTGAATTGAATAGCTGAATAGTTTCACTTTTGTGAATTGGTACAATTACTTTTTGAATGCTGAAAAATTTTGGCATTTACAACAACTGATAGAAATTACTTCTGAAGTTCATTAATACATAACATGGCAATGCACCTCTTTTTGAGTGTTTTAAACCTGCCACTTGATAATTTCTTTTAATTACCTCTAATTCTCACAAGATTCAAGAACCAATTGTTTTCTAGCTGCTTTCTCCAGGTTATTCCATGCTCTTAAAGACCTTTTTAATGTCTTTTCTAGGCTGAAGAATCTTTGTCTATTGATTTGGCCCTCTTCTAAAAATTCATTCACTCTTCTCATCATCTTCTGCATGTGAGCCATATAGTTTTTGAAATTGTCTAACCGAAAGAGTAATCAAGAAATGGGCATGCTGTGGATTGTTTGAATATATGAATATGTTCTTTTTTCTGTCAGGCATTTGTTTCCTAATAATTTATTGCATTTTATTTGCTTCATTGATAATTACTTAGTAATGAATTGATGTTTGCATAAAAATTATTGATGTCATATCCAAAACCTTTTTCACAGTTCAGATCGTATCCTTGCTCATTTGAAATTAGGATAGGTTGTCTATTGGAGTGCATGCCCCCCTGGGTTTCTCAGGGAGACAGAAAGAGGCAGGGATTGAATTGAAGGCTTTAGAGAAATTAAAATATATTAAGTCATGTAAAAATTCAGTAGAAGCTTAGACTTCTTAAGTAAGTAAGTTAGTATAACTCTAAATGCCTTAAGAATTAGTCAGCCAGCACAAGGCCAAGAGTCCTGAGGCCTGACAACCTAGCTTTAGACATAACAAAAACCAAGTAGGACATCACAGTACTAGATAGAGCAGGTACAATTTTTACATGCATGAGATAGAACCTTTTACATTAATAGATATGGTATAAGATACAGCTTTTTACATTAACAGATATAATATGTGTGTAGGTTTTTCTGTAAGGATTGATACCAACTTTTGCAGTTTTTCATAATTTCATGTACTTTCAAAATTAGGTTTAGATTGGTGTAGAAAAAATGTTTTAGAATTGTGTTCTTAGTTGATTGGCCAACCTATAAATAGGGATAGGAACATGCATTTATGGTTTATGGATAAAAAAATCCTCTGGTTTGGGGGCAATGGTATCAATTCACAGATTCTTTGATGATCGATCCATCCTCCTGCCATCTACAAGAGAGAATGGGGCTTTGCCAGGGACCCATTGCCAGGACTTTGACAGGTATTCTATCACTTGGGGGTGTTTCTGCCATCTCTGCTGCTGCTGCTGGGGGGTGCAGCTGTGGCCACTGTTGTTTTGGCCACAGCTGCAGGGAACACTGCTTGGGAATGGGACTCTGGGTTGGATGGGGTCCTGGGCCAGGAATCAGTCTTTCCTTGCAGCTGGGACTTCTTGTCATCTGCCTCTCCCTGTGGCTGGGACCCCTTGTCCATCTGCCTTTCCCTGTGGCTGGGACCCCTCATTCATCTGCCTCTCCTTGTGGCCCCTGTCCATTTGCCTCTCCCTGTGGCTGGGACCTCCTGTCCATCTGTCTTTCCATCATGGTCGGGACCCCTGTCAATCTGTCTTTCCCCCATGGCTGGGACTCTCTGTCAATTTGCTGTTACACCCCACTGGGACTCTGTAACTTTTAGTAAGACTGCATACTTAGAACTCCTGCCTTCAAGATTGCTGCATTATTATAATAAACAATTTTAGAATAATTGGAAAATGGCAAATATTTCCTTTCTTGGCCTTTAAGACTCTAAACCCAAGCTCGACACTTGTCCTTATAAAAAAAATTTCCTTTTAATAAACATGGAATTATGTTTGCCATTTTATTTCTCAGACACTTGGCATACGATAATCAATTTCTGAATTTTTTTGATGAGTGTTCCTCATTCTGACCCCAAATAACTCATTATTGTTAGAAACCTTGATCATGTCATTCAAATTCTTTTAACAATCATGGATAAAGAAATTGAATAGCACATCCTAGCATTAATTTCTGTAGGACTCTAATAATGTCCTCAGCCATTTACACTTACCTACAGCTTATTCCTACCTTTTAATTCATATCTTTTAAGTGGTTGTTTACACTTTTAATGAACTTCCCATTTATCCCATGCCAACTGAGATTTTCTTCAGAGTTTTTAGTAAAAGCTTTTTCAAAAGATTTATGGAGGTTTTAATAGCCTGTAGCAACTTGATGACTCTTGTTCTTGGGTATGAGCTCTTTAAAGAATTCTAGTAGATTAGCAAGATATGACTCCTCGCTCTGAAAGCCATTCTTGGCACTTCCCCAGAATATCACATACTTTTGTGACTCTGTGTGTGTGGATGTACAGTCTCCCTCCTATTGAATTTCCACCGTTTACTACCAGCACAGAAATCAGGTTTCTTATTTGTAGGTTTGGGGGGTTTATTTTAGATTATTTTTTTAAAAGTTGCCTTTATGTTTATCACCCTCTGTCCCAAATCTGCTGGAGCAATTTTCATAGATAGCTCACATACCACAGTTAAATAGGTCAGCTATTTCATACTTTGAAGAATACCATCTTGGTCTGTCAAGTTCATTCTTTGTTTCACTGGTTTCTAAGGGAATCTTTTGTTATGGCACTTCAGTTTAGGTATATCCTCCAGTGCCTTGTTCACAAACAGGGTCACTGGCCCAGATACCTCTTCTAGGTCGTTCACTGTGAATATAGAAGAATGCAAAAAAGTGCTGTAGTTTTCTAGGAAAGCTTGATTGGTTTTAACCACTGTGTTGAAGAAAATGATAAAAGAGGAAATTTGGACATGAATAGGAAAAAATTGCCAGATTACCTGGAGAATTTTAATGTTTCATTCTGAGGATTTCATAAAGTTTACTTTGTTTCATACCAAGGTGAAGATAAAACTGATTTCAGGCTTAGTTGCTCTAAGAAATTATTGTTCTTTAGATGTATAGCTATAGCTTTGGACTATATAGCTGAATAGCACAAAAATACAAACATTTCTAAACAAGTCATATATTTAAATCACAAAAATATTTGCTTTTTTAGAAGTTGTTCACAGCTACTTGGTCTAAACTATGAGTTTAGTGTACTCCAGATGAAGCCAAAAAATAATCAGAGCTGAGAGCTCCTGTGCTACACATTAAGCATGTCAATAAAGTGGGAGAAGCAACTTTTTAAATGGTGTAAGTGGTGTCTGTACCTGTTTTCAAGCAGTGTCTTTTGAGCAGCTAGTACTTTTGCTGTATTTCCAAGTAAACAGTTATTATTTCTTAGCATTTTTTCGATACTGTGTAAAGGGAAATGAATTTCAATGGACACTGCTGGGTCAGAGCAGGAGCATGACTTTATTTTCTTTTACAAGTTAACCTATGTTTTCACAACAAAGCTTACAAATGGCAGCACTTCAAAGAGGCACAGCACATTCTGCAGCTATTCCCCTCTTGCTCATCTCACTTCCACTGTGCAGGCCACGAAGTCATTTTCACATCTAAGTGTTTGTTTTTAACAGCTATATCTGTGGTGAATTAAGCCTCTGTTGTGGTTCCTTTAATAAACACAGGTCACAGTATGGTATCTGCACACTGAGCAATGGTGAGATAGACTCCAGGGGCAGAAGAACATACTATTAACCCAACATGTAGAAAACACGTGCAACCTTTGTGCATGTGTACAGAGCTCCACACTTTGGGTATGGATTTAGAATAAAGTGGTCAAAAATATGTCTCCAGTGCAACTCACAGCCTATAATTGTAAAATGAACTTATAATATAATTAAGTATTTCTGAAACCAGATTTCTTCCTATATTTCACACAGTTTGCCTAAGAACTCTGCCTTTTTCAGAGCAACCCACAGTATCAGTACAGGCTGGGGAATGAACAGATCAAGAGCATACCTGACAAGAAGGACTTGGAGGTGCTGGTGGATGAGAGGCTGGAAATGACATGGTGATGTGCTCTTGCAGCCCAGAAATCATATCCTGGGCTACTTCCAAAGCATTGTGGCCAGCAGAGCAAGGGAGGGGGTTTTGTGCCTCTACCCTTCCCTGGTGAGACCGCACCTGCAGTGCTGCACCCAGCTGTGGGGTCCTCAGCAAACAAAGGACATGTAGCTGTTGGAGCAAGTCCAGAGGAGGCCACCAAGATGATCAGAAGGATGGAGTACTTTGCCTAAGAGTAAAGGCTGAGAGAGTTGGGATTGTCCAGCCTGGAAGAGAGAAGGCTTAGGAGTTACCTGACTGCAGCCTTCCAGTATCTGAAGGGTGCCTGCACGAAAGTTGTAGTGACAAGAAAAGAGGGAGTGACTCCAAAATGAAAGATAGTAGGTTTACTTACATGTTAGGAAGAAATTCTTTACTAAATTCTTTACTGTGACTGTGGTGAGGCACTGGCACAGGTTGTCCACAGAAGTTGTGGATACCCCATCCCTGAAAATATTCAAGACCTCTCAGGGTTGCTGTTCCCTGAGATTCTCCTCAGGGTTGCTGTTCCCTGAGGTAATAAAGCTTTCAAGCTTCTTTTGCCCAAAAGATCTCACACCGGAGCCAGAGAAGACCAGCTGAGTCTGCCAGTCGGTGTTTCCAAAGCTGTTTATTCTTCATTATCTCTCAGTTCTTTCTCAGCTCTGCCAGGCATCTCCAGCAGAGCAGGGCACGCAGAGGACAGGGGTGGATCAGAGGGTCCTGGACTTTCTGTATGGTCCCCTTGACCCAACCACCATCCAAAATGTACTTTATTTACAAAATCTTACCAATGCCTACTACCTATGTTAACATGTCATTTCTAATCTAAACCAATCCTTAAAATCCAACTCAGCAAAAGATGGGGGACGAAAGCAAAAACAAGGAGGACAAGGGTCCACTGCCCAATTCCTCCATCTTGTCTCTTCAGCCCCATATACTAAAATCCTAGATTCTACATTTATATTCTATGATAAACTAGCTACTACTTATTTTGAGTTCTTTCAGCTTGTGATTCTTCATACAATGTGGGCATTCAATACCATGGACAGGGATCAGAGGCAGTGTCCTCCTGGCCTCTGTGTGAGGCTGATTGACCCCCTTGTACAGATCCCAGACCCCCCTGTCCAGTCTCCAAACCCTCCAGAGTGGCCAGAGGGATGTTCTAGACTCAGAAAAAAACCCAGTAGGAAGAAGCTCTATGCAAACTGGTTTGTGAAAATCATCCCTGCCCATGGCAGGCAGTTGAAACTAGGTGATCCTTTATGTCTCTTCCAACAAAAAGCATTCTATGATTCTGTGATTCTATGATTATATTTTGCTTTACCTGACTTCCTAAAACAAAGCAAAAAAATTCAAGGTTCTGATGCAACAAATTATTTCATTATACACTTAGCTGCTTAACTTTAGAAATGCTAACAGACGTGGAGAAATCAGTCTTTTGTTGAACTGGATCATAGATACATAAAACTTGTAACTATCAACTTTATATCTTTCCAGGATTTCAACTGTTGATAAAATGTTGATGTAATAGTCACAGTTAGATATTAATTTTTTCTCTAGATAATGCATATGATACCTACAGGGACACATCTTGTACAGTTTGCATTGTAAACTGACACAGATTTATTCCTCTTTATTAACAGAAGGAATCCGTCTGCTTATCGCAGATCAAAAACCTAAGAGTTAGCTGGAAAAAGTTATATGAATATGTCTCTGAATAGCACGTACACATTTTATAGGCTTAGAGGAGTATTATTTGCAAAGTCCCATAGCTAGAAACATGTTGTAATACTGTTATCTCAGTTATTTTGCTTCTCTCAGCAGCAGAAGTTCTTTTTCCTGAATATTTCCTGTTTCTCTGTAAGTATTTTACTATCGAAAGTTGTATGAGTATCATGCAAATTGCACAGAAGAACAGAACTGAAAATAAGTGTTGCAGTGGTGATTGCTTCATAGAAGGGCAGTTCTCTCCTATTTTGCTTTTGTTTTGTTCTTCATGTCCCTGAATTTAAAATAGCTGGAGGGTGCACTTGATGCATTTGGCTGTAACTGCGGCCAATTTGAGTTCATCATGATAGAACTAACATTACTGATGATAATACAGGTTTAATTCAATTCATACTCCAGTCTGATATTTTTATTGGTGCAATAAGAGAGGAATGGTCACTATATATGCGTGTTTGTAAAATGCGCTATATCACTCTGTGCTGTAGGGGCACTTTTATTTCATGCATGTTTTTAATGTTATTCTTATCCAAATTACTTAATATAATTTCTTTTATGTAACTTCCAGACAGAAAATTGTATTTTGAAAATAAAAACAAACAAAAATTTCAAATGTCAGCTTTACTTTAACCTTATTTTAACCTGGCTTGTAAGCCTAAAAATTTTAATATAAAGGTTAATGTTTCTCCCCTTTTTATTTTCCCACTTTACCAATGAACAAGAAAGGTTTAAAAAGGAAGATGGAGAAGGAATTATTCTTAAACTTCTAATTAAAAATAAGTCACTGTAAGATGAGTTTTCCTTTTTTCTCATAATATGCTACTATCATCTGAATGAGAAATATTAGGAAACATTTGCAAAGCATGGAGAAGCAAAAGAGAATATCAAATTGATTTTTCATGCTGAAGGCAGAACAAGGGCACAAATCAGAATGATGTAAACTAGAAATTTTCAATTGAATATGTGTGCATTAGCACAGAATATTTTCAAAGGAATTTGGACAAATTGCAATTTAATATTAATCCGTGTAACATAAGTGCAATTAGTAAAGGAAAAAAATTCATGAGTAACTTAGAGATCAACATAAGGTTTGAAATTCAGGCATAAATTTGTTAGAATCCAACAATTATTTCAGTTAGTATTTTATTTTTCTGGAAGTTCTGGAAATGCTATTATGTAAAGCTCTGACACAACTTTTGTGGTCCTTTAAAATCATATTCAGAGAAAGAAATGCAGAATACTTTTTGTGAAAGTAACTTTAGTGTTTAACTGTTCAAAATAGATATCTTATGTCTGATAAAAGAGATGTACTTGGTTGTTTGTGTTTTTTGTCCTTGTCAAGAGATTAAATATTTTATCATCAATATAGAAACTTACAGGGCTATTTTTTCCTTAGAAACTGTAACAAAGGTTATACATGATAATGATTCTTTTTGTGCTGTTGGGTTCTTTGAAGTCACTGGAATTTAATCATATGCTCTGAGTTAAGCTCATGATAACCTGCAGCTATGTGATAATGGCCTTTTTAACTCAATAATCTTATTAATGACGATATAGATGAGCCACATATGCTGAATGTTCAGTTTCTCTCAGCTTTCATTGAACAGAAATCTGAATGAAATTCAATTTTTGTTTTCTGGAATAGTCCCTCACCTTGCATATTTTGTATAGCAATCTGCACCAGAGTGATAACAGACTTATGGTTCTAGACAAAAGACCTTACTTTTCATGTAGAAAGAATGAAAACCAATCAAATGATTTTAAAATGAGACTATACTACTTGTTAGGATGGGCCTTTTGGTAAGAAAGACTAACCTATCAGTTGTGATAGGTAATTGAAGCATAGTAGGCGTCATGAAGAATATGCAGTGGGTTCTCAGCTTTGGATAAAAAAGTAGGAGCCAGTCATGTTTTGCTGATGACTTAAAACATAAAATTGGCAGGGTTACTGTAATTAAATGATGGTTAATTTTTAAAATACTTCACTAGAAGTGCTATGAAAACTTTATATAATTCATTATGCATTATGCAAATAACTGTTAAAATTCTTATCTTAAAACTACATAGTTCAACACTTTATTTTATGTAAGAAATGTGATTGGCTGCTTCCAGCAATGGTAAAGTAATTACTGCTGGCTTAATTTGTACCATGAAGATCTGCAAGGCTCTGTCTTGTGATATTTGCCATGTTGTTTTACCACTGCTACATTGTACTTGTTGCTTTGGAAAACCATATGTTTGGGGACATTAACAATGACAGTAGAATCTTGTCAAAATTCTAGTTGCCTAGCTACAACTAGATGGAGCAAACTGCTAGTAGAACTATAAAAACATTTGTTTTTCAAAGAGTATATTTAAATGACATAACAACTGTGTTGTGACTGTTACTGCTGGTTTTTCTGTAGTTACAACAGGCTGTCAAGAGAAACGTTACAAAATTCAACTGGAGTTGTAAGAAGCCACTCTCAGTGAAAACAGACTTCCAGGAGGTCTTTGATCTTAATCCGACTTTGTGGTAGTAGTTACTCAAATTTCTCTTTTTCCAGAGAATAAAAATTCCGCAGATAATACAGGCTTGTCTTCAGGTCAGAAAATGTGGAAGATGTTATCAATTTACAGCAAGAGATTTTTCTTTACATTTTATTTCAAATTGAAATACTCAAAAGTGATGTTATAATCCCTTTCCAAATTAGGTCATCTCGTATTTTAAAACTTCCTCTGGTTTGTTCTTTTAATATTAACAACGAAAAAGAATCTTACCTAAATATTTTTTAAATTAATTTAATCTTACCAATAAATCAAAAGATATTTTTCCCTCTTATAGGGTTCACTTAACATCCAAGAAGTTTGCATGGCAAACTGAACTTTAATCTTTAGATTTCAATTGCCTACAAATAACTTTTTTCATTACAGTTCAGTGCAGAAATATGAAAGGAGTGTCACTGACAAAAAGACTTCAACAGTCTGTAAGTTCTGATCCACACAATTCTGGCTGGGAGTGACTTTGTATCTCACACTGGATTTTAGCAAAATGCCAATAAAGATTGAATTAATGCAAGAAGATTAAATTGATGCTTACAGACTCAGTTCTCGTAGCATAAATAACATGCAAATGTTTGATTAATCAGGCTTTGCTGTTTCTGTTGTCAATGAATTGATCAAGCCAAACATCCAGTTTCAAATTTTAGTTTTAATGTTTCTTCTTTGTAATATTATTATTAAACTGTAATGAAAATTAAACTGAGACAAGACAATATTTTAAATGAGGCAAATTAATCAAACCTGCAGTCTACCATTATAAAGGCTTATAGAGCTTGCTTATAACTTGAATACTAGGAGTTCATTCCTTCTTTATGTATAACTGAGTGCTAATTTCTTTCATCAGACTGATTTCAAGATATGAAAACAATTTAATATGGTTTTAATATTTAATATTGTTTTATTATTATACCATTAGTCTCAAAATATACAGCTGTACATCAGTGAAATTCTAGGAAGTCAATATACAGGAATATTCAAATATTTATCAGTGTAAGAACATTTTCATGATCATGTACCTTTTTTCTTCAGCCATTTAATTTTAAATGTGATTTGTGGACCATTTCTCAGAAGTCCTTCTTAACCTCTCTTCTGAAATCTCCAAATGATTTGGCCCATCTCTTATACTACCTTAGGTGTACAAGATAGCCTAATATTAGGAATAGTATTTCCAGTATGCTGATGTTTCCCTTTTGGTAATGATTATAGCACTTGGGTTTTTGAGTGGAGAATGACACCATGCTTGTTATGAAGATCATGCAAATATTTCTTTTATTCAGTAAATTTAGTTTTCAAGTTCAAAATGTCAGAAACTTGTCTCAGGGTCCAATAGCTCCTATATAAATCATCTTTGCTTATACAATATATTATCAGATTTTAATAATTAAAGATGCCTCATATGACCAAATGTTTCTTTATTAAGCAGCAGGCTTATCTTGGGTTGCAAGGCAAGATATAACCAAAAGCATGTATTCTATTTCCAATCTATTGAAACTGGTTGAAGAAGTGTTTTTCTGTATCTCATAACTCCAGGGGGAGGGGGTGGGCATCTTTCTGTTAATGGGCCAGCTGTTAAAACCAGGTGGGGCAGTGTTCTTTATCTCCTCCACAACCCATCTTCCCTCCAGGGGGATATCTGCTGTTAATGGGACATTAAGGCTCACTGCATGACTGATACAATTACATCCTTCCATTGTGAGGTGCTCCACCCAGTGGGAGGAGCCAAGCATTCCTACCTAGATGAAAACTGGGATTCAGAACAACAGAGCAGCCTGTTTTTCTACTGGATTTCTTACAGGAAGGCTGGACCCATCTCACCTCCACTGGACCCTTCTACAGGATCATCTTTACTCCAGCAGAACCATGTCTGTTACTTCAGGAGAATTTATTTGTACTGTTTCCAACACCCTGACCAACAGGGTGTCAGGCCATATTCTGACTCTGTCAGGGTTTCTAGCATTTTTGTTTGTTATTTGTACTACTACATTTGTGTTTTTAATATTCCTAGTAAAGAACTGTTACTCCTATTCCCATATCTTTGCCTGAAAGCCCCTAATTGAAAAACTGTAATAATTTGGAGGGAAGAGATTTACATTCTCCATTCCAAGGGAAAGTCCAGTTTTTCCTGGCAGACACCTGTCTTTCCAAACCAAGACAAGGCTTGAAACTTTTCCACAGTTTGGGTAGTGTAGTCTCTATAAAAGAAACCAAAACTGTACACATAAACAAAAGAGGAAGCAGTGGTAAATTTTTCTCCCTTCTCACATGAATGTCCTAATCAAAGCTCCATTCTCTTAAATGTACCTTCTAGGAATACTCTTTCTAACGAAAATTCATGTGCCTCTGAAAACAGAAATATTACAAAACACACTTTCTTGGAAGAAAGAGTAGCTGAACAAAGCTGATAACAGAAGTACTGTCATTTCCATTTATAGTTTGACATTTATCCATCAGATCATCAAAGGTAAAGAACCCGGACTGTCAAAGAGTCTATTTAACTTCTTCCATGCTGCCAGAATAGAATAGAATCTTATGTTAGTCTGAGCTTAATGACGACATTGATCAAAATGTAAATATATGTAGATTTATCAGGACATGATGATTATGCTGATAAAGACCTGACAATTGGAACTTCCAGAGTAAATGTTCTGAAATGATAAACGTTTGTTTCCCAGTCTAAGGAAATGGATTCAACATTGTAGTTAATGTTTCATACAGCCCAACTTCATTAAGCACAACTCAGCTAATGACATCAAGAATTTGATCATTTTATCAAATTGCATTAATTAAGGAAATGTATCAAAAGCTGTGAATAAATTTGCTTTTCCTTGGAATAACAAAACGGGGTAATTGAATTAATTTGTCCCTTTAACCCCCTATTATGTTGGAGCATGATGATGCTTTCTCAACTTTGTGGCATTTGTGTTTAACATGATTCTCACTAACCCTTTAATTGTGGAGGTTTAAAGCAGAAACACTTACAGGATGGACCAATGCCAGCTCATTCCTTTTCAATCATATGAAATGCCATCTCTCTAGGGATACAGGCTTTTAACAAAGGGCCATGTAACCATTATTCTTTAAAATGTTATGAGGAGCAATCAACAAGGTCTTGCCATGGCTCCTTAAATTATTCACACCTGAGCCATTGAATCAAACTACAGTCTTCACAGCAAAATTGTTGTCCTCTGAGTTCTGATTATGATGATGTGCCCCTGCAGGTGTATTGGATTTGCATTGCCAGGATTTGGTAGCAGGGATTCCACAAGGGTGTTCTTTGTGAGATGCTGCTGGAAGCTTCCCCCATGTCCAACACAGCCAATGCCAGGAGGCTCCAAGATGGACCTGCCACTGGCCAAAGCTGGGCCAGTTGGTGACAGTGGTAGAACCTCTGGGAGAACATAGTTAAGAAGGGGGGAAAACTCTGTGCAACTGCAGCCAGAGAGAGGAGAGACTATGTGAGAGAATAATCCTGCAAGCACCAAATGAAGAAGGAGGGGAAGGATGTGCTCCTTCCAGGCATCAGAGCGGGGATTCCTCTGCAGCGCATGGTGAAGACCATGGTGAGGGCATGCTGTCCCTCTGCAGCCCATGGAGATCCAAGGGGGAGAAAAGATCCACCTGCAGCCAGTGAAGGACCCCATGCTAGAGCAGGCTGCTGGCAGGACCTGCAGCCCCATGGAGAGAGGAGCCCATGGTGGGATCAGATTTGCCAGCTGGACTCATGACCCTGTAGGGAACCCTCAATGGAACAGGCTGTTCCTGAAGGACTGCACCTTGTGGAAGAAACCTGCATGGGAGAAGTTTATGAAGAGCTGTAGCCCATGGGAAGGGTGCATGCTAGAGGACTTAATGAAGGACTATGTCTCATGAGAGTGACTCCACACAGGAGCAGGAAAAGAGTGTAAAGATTCCTCCACCTGAGGAGGAAGAAGAGGTCAATACAACATGTGATGAACTGACCACAGCTGCCATTCCCTGTTCCTCTCTGTTGCTAGGGGAAAAGCTAGAAATTTCAGGTGTAACTTTAAGCATGAGAAGAAGAGAGGGATGGGGTGAAGGTGTTTGAGTATTTGGGTTTACTTCGCATTATCCTATTCTTCTAAAAATTGGTAATACATTTTTTTTTTCTCTTTCTTCTGTCCAGCTGAGGGGAGGGAGGGATAGACCAGCTTTGATGGGTGCCTGGCGTAATATGTATGATTCATAGTGATGTCTTTGAGCTCTTAAAAACATTGGATTGATGTTTTTAATTATAGTAACAGATTCTACAAAAAGCTGAAAATCACATAATTTGCATGTAGTTATGGATATTAGGTAGACTGGAAAGGGACAGGTGGTTTTAATTATGCAGAAAGACTAGGTCTTTCTAGTTTTAACCTTATGTTGTCCAGGATTCCTAGAAATTCTAAGTATAAATTCACATTAAAAATCAGCTTTAAAGTCATGTTAAGAAATTGCTATTTTAAATTTCTATGTTCTATGTTCAAATTTCTATGTCAAAGAATTTCTCTCTTTTGGGGCAATGGCTTCCAGTGGGTTAATGGTAAAGATATCTCACTGAAGATACAAAAGAACTCCCAAAAAACAAAACAAAACAAAACAAAAACAAACAAAAAAAAAAACCAAAAAACCCCCACAAACAACTACATAAGAATCCCTGCCATTGAATGATCTTTTTTTATTTCATTAAAGCAAAATAGCGGTACTTTCTCCAAATATCAGCATTTTCAAGAAATATTAATCTTTACCTAACTGAAATATTGGTCTGTATCTGAATTAGAAAATAAAGTTTTCAATGGTGTGTTCTCCAAGTGAGCTTCCAAATAGGCATATTTGCTTGTGTACAGCACAGACACAGAGGCATCTGACCCAGGGCTGGTAATGATAACCAGAACCAGAAGCTGCATGGTGCCAATCTCCATGAGCTGTCTGGACTTGAGTCAGCTTGGGTCTGCCTGCAGGCTGAGCCACATTTGTGCAGCAGTGCATTCAGGCTAATAAAGATAGCTGCAAAGCAGGGCTTGTTAGGTCACCCATAGAGCTGATCTGCACCATGTGGATTTACTGAGTTGCATCTCTGCTTGCTCAGGGATCTATACACCATACTCCATGCATGACAGACACAGGCTGATAAATCAGCTATTCCATCTGGAGACACTGGGTGAACATGTAGAATTAACCTGGTTTTGTAAATTCTTCAGCTGATGAGAGCAAACACACACCCCAGTGATCTGGGAAAAAGCCTGTGCCATGGTAAATGTGAAAGGAGTGCTGACAGCCAAAAGGAATCCTCAGTGACAGTGTCTTCTGGAAATTTCTGTTGTTTCTGGAGCATTAGATAGGTCAGAGATTAGGTACTTGCTGCAAGGAAAGTTATATATATGCAGGACACTTCTGGTATGCACAGGAAAGTTCCAGCAACACGGTGATAACTACTGTTAACCCAGCTGTGCTGGTGCAGATGGGCAGAGGTTCCTATTCTGAAACAAGTGAGCTTTAATTCTAAAACAGGAATTTTTATAAGTACAGACAGAAGAAGGCGGCTTAGCTTCACCTAATTCTGAATAATGTGTACAAGACATAAAAATCAGATCTTTCCTTTTCTTATAGTGGTGAACATCATAATTCGTAGGAAAAATTGTCATAAATGAAAATACTGCTCCAGGGTTTAAAAAACTCCTTTAGAAAAAAGAAGCAAACAACTCCCCCTCAATCCCTCTGCTCTTTGTAAGTCTTTTTCTTCAGCCAGAATCAGTGAAGTTAGCTACTAACAGCTTTAGAAGTTATTGACTTGTAGTAGGCCATTATCAGTATGAAAACTTATCAAGTTCTGACATTTCTTAAAGTGCAGATAGCACATATGACTTCTGTTACACTGTAATGTCAGCCTATTTCTCCAAGCTGAAAGCAGAACTAAACTTTTTACAACATGCATATGGATGCATGTACTGCTAGGGATTTTTCTTTAATGTTATTTGCATTTTTACAGTTTTAATAGAAAGTATTCAAATTCCCACAACCTTTAATGTTTGTAAAAGGTGTATTTTCTAGGAGCTTCTGATTATTTTTCCAAAACAGACGATGTGTCATCCACCAGCGTGTCTGTCAAGCCACGATTAGCCATAAGCTAGTGCCTACTATCTTTTTTAGCAGCTGCACTAATTTGTGGTTAAAATAGAGCCTATTTTCTACATAGTCATTCTATTTATCTTCAGACAATTTTTTCAGTGTTAATTATCCTTACTGTAAAAAATTGCATTCCATTTCCTTTTTTACTTCATGCGACTGTTATGGCACACTCCAAAATGCAAGGTTAATCCAGGTTCTTGCTTAATAGATCCCTTGGGACAGATTAATGTGAAAATACACTGAATGATCAATGTTTGTAAATATACATCTGTTGAGTTTTTTTTTAAAGAAGTTGAGTGCAATATAAAACAGGTATGTAGCCCCTTCAGTTATTGTTGTCTATAGTAAGATAACAATACAAAAGCATGAAAATATCACTCAATAAAATGTATAAGGGAAAAGAAAGGAAGAAAGAGAAAGGGTAAGAGTAGAAAAGATAGATAATCACAACACACAGGCCTACAACAAATCTTTCTTGTTGTAGCTTAGATGTCTACAAGTGGAAAGCATGGTCCTTGATCAATTGACGTGGAGGAAAAAAACCACCAAATGCAAAGTTCAGTGTGTTAACATATGCTTAACTTCAGATGTGAATGCCCAGGTACTGTTTCTGGAGGCAGGGGGAATTTTATACTGTCTTTTGATCACACGCAGTTGGAAGGTCTTAGAAATAAGTCTGGGGGCACTTTGGGTGTCTTTGTTTATGACACCTTCTAAAACATGACAGCTGCCTCTCAGCTCAGCACAGGTGAGCCAGTTATGTCCCATCAGAAAAAAATAATTACTCTCAAGACCTTCTGTGGGGGAAGGGGTGTTTTACATTAAGCAATCTGACCCTGAGCTTGGTTCAGCTGGTCAGAGCATGGTGCCAAAACCCCCGAAGTTTCAAACTCTATATGGGATATTCACTCAGAGTTGGACTTGCTGATGCCCGTGGGTCCCCTACAGCTCAGGGTATTCTGTGATTCTGAGTTATGTATCATGGCATGATATTGTATTAGCATGATACAAAGCACCACCCAATCTCCACAGAGTTTGCCTCTTATCAGCTTCCAAGCCCATCTTGTCTCCTTCCCCTGTTTTAAGCAGACAAGAGGTTTGTAATTGCACACCCAAAAACTCACCACCTTCCCTCGAGGGATGAAAACCTAGGCTCATCAGATCACTCTGGTGCCTCCACAAATGGCTGTTTTGACTCATTAATTGTTAATTGTCCAGTCCCTCACAATGACTTCTGTGAAATTTAATTAAGCAAGGATGTAAAAAAGTAGTAGCAGTCATTTCTAACCCTGGAGAGAACTTCTATAAGAAAAACATGTTACATCTCTGTGGTCCAATTATCTCTGTGTCTAAACTATTATGAATTTTCATGAGAGCGAGGACCACATAAATTCTCAGTTCCACACTCTTTTTAGTTGAGAGAATTCTTCAGAAAGTATGCAAATTTTTGAAAAATATTCTGGAAATACCAGGGAGGAGAGCAAGCTGGATTACAGACTATTTAAGGTAGTGAGAAAAACCTGGCCAGTAAAAAAAAACAAACCCTAACAACAAAACACACAATAAATGGAACAGAAAAATAAAATATCTGATGTCCTAAACATATATAAACCATAAGATTCTGTTGTTGTGCCAAGTACCTCAGAGATAATTTTGTTATCATGATGCAGACAGCTCTGTCAAATGCTTTTGTGAAATGTTATGAAATCTGCCAAGAAGATCCATTATTCCAGAAACTATACCAGTTGATATCAGTTGTAATTTTCATACTACTTCAGATCAGAAATATATATTATTTAAATAAGAATCGTGGGATACAGGGTTGTGTGATATAGAGGTTTGTGTTAAGTCATGCAATTAATTATGTTCTTAACCCTGGGAAACAGAATCATCAGTTTTCACTGATGTTGCTCATGCCTTGAATTTCTAGACAGTAAGGCACAAGAAAGAATGAAAAACTTTAACATTGTGCTGAATTTTCTTTTTTTTTTTTCCTAGATGTAACCATATTTGAGCAAAAAGGTTTTCACCTTGCACTTGACATTCAAAACCCCAAAGTGCTGGTTCAAACTTTTCTAAAAGAGCATCTTCATGTAGAGATACTTCAAGTAACATTTTATCCATCTGTCATGGGATAAATATAAAATGACAAAAAAGATAATATATCCCTTAAATGTTCAGGTATTTATTATTCATATGTTTGCTAACACCTAGTCTAATAAGGGGATAGTGGAGGGAAGGATAGTAAAAGGTCTTCTTAGTGATTTAGAATCAGAACTCTACATCACGTGCCGCCCAGCTGAGCACTCGGTCCTGTATCACCTGGATTTCTACTGGTAAAATGCCACTGCTGAGCAGTGCCACTGAAGTCCAGGCAGCCTTCAGCCAATATCTGTCTCACATAAACTTTCACTCAATGGAGAATAGTTTTGCCATTCTTTTAATAAAATTCTTGGCATTTTGTTTCTTGCCTAATTTCCATTCAGAATTGCTTGCACACTGTAGACAAAAATAAGAACTGGTATTAAACTCACCTCACTCAATTCATTTCCTGGAGTTGGTTTTTTGTTTCCTTCAGAGCTAGCAAAAGGAAAAGAGGAAATAGTGTTGAGTTGCACCAGGGGAGGTTCAGGCTGGATATTAGGTAAACTTCCTTCACTGAAAGGGAGGTTAAGCATTAGAACATGCTGCCTAGGGAAGTAGTGAAATCACCATCAACAGAAATCTTAAAAAAACTCGTAGGAATGGCACTTCGTGATATGGTGTAGTGAGCATGGTGGTGTTTAGTCAAATATTGGACTTGATGATCTGGAGGTCTTTTCCAGCCTTAATGATTCTATGGTTTGTGCTCTGTCAGAATACTCAGTACTCTGGGACCAGCTGTACTCATCTTTATATTGTAAGGATTCCATTTTCAATGCATAAACGACTAGAAGCTGCAGAAGACAGTCAAATTCAGTGGTGCTTCATCCCATGCGAGTTGATGGTGATAACCACTCAAACTTTTCATTGCTTATTCATTCAAATACTTCTTACTTACCTGCAGGAAGTGGTACATCTTCCACTCAGGAATTGAAGAGCCATCCCTCACCAAAAGTAGAGCAACTACATCCTTCTATGAGATATGAAAGCATCTTCTTTCATATCTCACTAGACAAAGGAAGAAGCCGGGACTTTCATACTCTTGATGAATGATCTGGTCTTGGGGTAAGCGATAACTCAGTGGGGCTAAGGGAAGTGAATAACTTTTATCTTTCCCCTGTCTGCAGCTTGTATGGGAAAAGACTGACTTCATCAGACATCCAACACAAAGAGGCCCCTGGCTATGAGTGCCATGTAGGTGGTTTTTCGCTGTCTAGAGCACTTAAATGTCCTTCACTTCTCTCCTTGTGATATTTGGAACAGTCTAGACTACAGTGAGCTCTGCCAGGTTTGCTAAGTTTGTGAATCTCAGCTGTGTCTTATTTGGGAACACTGATTGCTATCTAAGGGTCAATTTTTTAATCCAAAATAAATGCTTTATAAGTCTATATCTCTTCACAGATCTATCCTGGAAAGTTTTTCAGTGTCCATGTCTAAGTGATGTAATGCACAGTTCGCAACAGATTATTATTGTTTACTATATTTTTTACAGATTATTATTGTTTACTACACTTCAGATGGTGCAGAACTTAAAAGAAAGCTCCTGTTGTATCCCCAAATAATGTGCAAGCTGCCTAAATTCCCAATGAGATGTGTATGAATTAAGAATCAAATGAAGAGCCTGCAACTTGCTTGCAATGTGGCTCTCAAACTACTCTGCAAAAATTCTTGAGTTATTTTCCATAGATATCAGTGACTACCTGTGTTAGATTATATATCCATTTTAAGGATCGGGGATTCTGTCAAGAAACAGGGTTTCCAATCCATGGCTGAGTGGAAAGAGGACATACATTTCCCATAAAAGTTGGAGAGATCATGAAATGTGTATAGAAGACAGTTTTAACAGAGAAAATAAGGGTTTCTTCTGCATTAGCAGCCAAGGATGGATAAGAAACATTGTTTTATCTGATAATGAGTTTGGAAAATCAACTTGGAAGAGGAAATAGAGGTTGCAGTGATCCCCTTCTGTACAGGGAAAAGATATAATCTGTGATCTAACTAAAACCTTATTACCTTTATTAGGCTACACACAATCATGGCAGCACTTAAGCCTCAGACAGCAATTTTGGACATCTCATGTCTTACCCATGACATGGGTGAAAATCATAATGAAGGAAGGTGAATGGATGATGTGAAGAAAGAAGAGGCTGTCTTCAAAACACTTCAAAGTGGGTAAGCAGAGGAAGAAGGTAAAACAAACAACTGTCTTAATCAGTTCTAGCTGAGATTACTTCTTTATTGGTCTGAGTTTCACCTAGGGCTCACTAGTTTGCTCAGCTATCTGAGCTTTTTATCCAGTGTCACACATGTAAGGGAAAGCACTAAAATCCTTAAACGAAGGTAGGTACAGCTTAGTCTGCAGGGATGATTTGTATTGAAAGAAACAAGAGATTCAGCAGTGAACTAGAAATTAGTTTATCTCAACGTATGTTATAGTCCTTTATTCACAGGCATGAAAATCTGTAAAGCATATTTTCCATAGTAAACAGACATATTTGAAGTACTATTTCACTGATTAATATCAGTACTAAATATAAAACAGTGTTTTATTGCCTAATCTGGAGACTCTCCATCACCAGAGTTGTTGCAGTGCTTCTCTTTTGCATGTGGCAGAGTCCCTCCATAGTATAAGAGGTCTGGAGAGGTTCACTTGTAGAACATGGCAGTGCCTGTCCCCTACCAGATCCTATTCGAGGATGCTGCCTCCTCATTCCTAAGGTGAAGGCAGTCACTGTTAAGGCTTTTAGCAGCTTTCAGTAAGCCATTTTATTCTTATCTGTAACCTAACCTAATCTAACCTGAGGTTTATTTCACCAGGAATGCCTAAACATTTTTAGCAGCATCAGTGGGCTGATACAATTCATTTAGTCTGGTTCTGTCTCTCACTTAAGAGGCAGAATTTAAAGCATAGTAACAAGCTCTAACAGCCAGTAGTCACACAGCTCATAAATTTGTGTGAAGTGCACTGCTTAAAAGTGCCTAAGTAGCAAATTAAAAAGGGACACCAGCTGCCATGCCAGTGGTATACTATTTTTATGCTCTGCCACGCAACAAATACGGATTAAGTATTCTGTGTATTTCGACAATATATTAGTCTTGTCTCTTTGTTGTTTTTTATTATTAAATTTGAACCTTTTTTGGAAGTAAAATGATGTTTCACTTCCAGGTAGTCTCCATTTTTCCAAAGCCCTGTTACTTCCACCACATACATTTTACCAGATCTGTTGTGGAAGTTCCAGATGTCTGAAAAAAAACTCAACTTTTAACATTGTTTGCAATGTTAATAGGTGCAGATATGTTCTATTTTTATTTCAGAAAAATCCCAAACAAACAAACTAAGAAAAACAACAAAATCCCAAAACACACCAGAATACCTAAACCAGGGATATTTTTCAAGAAAAGGGCTTGAAAATTAGAAGCATGGAGTAATCAAGGGTAGAAGAGACCTTCAAGATCATCCAGTCCAAAAGTCCACATAACATTACCACTACAAAAATTCACATGTCACGTCTTTCTGATACACAGTGGAAGAGCCTGAAGCAAAATTTTTAGGTAACTATGACTTTAACTCTGAATTTCTGTGGATCCTCAATTTCCACTCATTTTTTCCACAGTGTTTCTAATCATCCAAATAAAAAGATAACAAAATTCCTTGATACTATATATGGAAGATTATCATCAGGAGATTAGATAAATTTGAAGAGGCTGCATAAAATCTCGGAAAGTATGATCACCTTTGTGATACAGAGGAGTCTGAAACATTTGGTTGAACACTTCTCTGCCTTTGGAAAGAAGTGGGGTAATTTATTCATATCTTCCAGAGAAAATGAAATATGTTCTCTTCTCTTAGTAGCTCAAAGGGATGATTAACAGCAACCATTAAATAAGTTAAACATTTTAAAATCATAGGACAGGATCATAGGAATAGATTTGGCTGTGAACTACTGATCTGGAGTCAGAGCTACTAACTGTCCTCATTCATTTGAAATGACACAGAAAAAGAGAGATGGGTGTATTACTCAATCACAAAATGTCTATAAGACAGTGATCCAGTGTGTCTTAGGAAGAAAAAAGTATGAGCTTCAGCTTGTGTCATATATTTGCAATTAAAATAGAATAAATAAAAAATAATGCAGTTGTTGCTAAGTACTGAGTACAGTTTGGTCACACACAAGAAAATGTATTTCAAAGTAGGACAGGTGTAGAAAAAAGCTAACCCTATGATCAGCAGAATGATTAGACAATCATGTGGTACCTTGCTGAGCCTTGCAGCAGAAAAGATGAAGGGCATAAAACTGTGGCATTTAGAACTGTACAAATAATTCTTAAGAGAAGAGCAAGGTAAATTCTTTGGGAAGGAGTTTGACCATTGACAGTAAATGACAAATTGACCTAAAGGTAAATATATTTAAGGTGGATATATGAAAAAATTGGCACAAACTTCTAATAATAGCAGTGAGAGCCAGATTGCTTTTAATTTGGAAATCAATATGCATACAGAAGCACTGCATAGTTTGACTGACTGTGACAGCTGGAATGGGCCAAGGACATTCATTCCAGTTCTCTGCTACTTATTTTTTCATTAGAACAATTGTGTTCTTTTTGTAGCACCAAAATGTAAGAAAAGTTGAGTGTGAACTCTCAAAGCACTGATAAGCTAGTATGGCTTTCATCTTCAGAAGCAGTTGAGAATCATATGGGATAAAATCAGTAAAGATAGTAGCATAATTAATGACAATTAGTAGAGTTTTACAGTAAACAGCTCTTATCAAACAAATGGTGTATTTCTGATGATATTACATTCAGCTTAAGATAGTAAGTAAGATATTACAATATAGCTAGAGATAGAACACAGAGATATTTGTCTTAAGATGTCATAACAAGGACATTCACAAAACCCATATTAATTATATTATATACTCATTAGTCAAATTCTTATAGTTTACTGTATTTACAGAATGCTTATAGTTTACAGACTCTCCTGCTGTTCATTGAGGACCAGTGTTAACAATGTTTTAGAAGAAAATATGAAATCAATACAGATAAATGTATGGGTGACACAAACATTGGTAGAGCAATAAATAATAACAGAAGCAGTTTGGTAATAAAGTTCATTATATGTCATTTGGTCAAGATATGGTAAGGCTAATCTGAACATGTACAAGGTCATAGAGTAAGAAAAAGGGAATCTATATCATATTTATGGAGTAGGGAATTGTTATGTTGAAAGTATTGACTTAGATAAGGCTTTAAAATAAAACTGAATGAGAATGGGTTTTGAGAATTATTGTAAAATTGTAAATGACTGTTTCCATGAGAGGCTGTTTACCTTCCAGGAGACACTTCCAGGAGATTAAAGAATGTATAATGTAAGAAGGAAACCCTTCTTACTGTGCTGGGTTGATGCTGTCAGTTACCCCACCAAGCAGCTCTATCTCTCCTATCCTCATCTGTACAGAGCAGAGAAAATATAATGAAAAGCTCAAGGCTCTATTTTAAGGACAGGTAGAGATCACTCACCAGCCACTGTCATGGGCAAAACAGACTTGACTGGAAAAAACTAGTTATTTTGTTTGCAATCAAATCAGAGTTGGAAAACTGATAAAATCTTTTGGCACATAGCCAGAGTGGAGTGAGCCACGTGAAGATTTATCAAGCCTTTGAGGGTGTCCAGCAATTCTAAAAATGGCTTAATAATAGCGAGACAACTTCTCTGGGCATGCTTTGTAAAATAAAAGGTTTTACTAATAGAACAAAGAAATGTAAGTGGAACACAGTGTAGAAAACACTTTCACACTGGCTAAGAAAGTCCAAAAAAGCACTTGAGCCATTCTGTGCAGTCCAGGTGGGCTATTTTGCACCTTGCCCAATGAAATTTGGCAACAGGCTTTGAGGGACAATTCCAAAGCCCAATCACTGTCTCTGGGCTGGCACTGAGCCAGTTACAATGAGAAGGCTGTAGAAAATTCTAGTTAACTTCTTTACATGTTCCAAGGTAAGCAGAAACTCTTTCCCTTAGGTAAACATACCTGCTTGGGAGTGGAAATGCATTGCTACAGAAAACAAGAAATAAACCCCAAGTTTTATTTAAAACCCTTCCCCCAAAAATACATTCATGCACCCCTCCCTTTTTCCTAGGCTCAACTTCAACTCCTCTGTATGCTCCATACAGAGGAGTTATGTATCTCCTCTGCTGCAGCATCGCAGGGAGACAGGGAATGAGCTTGTAGTCAGTTCATAACGATGTCTCTGCTGCTCCTTCCTCCTCACACTCTTCCCCTGCCCCAGTATGTGGTCTGTCCCATGGGAGACAGTCCTCCACCCCTTCTCCAATGTGCATCCTACCCACAGGCTGCTGTTCTTCACAAACTGCTCTGCCATGGATTCCTTCCATGGGCTGCAGTTCTTCAGGAACAGGCTGCTCCAGTGTGCATCACGGGGTTACAAGTCCTGGCAGCAAAGGTGTTCCAGCATGGCCTTCTCTCTCCTCAGGGTCTCAGGTCCTGCCAGGAGCCTGCCCCAGCACAGATCACAGATTTTATCACAGACAAGCACACATGATCCAGCATGGGGTACTCCATGGGCTTCAGGGGCCTAGCTGCCTCACCATGGTCTTCATCACGGGCTGCAGAGGAATCTCTGCCCCTGAAGCACTTTCCCCCTCAGTTCTTCACTGACCTTGGTGCCTGCAGAGTTTTCCTCTCACTCCTCTCTCTTGCTGCAGTTGCACAGCAGTTTTTTTCCCTTTCCTCACTGTATTGTTCCACAGTGACTACCACTCTTGCTGATGGGCTCAGCTTTGGCCAGCAGCAGGTCCATCCTGGAGGTGGATGGCATTGGCTTTTTTGGGTACGACGGAAGCTTCCAGCAGTTTCTCACAGAAGCCACCCCTGTGATTGCTCATTGCCAAAACCTGGCAGCACAAACGCAACACACACACCCCTTGCTGTCTTGGCTTACCCTGTCCTCAAAGCCATGGAGATTAAAAGAGTGAGTCAGTAACTACGGTCAGGCCAGGCAGCAGAGCTTACAGGTCCTGCTGTTGGGTGAAAGCAGTTGGCAGTACCTGGAACTAGACATTGGTTAACTTAATAAAGCTGCCTTTTTCACAATATGAGACTTCTTGCATCTTTCATGCAGCTCTCTCAGGGGAGCGCCTACCTCCCTATTTAACTTCTGGTTATTTTACATTTGGAATTATTTATGAATCTGTGCAATATAATGCAAATTTATGATAATAATGGCCAAATAAAGCTGATAGTTAAAAAGGGAGAATAGTGAGTATTCTGTATTTTTAGAATGGGCCTTTTTATTGTTAAGTGTATCACAGCCCTGCAGTGTTCACAAAGTTCCACCACTGATCCTGGCACAGAATGCTGATTATATTGCAACAATGTCAAGGAAATGCATAGAAGCAAAAGAAATATTTCAACTGTATTTAAATGAAATTTGAAATAATCAGTTTTCTAATAAACTTTTCAGGTGTGAAGCTAGAAACTGAATCTATTTTCTTGTGAGTGACAAAGGACTTTGCCAAGTTTTAAATCCCACAGCTGCTGTGGGTGACTGGTCCTCTTTCTTAGCCTGCTTGGCCTCAGTACATTTTTCACTGCCTTTTCAATGGACCATGCTTCTGGACTGTCTCAAGGAAGGTAACATATTTTCTAGTTCTTTCCCTTTTTTAATTGCCATTTCATGCTGTACAGGTGGCAACTTTCTGTTCTTTCCTTATTAACATTCTTACAGAATATTTCAATTCTTTGGCTTTATCACTATTTTCTGTTGCCATTGCTTCTAGTGTCTTACTATGGATATCAAACTGAGATATCAATGTAAAGAGTAATTCACTTAAAGCAAGATCTCCCTCATTTCACCTGCTTGAGTCTTGTATCTTGTTCCCTTGTATTAGCTCCTCTCTAAGCCATATGTTAGGACCACTCTATAGCAATCTATTCTCAGCTTTAAAACTTATAGTCTTTGTTTCTTGTATTGCCAGACCTAAAAAAATGAGGGTTTTACTTCCCATCAACCACTTTTATTTAGTTTAGCTTGTGCAGCAACCATCTTTAGAGGCTCTCTTTATTCCTGAGTGCTACTAAGGCCTTTGTTCATGTTTCAGTTGTGCTGGGCATTCCAAAAATTAAGCACATAATTAAGCGTCATTTAGCATCAACACCTAAAATAATTTCCAAAGTTTTGATAATAGTATGGAAAACAAAAAACAGTATCTTACTGTTTGAAGGGATAAAACTAGTGTAACATAAAGCCCCAAATCTTGATAAAGCAATGAGCATAATTACAAGACAGCATTTTATTCTCTTTTTTATTGTCTCCATAATTACACAGGTTGCTACATCTTGCTACTCAGTCAGTGGAGTTAGCTAGGAGATTTGTACAAACATCCCTTTGTTGTTTTTCTCCTCTGGGGCTGCTCTCGTTAGAGGCTCTACAGTCTTTGGGAAATGGCTGTTTGGTTTTGTGTATCCAGAAGTGCTCCATACATTGCTGACTCTACCAGATATAAATAATAAGATTTGTGAAAGAAAGGTCTCAGAGACTTTCAGCCTGCCCAATAATGAATGATGATCACGGTTACAGACGGGGACAGAATATACATTAGATGCTATGTAAATCTCAACTGAACTCCAAATTCAGGGCAAGAGCAGAATTTAGACCTTTGTTGAGAAGCACATACATAAAAGATTAAATATGTGACAGAGCAGTTTGAAAAGATTAAGAATCATTAAAAATTATATGGAAACAAAATGTCATGGCTTAACCTGGCACAGAGCAAAACACCACCCAGCTCTTTTCTCACTTCCCCTACAGTGGGAAGAGGGAAAGGATCAGAAAAAAAAAGGTGAAACCTATGTTTTGAGATAAACTCAGTTTGAAAGGACAGAAAAGGGAACAGAAAATAATAATAATTACAATGAAAAAAACATACAAAACCAATAATGCCCAATGCAATTTCTTGCCACTCACTGAGTGATACCCAGCCTGTCCTCAAACAGCAGCTCCCAGCCAGCTTTCCTCATTTTTATTGTTCAGCATGGTGCCACTAGTTTGGGATATCCCTCTGGTCAGTTGGGGTCAGCTGTCTCAGCTCCATCCCCTCCCCACTTCTTGTGCACTGCCAGCCTCTCTGCTGGTGTGGTGGGGTGAGGAGCAGAAAGGGCCTTGACTTTGTGTAACCCCTGCTCAGCATCAGCTAAAACATCAATGCATCACCAACAGTGTTCTCATCCTCGGTGCAAACCACAGCACTGCACCACCACTAGGAGAAAAAATTAACTCTACCCCAGCAGAAACCAAGACCAAAAAACCAGTGTAACAAGGTATTTAAGAAACATGGCTAAGAAATTAATGGACTCATACATTCTGTGACAGATGGCAGAATTTAATTATTGATAAAATAGATTAGCAACTGAATATAAAAATAGGAGAAGGGTTTGATTTAAAAATCAGACCTAGAAAGATCTAAAAAAAGAAAGATCATTCATAAAACTACACAGAACCCTTAAATTTCAGCCTTTCTGAAGTATTAAAATCCTGTTCTGTGGGATTTTTTAGTTTTCACTTTTCTGTTCATTTGGTATTTCTGACTTTTTCTTGTTGTCATTTTTTGCTCTTCATCTCTGGCAGCTTGCTGGTTTTACCTCCCTGAAACAGCTGCAGGAAAAACCAGAGTGCTACCACACCCTTGGCCCAGGAAACTTGGTCCAGGCTCACTGAGGTTCTCTAGGGGAGGGTGAGAGAGGGCCATGGCTGGCCATAGGGAATGGCAGGATACCCCACCTGCTTCTTCCAGTTGCTTTGGTATGTGTTTGTGCAGTGGGAGTATGGCAAGTCCTTTACTTTAGACCTGCTGGAATTTGGTTAATAGATTAAAGTTGGGAGGCAAGTAACTGGAACAGAACTTTCTTCTAAAGGTTTTGTTGTGGGTTTTTTTTCTTAAATTAAATTTTGTTTCCTATTCCAGCATTACACTGGAGACCATCATACAAACCCTCCTCTTTACACAGTTTTTGCTGCTCTAATTAATTCTCTTCTTTTCTTCTGTAGTCTTCCATCTCTCCTCCCTTCTGAAACTAGATCAAATAATAGAGGCAGTCTTCCAACTTTGTTGTTTGATGTGCTTTTATCACAAAATGAAGCAAAAAATAAAAAGTGTGACTTTCTTATTATGATACTGTTGGTTGCTAAAATGAGGTCTCTGTGAAAAAAAAAAATTGAGCTTTTAAGGTAACAGTCACCCATGTGATAAAACCTCTCACTCTCCAAAACGTGCCAAATCTTAGAAACGCACCTGCTGTTGTTATATTAGTTTTAAGAATTCAGAGATGAAGGGTATAAAGTATCTCAGTCACCAAGCAGACTGCAGGATAATCCACTAATCCAGAGAGATGAAAGGAAATGCAGATTTTATGCCCTCTTGAGAGTGACAGCCTGTCAGAAAATAGATCCTTCTGCTCAGTTTGCCAGAAAAAGAGAGAAAAGAGAGAGAAAAGGTCTGTATCTCAGAGACACAAACACACATACATGGACACAATGAGAATGTCTGTGCTACAGCAGTACATAAACCAACACCCCTGGTAGAAATCAATGCCAAAACATATATCAATATGTACACCTATTTCTTTTATGATGAGAAAGAAAGTATACTTGGGGGAGGGAATGCACTTTAAAATATGAGGACAAAAAAAAAATCAGGATATCTAACAGACAAAAATTAGAAGAAGAATATATTCTGCTATGTAAAATAAACCTTTTCTTCACAATGTGCACTACAAATTAAAATTGCAGAACACAATTGTTCTAAAAGGGTTTTAAGATATCTTATTCAGATAACAATCATGGCCAATTCACAAAACTTGCATGTTCCAGGGGTTTTGGAGGTCAGATTCTGCTGCCTTTATGCATGACAAATGCTACATTTACTTGCAATTAGTAAGTGTCAATAATAAGAGAATAAGACAAATTTGGATTTGCATATTGTAATGTAGTCATACTTTTTCATTTGAACCCCACTTATATATGAGAGATTTTTTACTGGAGCAACTGACAATATTACTTTGAACACAGGAAAGAAAATCTGTGTGATCATCCTCATTTCTTCAGGTGCCTTATATTTAATCTATTCTTTATCTTTTATATTCGCAGGGTGCAGAAGGTGAAGGTGAGGATGGAAAAGCATATCAGACAAGATGTGGATAGAGTCAGCAGTAAAAGAAAAAAAATGCATGCTGTCCTCTACTGTGCAAAGCAAGCATCATTGCTGACAGGAAGAAGTTCAGACTTCTGGAAGGAAAAAAATGACCAAGGAAAAGTCTTCACAAAACACAAGAAAAAAGCTGAAAAAGAATAGATATTGCTTTTTATTTCGTGTCATAAATTATGATTAATTTTGATTTGAACAAATTATGTAAATACATTTGCTTGGTCTATAATTTGCATTCTGTAGTTCTTCATTGTATGTTTTAAACTGAGTAGTGTCCATTCTCTGAGACAATCTATGTCATGGTCACAACTAAATGATGACAAATATTTAAACATACAAGTATTACTTTAGTTCAAAAAGCACAGTAAATTAAACAAATTCCTTTGAACTTTCGATGATAAATTATAGAATTCACATATACTATATATATACTATATACTATATTGAATTCACACACTACTAGTGTTCCTGCATTCAATAGATGCAACTATGTATGTATGTATAACTGTGCACACTGTTTACAAGACTTCTTTTACAAAATACATTGAAAATCTGACCCATCTACCTTTAGTGTGAACTCTGATCTGCTGGGGAAGAAGCATCACATTTCACAATATGGATACTGCTTTCAGAGGATGAGATGCTAGAAACAAGGAGTTAGAAATCAAGTTCACTCTGTGCTGAGAAGCAAGAAATAGGAAAGCATTACCTGCATTTGAGAGAAGGAGGGGGGCTCATCACTGCCACAGGGAGACACATGGGAGGCAGCCAGTGCACAGGTTATAGCCATGTAGAAGAACACAGGATGCTTTTACCTCCCTGTTAAAACACTTCTAATTCTGCCTTGTAACAGAATTAGTGCTTCTGAATTGTCAAAGAAGCACCACAAATTCTTCCTGGCTCCTTATCCAGGCTGTGGCTTGATTGACCTTCAGCTTCTGTTGCTCTAGGGAGCAGCAGAGGACTTGACCAGGTAAGGATAGACAGGGAGGATCTCTGGCTTCCTGCAAGGAAATGAGCATGGCCACAGCTGCACTGCTTGCTTGCTGGTCACCATGGGGCTGGATAGCAATGACTGTAGAGTACTGAAAGAGATTTCATGCTCTGCAAACCCTCTAGGCAAAATCTGTTTCCTTAATTGCTGTGTTAAATGAGAAGGTTTGATATAGTATGAAGTACCCCCTGTAAGGACAATTATAGGATTCCTGTGAAAAAGAGAGGTCACAGAACACTTATTCCTTGGTCTTTTCCGCAGATTTTTAAAGGCATTTCGTAAGAACAAAGTGTTAAGAAGAGATTTCAAACAAAGCAGTGAAACAGCTTTTTATATATTTATGAAGAGAAAAAGGCACAAGGTGGGGAAAGTAAGAAGGCTCTACAATCCCAGAGTATTAGTACTTGATGTTAATATTCATCCTATTATGCAGGAATGCAAAATTAGACTAAATTCTTAGTTAAGAATGCTCTGAGGCTTCTACAGAGACAGTGAAATTAAAATCATTAAGATAAAGATGATACATAGCTGCAACACATTTTAATGATGATTTATTAAAACAGCAGTACAGGTCCAATAATAACTGAACTGAATACAATTTCAGAAAACACCAGTTAAGCCACCCATAATGCATACGGACACAATAATTAATTTGGTTGTTGTGACCTCACTTTCATCCCTCCTGCCAATGAGGTGGATAAAATGATATGCTATAATATTCAGTTCCCTTCATGAGATCTTTGCCTTAGAATTGATGGTAATTACAATGAAAAAAGGTTCTGAACCTGTTTCAGAAGGACTCAGTAGAGGTACAAACATCACTCTCACTTCAGGGTTTTCTTTTTTACCATAGCATTCCAGTTATATCTATTACATCGAAAAAACATGTGCAAAGCCAAAAGAGACAGAGCACTAGGTGTTTGCAGATGCTGAGGAGTTGGAAGCAGGTTCCTTTTTTGAAAGTGTCTGGTGGGGACTTGGGTGTCAATGCTTTTTTGATTAAGGAAATTTGAGTCCGCCTCTCTTCCGGCAGTAAAGTGGTCAAGTCAGTAAAGAGTAATTTGTATATGTATCTGGGAATACAGTTCTCTCCTATTGCTGGTGCTGTAAATTAACTCTGAGGAGTACGAATAGCATTTTTCAGGTGTTCTGCAGTGAGTTGCTCTCAGTCTATCCTGTTGAAGAAAATTCACCTTGTGTAGTACACTGAAATATTTATTGCAAGTAATTCTATGACCTGCTTAGGACATTGAAAAAAAAAAACCAAAAGGAGACCTACTTTCTGCTGGGTTCATATGAACAATAAATGTCCTTGCATAATTAATATTTAATTTACCACCCTCTCCTAAGAAGTGAGTGATCCTAAATCTCACCTCTAGTTCGGTGCATGTTTAATTAGGAATGCAAAGTGAAATTGCCTTGGTAAACAAGAATTAAAACTCCTTTTCTTTGGACCAGTGGTTTGGACTATCTTTTTGAAGGGGTCTACCAATTCAGATGGATCAAAGGTGCAAACCAAAGTGAGATGTCTGACTTTTGGTGGGCTGTGTTTTCTTCAGCATTAAGAGATTATTTGCACTAGGATTTTGTCTTTAGATCAGAAATGCAGTTTTCAAGTGGCTTTCCCAGTCACCTCTAGTTCCTGCACATTGGTTCATACCAAAATACAAAGTCTGTGATCCATCTGCACACAGCAAGTCAGTTCAGAGGGTCAGAACTACATTAATCTCAAGCAGCAACTCCTGAAAGTCATATAGCATAAATGCAAAGCCCTAATTGCTTTTTCTCTCTACAAATTTGCAGTAACTGGACTGCACTTCTTCCTAATGCAGACAATAGCCTGCACCTTTGCTGCAAGAGTGATTTTCTTTTTCTGTGACTTCAGCCTACATACAAATCATTGAGAATGGTCCAAACCCATAATTTCTGACGTTTCCACTGGTTGTAAGAATGAAAAGAATGGATTTATTTAAATTATATCATGCTTTTCTACATAAAAAGTTCCCAGGCATATTTGCAGCCCCATTTGAATTATAATTCTATGCACAAACATCTGCACCTGTACTATATTTTAAGAATAAAAATCAAGAATCTATCCGGATCGACATTAATTTTCAGTATAAAAGAGCATAATATGCAGGACCAACCAGCTTTTTGTGGTAAGGGGATAGAAAGACTGACAATACAGGGTTTAAACTTCTTTAGGGAATACAAAGTCTTTTTTTGAAAAATTCCTAGATACTACCTTCTAGGGTATAGATGGTATATGCTTAATGATCATGAGCTGTTGACTAATCATAGACTGCCAAATATGTGGCTCATAATTATTTGTGCAATGCAATTTCTCAGATAATTCTCTTCTAATGTGGAGGCATTTTCTGTCTTGATTATCGACAATAGGCACTAGCTGCTGGGTTTTCTATTAGTATATTCCAATAGGGGTTTTTATTAGATATTCCAATACATGATGTTACTTTTATTAACTGTACCACCACTACTATGTTTTGGGGTTCAAGGCATGGACTGCAGCCATCTCCAAAAAGATGTGAAACTAAGCAAGTGAAGAACGAATGATTTACATCAGCTACAAATGTACCATCCACCCAAATGCTGCAAGCAATTAATTTCAAAAGCTATTCTAAGGAATGGTATTCATGCTTCTAAAATGAACTAATGTGGAACCTACCAACTTCTTTCCAGAACAATCTTTGATATGAGACAGCACTGAACATGCAGAGGCTTTGAACAAGTAAGTTCAGAAAAGCATTGGGAGTATTAGAAGTAGTTTGAAACATAACTGTACAGGTATGTTTTTATGGAAAATTCATGCAAATTATTTCTAAATTTCTTGACTTCATTTTTTTCCCTCTAAGATATTAACTATTTTAATATAGCCTTCTCGCTGAATTACAAACAGGATTCATTTTTGCTGATTATTTATTTCTTTGGCTCCTACTTGTAGCACAGCTGAGCTTTATTTTAAGCAATCTTTTTTACTTCAAATCTCACACACAGTGCACTCTTCTGCGTGATCTGAATAGATTTAATTGTACTTTATTGGGACTGGTTTACATTGAGTAAATGTAAATTTAAATGAAAGAAGAGGAAGGACTAGCGTAAAAGATTTGCCAAATTGCACCCTAAAGGATAACCATATACTTGGTTAACAGAATGTATTTTCAATTTTCACTTTCATCCATTCACTCTTGTGAAACTGTGGGATATTCCCTGAAGCTTCCCTCTTTCCAAATAGTGCACTCTCACACTGATACATTAGCCAGTTGATTGTGATTACACAGATTGCATTTTGAATGTACATAAAAGAAATACATTGGTTGTTTATTCATAAGGTTGAATATTGTGAATGGTGTTCACAACATAAGAATATATCCCGATAGCATAAAATACTTCTTATGCTGTTGCATTTAAGTCCTTTGTAATCTTTACAGATAAACATCTCACCTAACACAGTTCAGGTGATACTAAAATCCTTTCTACTGATCCCAGTAACTGTTTTTGTGTTATCATATTGAGGGAGCTCTATGGGTTTTTATGAGAATTTAGTGACAAAATTTTTGAAGAGAGCAATGGTCCAGTTCTCAATGCACAGTAAAAGTGAAGTCATGGGCCATTGTAACCAGAGAACCAGATTACAGTCCCTTAGAATGTATTATAGGAAAGAAAGACTTGGAAACAAACATTTAAGGCATTCAGTACCTTGTAAAATCTAAGATGTGCATATTTTTAAAAAACACTTAAAATTTTGGGATATGTGCATGTAACTATTATATAACCAAACTTGTTCCCTGTGAGTGAAACTCGTCTGTTATCCTCTCACTGATCTTGTATTTATGCATTTTTCTCAAATGCCTCTATATTTTGCCCTTATTAATTCATGAACTTGTAAATCCTTTTATTCATGTGTTCTTGAATGACAGTGTGTGTAAAACTCTTTTGTTAGAAAAGAGCAGGCAGAGAACACAAAATCCTTGCCATATTTCTGTGTTGATGCACCTGCAAACAGAGATTCTTCTACTAAAAGCATCTATGATGTTTCTTGAAGAGATAAAACATCTCCAGGAGGTTATGTTGCATTTCTGTTAGCAGTTAAAATTGTTGGTTCTGAGAGAATTTTCAATATCAGTTTCAGATAAAGAAATATACCTAAATTTAGCTGTCCTCAGTATTCATTTCTGTGAAAGTTAAAAAAAATCTGATGGAAAAACCAAGATCTACAAAAAAAAAAAGCAATGACCAAGCAACAAAAATGAGACAGAAAAATAACAATGTCCCCCACTCTCATTTTGTGTGAAGTCTCACAACAGTTCAGAAAATTATTGTAGTGCATTTCAAAACATCATCATAAGATTGATAGAAGGTTATAAGACTGCAATGAAAATAAACAAGATCCAAAGAGTTCATCATCAGGGAATAGGGATGTACTACCTAATGGTCACAAAGGAAAAGTACATCAAAGATAGAAGGAAGTTTAGACAGAGAAGGCTGTTGAAGATTATATTATTCTGGCTTCCTTGAAGAGCTCTCTAGAGAATCTCAGTAGATTTACTGGGTTCAGTAACATGGCTTCTTGGTGGCTGATAGGGAAAAATTATTGTCAAAGAGATTCTGGTTTTATTGTGTGAGAATGTTTGCAGCCAGCTGGACACTTGGTGTTTGCCCTCCAGAGTTTTCATTGTGAGTGAAAAATCACATCTAAAAAAGTTATGGATGCCTTTGAAAATCAGTCCTTGTCTCTGTGACTGCCCTCTGTATGGATTTTACCTTTCACAAAAGCTTTGGGGGTGATGTGTGGCCACAGTAGTGCATCAGGCACAAACAAGTTTTCCTACAGTTCAGGTGTTTTAAAGGGCTCTTACTATGTTATAGCCCACTGTCTGCAGCCAGATGCTGGAATAATTTTAGGCACTTTAGCTGACAACCTTAAAATTAATAGGAACTTTCCCTAATTCTCATCTTTGAACCATGCTGTCATGTGTGCATGAAACATCTTTTAAAAATTATCAGAGCCTCAGGGAGACACAGTTTCTGAAAGAAGTGGCATTAGTAATAAAGCAACAGAAAACATTTTAGAGTGTAGAGAACTGATTAAAACAGATTCTCGGGTTTAGATTTCAGTAGGCACAATACAGTACATTCATGACTGAAGATAATTATAGCATATTTGTGTGATTAAGTTTGCAATTTTCATATAAAATCAAAAAGAAATATCTTGTATTGTTTCTTCAGGCTGACTTTCCTTTGAAGTTGTTTTCTTTAGCATTAGTAAAAAAGACATTGAATGAAAAAAATCTTGAACTAAGTTGCATTTCTGCAAAACATTTAGTTTCCAAATATAATATTTATTTTAAATAGACATTTCCAATATCAAATATTGTTTTATGTCATATGGGGTAAAAGCTTATCTAAACATTCACACAGGATACAGAGATAATGCAGATGGAGCAGCTCAGACATCACTGTGCCCCAGCTCCCCACTCCAAGGAGTCATCAGCCCATCACATCCCTGTCTCTGCACGCCCAGAGGAGCACAGGACAAGTGGGAACACAAACTAAGAGCTGTCTCAGGAAAGGCTCAGCCACAGTGCCCAGGTATGACCCTCATCATGACAGGCCAAGGGGAGCAGCTCCATATCCTTTTCCAGACCATGAACATGCTGCCTAGAACTGTTGAGCGTGTCGTGGGATGCTGGGGAAGAGTGTGTTGGGATTGCATAAGTCTTACCATGGGATGCTTAGGGAAGAAACCAGAGGTGGAGAAAGGGGATAGATTCAGATGATTTGGAGAGGAACAACTGTGAGAAAATAAAGGTGCAGGGGGACAAACAGAGCTGGAAGTGTGTAAACAGCAGCTCGTCTGGCCATGACCCCACAAGGGTTGTAAGGGCCATTGGGTGGGTGGTAGCAGCCTGGGCCAAGGGTGGATTGTTGTGCCAGCAGCTGGGCTGGACTGTGTGTCTGGGGGCTGGTGACAGAGAGCCCTCAGTGAGTTATTCCCCATGCCAGCCCCAGGGGGAACTGTGGCCAGAGCCTGTCTGGCTGCAGTGCAGCACTGGGAGCCAGTGCAGGTGTGCCAGTGAGGGTGTGGGTGCTGCTGGGGTCTCCTGGGGAGAGAGTGTCAGCCAGCTCTGTACATGCTTTTATGTGTGTGTGCAGCACCAGCAAGCAGACTGGGGCTGTGGTTCCACTGATTCACCTGACCAGGAACTAGTGGCTGGGATGGCTGGGATCCAGGAGCAGTTCCTGGGCAGATTGGGTGTCTGAGCCCAGCTGCGGGTGGGAGCCACACTGCACCTGTGTGTAGGTGTGTACCCACCTGTGAGCATGGGTATTCCCACCAATGAACCTCCATCCTGCTCAGAAAGAGAGGGTGAACAGGATGATGCTGTTGGTGCTGCCCGTTTCTGCACAAGTGCTGTGTGTCTGTTGGGATTAATCAGTGTGGGCAAGTATATGCATCCTAACACCATGCAATATATGTATGAGTTCTCATTTTGTATCATCAGGCAATGGTTATCTCCTCAAGGTAACATCCATGCTTGGCAAGATAAACCAAAAGGGCTTTTGCATCTCCAGCCATTGAGGATTTAGGAACAAATTTTGAAATTTTCAGGAGGATGTCTGCTGTGCTTCTTCCAGGATATGTGACTAATCCCAGAGATTTTTTTTGTCAGAGACCCTCATTGGTACAACTTAGCTGACTGAATAAATACAAAGCTGAATAAAGCTAGGCTGGAGTGCAAAGTATGCAAGTGCAGCTGTGGGATCCCCCACCTGAACTAACAGGTGTGTTTGGCACAGACAGTGCAATACAGTTAAATCAGTGGTGGCAGGAGTCCATTAGATTTCTAGATGTCAAACTACTGTTTAATTTCATTTAAGATCCTTGAGATTTGATGCATATTATACCTTATTTTGATTTATTTCTTAATTTTCCAGTGTTTGCTTCCAGTCTTGGGTAGCTTAAGAAAAACTCAAATTAAAATTCATAACAAAAACTCTCTATGACTTTGCAAGCTGAAATCTTTCTGATGGAGACTGCCTCGACTTTAAACGAAGTACTCTTTTCAAATTCCACTTATTCAGGCTAAATGAGCTGTCTTTGACAGCTGATTAAAATATGTCAGTATTATAATTTTTACTGTTCACTATTGTGATGAGTGGTGTTAATGGACTTCTTTCTTTTATTAGTAAATTTTCATGGCAGTTTTGCAAAGTGGATGTAAATTAAAAGCCTGATTAAATCACAGCAGCAAATCCCTTCAATTCTGTTAAGTAAAAGAATAATTATAAATTTCAAAATAATAATGAAATATAATAGTACACAATATAAATAAAATATGTTATAAACAATAATTAAAATAATATAATAATAAATATAATTATAAATAATTGTTTTTATTAGTAACTAAAACCCTTGTCATACAACAGCATAATCTTTTACTTACTTATCATTGACTAACTACAGTGATAATTATCTTAATTTACAGAATTTGCAGTATCTAAATGGATGCCTTAAGGCATATCAAATCACATGCCTAGTGAGCCCATCTTTGATGATCTGATAATACTGGGTTCAGTAACATGGCTTCTTGGTGGCTGAAGCCACCTGTCCTTTAGGGAATACTTCCTGTCCTTTAGGGAAATATATGCTAATATGTATTTATCACATTTTATGATTAAAGTAAATAGAACTCTCTTTTAATTACAAAGACACCAAGTCTGATGTTTTACTTGGAACACCAGAACAAGGCAAAGTTGGAGACACTGTGATGAAATGATTTTTGGTAGAGAGACACTGCTAATCTCCATCTGCAGATAGCTGCAGACAAGAAAACAGAAAACTTAGTAAGGTATTGTCACTGCTTACCTTCCCTCTTGTTGATCAGATTTGGGTTTTTCAAATTTTCATAGTTCCTGGGCTCTGATGTGAGGAACACAAGTGGCTCAGAAAGCAGCTCTGCCATGTGGGCCTCCAAGGAGCCACAGGGGAACACAAGGGAAAGAACAAATTAACAATAAGGTGCCATGAAACCCAGTGGCTGGACACACAGAGGGACTACTCCTCTGCAGCAAAACTGTTATTGCCTCAGCCTCAAAGGAAAACAAACCATTGAAGTCAGTTGGCATGACAGGCTGCAACTGTAATTTGTATTAAAAATATGTATTAACAGAAGTTACACATTTGTCTTTATATATTGCATTACCATATAACCCCATTTATGAAATTCTGAAGTATTTTGATCCCTTTTTTTTTTACATCACGATGAATAAAGAAGAGTATTTTTGTTAAGATGCAGGGGATTTCTCCTTCCAGTTCTGTTAAATAGAGGCCACTAGTGAAGCACTTCATAATTCAGTGAAAGATATATAAATATAGCTATAGTTATAAATATGTATATATGTACCCCTGCATTTTCTTATCTGCAAGCATGCACATATGAAACTTCTTAAAATCCTATCCCAGTCCATCCAGAATCCAGGCACGCTCCCCATGTCTCTTATCCCAACTGTACCTCAGGTCCTCACTGGTTAGTGAGTTTGAAGATAAGACTGCAGTGACCAGGTGCAAAAATTAGGCAAACAAGAGTGTGATCAGCTTATATACACACAAGTAAACTCATGCTCTGCCTTTTCCCACTAATTTCCTGCATTTGTTTCTCCTTGATCTGCTCTAAGGCTCCCCTTTCCCTGCCATTGCCCTTTACAGTGTGTAATAAGCTTTGCACATCCTCACAATTCTTTTGAGATATCCCAGGACAAACTTTACAAAGTCCTCCTTGAGTATCCTGCAGTAGGTTTGTTCTTTCCCATCAGAGCCTGTTTCCTCCTCATGAGGTGTAAAGTTCCAGGTGATGCTCACTTGTGTGTTCAGTTTCTTCAGTGGCCCATCAGCCAAAACCACAAAACTTAGACCTTTGCCATTGTCTCCATTATCTGCTGTTTATTATAGCTTTTGTGTATGTGTGTTTGAGTAGTTTATTTTCCTGTTTCTTTTTTGCCTTTTACACTGAATAGCACTTGAATAGATATTGTTATAAGTTACATGTCCTTCTAATCTAGGTATCCTTACAGATATCCTGAGGCTGTTCCTAAAGTTTCATGCTCTACCAATCCAGGGCTACTCAGATTTATTATAGATCAGGATTTTGCTTTTATGCCCTCCTTTTCTTCTTGCAACTCATCCTTGGCCATCCATCTGCACTGAGTCCTTTTGCTGGCATAATACACATAGCACAGGTCTTATGAAAGACATTGTGTTGGACTGTTGTCCTAGGGTGACTTTATGGTGTTTGTATCCCCAGGTGTCTGTTCTGTTTGTGTTGGATATTGTGTTCTGTACCTTTAGGACTGGTTCTGACAGTCAAGTGGGGGAAAGAAGCAGTGTGGAGTTTGTTTTCGGAGATTCACTCACTCTTCTGCATTCCACAGCTGGACTGTGTTGTTTTCAGCAAAGACAGAGACACAGAGATCTCCTTTTCTTTTAAGTAGTTTTAGCTAGCTGAGGCAGAGATGCTCCATGGACTTTTTTTTTGTGTTGGTGGTGAGNGGGCTGATGAGATGAGGGTTTATTTGGAATTCGACCCTGGGAAGGCAACATGGTCACTGAGGGAGAGGGGGAAGGGAAGGGGAGAGAGGGAAGGGGAGAGGGAAGAGGAGAGGAACAAAGCCTCCGGAGACCTCCGGGCAAAAGTGAAGTGAAGTGAAGTATTTGAGGTCCATGCTTGACTGCTCATGGAAAATATCAGCTCTTCTGGTAGATACATATCTGCCATTCCACTGCCAACATTCAGTATGTTTGATGACAGTCAGTTTTTCCTCCTAAAGACTCCATAAATAGGTGTCAGGAATAATTTGCAGAAGAAAATAGTTCCCAGCTTTCATTGCAAGTATTTGGTAGCAGTACCAGCATCTGGATAAAAGCCCTGTCTATGGTCCTATGTCCCATCCCACGTTGCCCATGCCCAGTCTTTCAGGATTATCTTCTGATACCTGACATGTAAATACAGTTTTAGCCAAAACCCCAGCTCCATGTGAGTGCGATGTCTTGTCTGAGAAAATGCAGCCGCTGCTCTGTACCCTGACATGATTCCAGCCAAGCCTCTATTGGAAAACTAAGTGGGATTGATTTCAGCAAAATCAAGATCTATACTTATATAACTCTGCTGTCTGTTTACTGACTGTTTATTTCTTTTTTTTTTTTTTTTTTCCTATGGAAATGAAGGATCTAAGAAAAGGATTTCAATTTTTTCTGTGAAGAGTTGTGGTGATTTATTTAAATATATAATTAAAAATAGTAACCTCTGGGAAGTACTTTTAGGAAAGTAAATGCCAAAGTTGTACATGCATATATAATATTGTAAAAAAACCCCACACTATATATCTACAAGAGCACAGTACCATTGCTGTCTCTATATTATCTGTTTTCTTATCATACAGTATTTACTTATTTACTATCCTTAGCTATATAATTCCCTTGAGAGAGAAGAATTATGACATTCGCTTTTACAGAGACACATACAGGAATGCACACAGCACCTCAGGATAGTGCACAAGACTAAAACACTTCACAAACAATATATATTTAGCACAAAATAAATATAGGGACATAGAAACAGAGGAGAATAGAAATAAAGAAGGGTAATGACTTAAAGATAAATGAAGAATCTGAAAGACCAAAAAGAGAGTAAGACTCATGTAAGTGGAAACAGTTTGCGGTGAAGGTTTCTTTTTTTGGGAATAACTGAGTTTAGTGGGAAAAAGGGGATTATTAGAAGACCAAGATATTTCAGATTTTATAAAAATGTTTCATTATTAAATAAATGTATTTTTTTTCTAAAAAAAAAGTAATTTTAAACTTTCTTACCTCTATGGACCACTAAATTGTCAATTATGCTGACTATATTTTCCTTCTTAACTCAAGAACTAGTGACAAGCCTATGCTCATGACATTCACTTGGGGGAAGATTTGAATTCTTGTTAAGAATAGGATCAGATGATTTAATTTTTGGCATCTCTGGCAAATCTTAACCCCCTAATCCTTTCTGGATGTGCTCTCTCATTCTCTTCCCCTACTTCCTCATTCCCAGTACTTTTGTCAAGTAAAAGTTAAATAACCCCACAACATCTGTCTACGTATCAAGATATACTTGATGTGGAATAGTACTAGAAGAAATATTTCTCTGTAATTCTTCCTCTGTAATCCATACTTGCCAAGGCAGGAAAAGGGTATCTAGTCAGGGAGAGACTGCAAGTAGCCTTTTTCCTGCTTAAGTTTCATTACATAATTTCCCTTTGCACCTCTACATCTAGAGAGAAGAAATGATTGATTGCTTGCCTGATTTCCAGTGATCAATTTCTTATCTGTTTGTCTGCTGCTTTATATTTTGCTTGGGAACAAGTGATGAATATATCACCAGATATGTGTTTTACTTACTACTGCAAAAGATCATAAAAGCCTGAAGCTAGCATGAACTAAATAGAAAGAGGATCATTATTTGTAATTTCAAGACTTTTTTTTCTTTCCAGGAAATTGTCTAGTATTTTTTATTTCCTAGCTTCTTATGAGTTTGTAGCCCAAAGTATCTTCCTAGAGGTTTCTGAGCATCTTTCTCCTGATGTTTGGTTTGCACATGTCTGCAGCTTTCTTAAAAAACCAGACAATGAATGTTTACACTCAGCTCATTTCCTATCTAGACCTGATGAGACTTCTCTTCATAACCAAGGCATATGAAAGACAAGGGAGCTCTTTCACAGCTCAGGAACTGCATCACAGCACCTCTATTACTTCAGCTTTCTGTTCTATAAGGAACCTTAAATTTTTTATTAAATATTTGCTGTAAATTAAGGTTAGTATATACTCTACTATCCTAGCTAATTATGAAAATCACCATACAGTGAAAATGGTGAGCAGAATTGGGACAGCAACAGCTATAAAAATTCAAATACCCTCTCCCACATCAGCTGTGCATAAACATCTGTATCTTACAAGATACAAGAGAATGGTTTGTGCTTACACAAATTTATTAGATTATTGACACCTATCGGTTTATTAATTGCTATTTAGAAAAAAAATTTAAGGGCAAAGAGAGAATATCTGGGTTCGTTTTTTTTTTTCTCACTCTCTGTAAGACAATGTACAGGTGCACATCATCCACCTGACTTTTGACTTCCTCACTCTTTTCAAATAGGTACTGTGCCAGTCATCCACTTTCTGCAGGTTGGATGTGAGCTACCTTGATGGCTCTCTACAGTCTCCCTTTCAGATCCCCAGTCAGTTATATTGATTTCCTTACTGTGTAAATATTACTACCATCACTGTATTCATGGAGCATTGCTTAACTATTTTTACTCCGTTTCTCACCACTGATCTTTCAAAACTGGTGGTGTAAGTGTTTGAACTTTTTTCACTGAAAGGTCATTTCTTTCTTTTCACAGTGTATACATTGATTTTTCCTCATGCTGCCATTGTGGTCTATTTACCATAGAAGAAAAATAACTTAAAAGTGGAAATAGGCTCATACTTACAGAAATTAAAAGGAAGCTGAAATAATAATACTTCTGAAACTTCATACAAATGACAAGCTCTATAGCCTCTGTGTCAAGAGCCAGGACATACTAAAACTGAATTAATCTGCTTTTAAACCAAGTGTTTGGTCGAGCAGTTAAAAAATATGTTAACTGGGTTGGGTCCAGAATTTAACAGATTGTGATGTATTTTGTGAACAATGCATTTCTGTGGCTTTACTTCTTCTCTTAGTAGAAGCACAGTGTGGCACTTCTGGAAACTTTTTCCCAGTTTGCCTTAGGCATCTCCTACTGAATAGAAGAGGATAAGAACAGACAACAGAAGATGGCAGAGGCCACCTGTACACCATGAGATATTGTAGCTCATGCTCCAAATGAGGTTTTTCTGATGGAGACTGCCTGTCATGGCTAAAGACTTCTCTGTCTTGATGGCATGCCTAGGCACACGTCACAGTGCCCCAGGACCATACAAAAGCTCTAAGGAGGCATGAGTCAAACAGACTCACCACTTTTTACACTACTTTATCCCGAAATTGGTTCTGATCAAAGTGAAAAGTAGAAAGTTGAGAACTAATTTTGTCAAAGAAAAGATGTCCAACATTCCATTTGTTTGCCTCTACTACCTATGGCAGATGGTAATTTTAATTTTAATTTACATTCTGAATCTTACTATATGATTTTTAAAATTATTTTGATATATTTTCCTAATATTGCTCTTTAAGGGACTATAAAGTCTGCTAAACTGTCATACAGTAAGTGAGATTTTATATGCTGTAGCACACTCTTATGATTATGCTGAAAGTGTTCATGGTTGAGGGACAGCTGTGGACAAATATTTAAGGGAAAATGTTATCAAGATTGCTTGAAAATAAATCAGATTATTAATAAGAAATTTATTGCAGTAAATTTGAGGAAGTGGTTTCTACAGAAACAGAACACTCAAGAACAACAATAGCTCTTCAAGTGAATTTGTCCACTAATTCTCTCAAGCTGGCCTTGTCAGTAGAATTATTGAAAGAGGCCATAAATTCTCTCAAATATATTGCCTGGTAACAAGCCTCCCAGAAGCCACAAATAATCTTCACTGCCTTTGTGAGATTAAATAAACCAGCTGGGATTAATTAAAAATGGTTCATAGTACATAATACTGTAAGTAGATGGTTTCAGTTAGCAATAGTTTGTCATAAAACTGCTCTGTACTCTGCTACAGTGACTCAATCTTCATTGACATTATATTTTTATTAATATAATAATCAATTCTTACATAAACCCGTGTGTGCAAAAAATTTGACATCCTAATCTATGCTTAAAACTACTGGCAGCCAAAGTCACAATGTTTAGAATGTAAAATTTCTACAATAATTTTACTGGTGGTATCACAGTATTACAAATTTGTTTCTTTTCATTTGTGTGCAAAACTCCTATATTCTCTTCTAAAAAAGACTAGGTCATTCATCTGCAGCAAAAAGATTTGAGCACATGCTTAATTCTGAGCAAGTAACATCAAGGTATTTAATTGCACACATTTATATCTTAGGCAAATACATTCTCTAAGCATATGCGTAAGCATTTTTGCTGGCTCAGGATTAGAATGCAAACAAAGTCTGTGTGCAAATCCATTAAAATAAACATCAAATATCTGCTTAACTCCTGTGTTCAATTATTGTCTTTCAGTCTGGTTAACTACCTTTTACCAGTCATCTTTAGAATTCAGTCTCTGCTTCACCTCTCATAACTTCATTGAGCCATAAACTCTGCTTGTATTTTGATTATCCTATCAGTAAAAGGATCTGATTTTCTACAACATATGTGTTGAAACATAAGTTGTTTACCAAAAACCCCCAGATAATTGATACTTTGGGATTTTTCTTTTTAAAAAAACTCTTTTAAAATAATTATTATTAGGATGCAATTCTCTACTTCATTGTTTGCAGAAAAAATGTAGGTATATATATTTGGGGCTTAATTAGGATTGTAAACAAAACTCTGAACTTCAAAACACAAGAGCATTAGAGTCAATCTAAGGTTACAGCCTAATATCCAGCTGAAACAATCATACAATGGTTTTGTGATATGACTTTCATCTTACATATTTAAAAGCTAAGTAGAAGTTCTTTTGGAAAACATGAATAACATGGACAGTGCATAATATCAGGTCAGTTACAGATATATATCTACCATAAATATCTTACCATCCAGTGTCAAAATTTTGTAGATATTACAGGAATATTACAAGCAGAAACTCAAATTTTAACATGAAAAGTATTAACCTCATCAGAAAATTACCTGCCCATAAGAGTATTTGTCACATCCTTCTCTTTTCCCTTAAATTCTTCAGGCATAAAGACAATCCTCTAGCAACTTTCATGTAGAAGAGATGATGTGCATATAAAAAAACCTGTTTAGCTTATACAAGTAACATGATAACTTGTCTAGAAGGCACAGGGACTGGTGAAATTTGAAGTTTTCAGAGAGTTTACTACACAGTCTTATCAGCCAGTGTAAAATTGTTTTCCACACAAATAATCCTTTTCACTGTATGAATTTCCACAGTACCAGAGATATGGTGTTTATCTTGGAGATTTTACTCACTGTGCTAGATAGAATTGGCCAGGTCATAAAGAGCTCTTACAATAAGAACAAAGACCTTGAATTGATTTGATAATCTCTGAGAAGACAAAATAACATAGAAAGGATAAACTTTATAATGTTTGTGATAGCTTATGTTGTGGAGAAAAGGTGCTGGAGTATTTTACACAGGTTGGAGTTCTCTAAGTGTTAAAATGTTATGTGCACATACAGGGAGTTACAGCACTCCAGATGAAAAATGATGTGTGTGAGTCAGAGAAGTCAGGTTATTTTCTGATCAGATGGTCTACAATAATCAAACTAAAGGCAGTACTGCAACCAAAGGTTAGCATATCCACATTGCTGGTTCTAGGATTGATGAAAGTTGCCAGTTACCTAGTTTAGAATTAACTCCAAAAGTTGGGTTGACTGTGGCTGGCCATAAGTTGCCCACCAAGCTGCTCTACTACTCCCCTTCTAAATAGGATGGGTGAAAATACAATGAAAGCTTGTGGATTGAGATAAGGACAAGAGAGATCACCCTCCAAATGCCATAATAGGCATAATAGACCCAGTTCAAGGGAATCAGTTTAATTTATTAACAGTTAAAAACTGAGTAGGGTAATGGGAAAAACCAACAAGTACAGAAACACCTTTCTCCCACCCCTCCCTTCTTTCTGGGCTCAACTTCACCCCCAAATTCTCTATATCCTCCCTGCCAGCAATGCAGGGGGATGGGGAATGGGGGTTGCAGTCAGTTCATAACTCTTTGCTGCTTCTTTCTCCTCGTGTTTCCTACTCCAGCATGGGGTCTCACCCGTGGCATATGGTTCTTCATTAACTTCTCCATGGGTATTTTCCTCAAGAAAGGTCTCAGCATGGGACTCTCCCTCAGGATGCAATCCTTCAGGAACAGAATTCTCCAGGGTGTCGCAGGTCCTGTCAGCAAAACCTGCTCCTGCCAAACACCTTTCTTCAGCTGCCATTTCCTGCCAGAACCCTGCTCCAGCACTGGCTCTCCAAGGGCTGCAGTTTCAGGGTGGTTTTCTGCTTCACTCCATGGGACAGTCTTCATCAGGGTTTGCAGAGGAATCTCTGCTCCACTGTCTGGATCACCTCCTCTCTCTTCTTCACCTTGGACCTTGGTGTCTTCAGAGTATTTCTCACATAACACTCACTCCTTTCTCCCAGCTGCTTTTCCACAGAAGTTTGTGCCTTTATTGTTTAAATAATAAATAAATTCTTAAAAAAGTACATTTTCTACAAATCCTCAAAATGTCCTGTACTATGTTTTCACTCATCCTGACTTCTCTTCAGCTTCAACAAACAGACTGTTCTCATTCCAGTACTAGACATCCTGATTGCAGGTGTTTGGTCTTATGTCATAAGTATAATACTGGTATTTCCATATATTCCTGTTGAAGTTTGTGCTTTTTTTGTCCCACATAAGTGCCCTGTGAGAAAATATAGTATTAATTAGTCTGTGTCACCTTTTTTGTTTCTCCCAGCACCTATAATTTCTTCTGTTGTCTCCATAGTTTTGGGAAAGCTCTTCCTGGATGCTAATGTTCAACTTTGTAATAACCTCTTTGTGAGCAGGCTGTTATTTACTAGTTGTGTATACTGCACCTAGCACAACAGGGAGCCCCATTTTTGAAAGAGTCAGACATTTCAGTAATAAAAATTATAAATAACAAAAAAGCAGGGTGAACAGTATTGAGTTTGACAGATTTATGAGGGAACAGGTGAAAAATGCACAGATGAAATCAGAACTGGATGTTCATGAAATAGTACCCAGGATCACTCCATGGTACTATGGTATGAATATTACACAGTTGGCTTTTAATGATTAATAGGCTTGCCATGTGGGGGTGATGAGATGGCCTATATTTAATACTTTATTTTTTATTAGGAAAAAAATGTCATATTTGCTAAAGAATTCCAGAAATATTTTTTCTCTCTTCAGTATTCTCCTTCTTATGCTATATTTTTCCCAAACCACAGAAGTCAAATATTCAAGGAAAGATGTTTCAGCATGGTAAGAGCGAAATGATGTGTCTGTACTCACCATGCCTTTCACAGTCTAATAAATTTTGTTCCAGAAGGTTTCTACTCCTTTCATTTCTTCAGAAAAAACATGGTGTAGAGCTGTGCACTTTTGCCTGAGATGGTAATAAAGGTATGAAACAAAGTGCAAATGTCATGTCTCTTCCCAGCGGAGCTCATAGAGGGGCTCAGAATACACCTTCGAATTCATCTTTTTAGTTAACTTAAAAACCCAGTTGTTCAAGTTGCCACACAAATATTGTCAAAGGCCCCCCAGAACTCAATCCCATGAACTTCAGGCATCAAATGGTGACTGACAAATTCCTACAGAGAACAAGGACTTTTTTTCCACCTTCATGATATAAAAGATTTTTTCATTCCAAGCATGTGTGCTGCTTGTAGGCTGTTAATGCAAGTTCAGATTACTTAGGTAAGTGTCTCGCTTTTTTCATGTAGAATGAGCAACTCCAGTGACAAAACAAAGGAAACTGGAACTTAGGAGTGAGGAAAATTCTTGTTGCAGCAGTAGACATGTATCAGGGGCAGCAAAAGGTTAATGTTCACTGCTGTTTCAGAAAGTGACTTTCAGCACAATGAGATTTCATTGCATAGAGGCTGATCCAGTTTGCTGTTCTGAAGGCAAGGAAAACTGGCTGAGTTAGGTACATACAATTAGGAGGGTTGAGTAAGCTTATATCTTAAAAATAGGTAAAAAGGAAGAAAAAAGTACAATGTACACACTGTTCCTGCTGTCAGAATAAGTGGTAATATTGCACATGTGTGCAACTTTTGTAATATTTCTATTTTTAAGCAATTTTTAAAGTGCCAGATCCATCTATTTTCTGGCTTCACTCGTGTAACTGAAGCCAAAGAACTTGGCATCTTGAATGTTTTAGAAAGCCTCAACTTTTGCAGAAACATCTACTTTGACCCTGACGAATGACAAGAAAAATAAATACATCCTGTACAGTTTTGGCATAGAAGTTTCATTAAAGATTTGTGAATAAGTCCCTCAGAACATAAATGAACTCCACAACTAACTTCAGTCACAAGATCCAATAGTTGGATGGCTGCCAAAATTCAAATTCATCTGGAGAGTTTTTTCAGGTTGACAGCACAGCACTGGCAAAGGTAATTGTGATTGAAATTAAGAATAGAATCCTTTCTAAAAAAATGTATATTAGCAATAGTTAAATAAAGTAGTGTGTATTTTATATTCTTGTTTTATTTTTCTATTTAAAAATCAGACTTTAAAGTTTTGGGAACTTAATAAGCAGCAAAAAGAGACTAAGGTATTAAATAATAAGGTACTAATAATCTTATTTTTCCTAATTTATCCACAAAGGAGCCATTATGTAAATTATCTTACAGTTAACCAAGGTGAATCACGTATTTAAAAATCTCTGACACAGTCTCTTTATGGCATTTAAACATACGTGTGTCTTTTATGTCCTTGAATAGTCCCAGTAACCCACAAAGGTGCTTACTTTCTGTGCTGAATCATTGCTTTGTTTGAAATTCTTCTGCTGCATTCAGCATTCTGCTTAATAATAGACGACAGAGAGCTGAATGTTGTAGGTTGTTGTATCAGGTTTATGTGGCAAGGTTTTGGTGGTGAGGGGAGGGTGGCTTCTGGGAGAAGATGCCAGAAGCTGATATGTTCTTAGAAACTAGGAAAATTTTGCAGTTAGTTCAAGCATTACTTGTATTAAGAACCAATTTTTTAAAAAAGCCCTTAAGAGCCATATCTCCATAAACCTTTTGTTGGTGTTCTGAAAACACTGGTCTGCACCCTTTATATGACAGAATGCTTAGGTATTAATTATTTAAAAATCTCTCCTGATATAAATCAGAAACTAACTGTATGTGGGTATCTCTCATTCACTTAATAGAGGTAAGGCACAAGGGACTCTTCTATCTTTTATTTTTATTTACAGATGGAAGGAAATCTATTCTATCTTATCTATTGATTTTCTGTATCATTTGATGTCTTCAATAATTTTGCATTCATTTCCTTAATTTGATTTGCCTATTCTGATCAGTTTGAGAAAAGTAACTTTTTCCCCCTTTTCTGGAAAGGAGGAAATATTCTTCTTTCATTTACTGAAAATGTGTTACATGTACCACTAAGATAACTAGAAATATAACTTGAGCTGTAAAACACAATGCTTAGAAGCATACTAGATGTTCTCAAAAATGTGGGAAACTCCCAAAGTGCAGAGACATCATCAGCAGTCAAGCTAATAAAATATTTTAACAGTCTAGAGGACCAAGATGTCCTTTAAAATGTTTTTCTATTTCTAGGTTTCTTTCAATTACTCTTTTTTCTCCATATGTATTGTACTTGCTCAAAAAATCTGGCTCTATTTTGTGGCAGTCAGTCTGTGATTATAACTAAAGCTGAAATACTTCTACCTGTCTCAACCAAATAGTTTTCTCTTTAAATCCTGACTGTGATTGCAAATAATGCAGAGTAAAGTCAGAGACTGGAACTATGTGATGGATGGATGAAAAATATGTGACTTCTGTGCATGAGAGAGGTTTTCTGTCTCATTCCTTCAATGCAATGCTTCACTGATGGGAGGAACTCTTTAAAACTTGAAGAAGCCATCAAACTCACAACAGCACTCTATGCAAAATGGTAAGCACCTGTCTATCATATGAGAGGAACTGGAAGGGAAAGTTCCAGATTTTATTTGTATTTTTTTCTTTTTAAGCCATGCAGGTGCTCTTCACCTCTTCTCTGATTCTTTAAAAGAAAGCATCTGTTTGATTAACCTATTTCCAAATGACTATAATTTGCATATTCTTTCTTATTTTAGTAGTTCGTGGGTGGAGTTAAAATGAGAAAACAGATGTTTATCCTGTTATGACACTCATAAGGAAATAGCCTTTGCTCACTGGAGTACTTTGATAAGTAGAGCTGCAAGAGATGTCAAGCCTTACTGAGAGTAGTGTGGAAGCAATGCTTTGCTATTGTCCCATGGTAGTTTATGAATGGACTGTGCACAGAAACCACATCCTTCCTATTCTATTTTCCTTCTCCTATCTCTTAGTAAGTAAAAAAAATAGCAGAGTTGACTCCCTTTCCTTTTGATAAACAACTTTTTAAAACAGGGGTGTAAGGCCACAAATCACTAAGATGCATTTTAGTATACTGTGGGTACAGGATTCTGAGAAAAAGAGATGTCATCTAATATTTTAAGATGCTTTCTGAAAGCATTAAATCACTGCATTTTCCTACATGCCTATTTGCTTCTCCTGTTTTTCACAAATCCTGCTTAATGAACAATGTAGTATCACTGAATTAATCAGAAGAAAATATATTTTGCAGCAGAATCCAATCAATGTGAGTTGTCTTGCCAGCTTAGGCTAATCAGATCCTCAGAAGGAACATAGTCTTATATATACATGAGTAGGCAAACATTTACCAACTCAGGTAAGAGGGGAAAATTTTGTGATGACATCTTGATAAAATACTGGCAGTATGGTGTTGCATTTATCTCTTCCCTTTTTTGTGTTATTTAACAGTGTTTGCCAAGAGTAAATATCAACTGGCTGTGGAAACTCAGTTATCTGAGAAGTGGTTCATCCAGAGCACATCTAAGATGTATTGTTGGGCTGTCTGGAGAAATCATCATTAGCTGGTTTATTGATTAAATACAACTCGTAACACCCAGCCAAGACTTCAGCCCTGTTCCTTAGAGATCAGCAGTGGGTGCTACATAACCCAAAGTTCCCTGAGACATTTGCAGGGCACATCAGAGGGCTGGGACCTTTAATCCTTCCTCTGAGCTTGGCTCTTACTATCAGATCAATTCCCCTGACAAGAGACAACAAATACCACAAAGTAGCAGGATCTCTACTGAAGCTGAAATTGCCTAGTGCCCCTCTGAAATATCCATCATTCTAAGTGATGCATTTATCTTCATACTAAAGTAGCATTTTTCATTTGAACTGGGTAAACACTCTCTTACTGGAAATTATTTGCATTAGAAATAGCAGCTTGAAGCAGCAATTGAAGAAAGATCTAGACATTAAAGAGTGAATCCTGAATCCTTTACCACAGCAAATATTTTACGTCTTAGTTACAAAACTGTGTTTATAAATCAGCTTATGTCTCTTTGATGCTAATTACTCAGTGAGGCAACACCTCACAACTAAAGTCACTTCAGCATGGCAAACCAGCCATTATCTTGTTTTCGATCCTTCTCAGTCTTCCAAGCTGAAACTAGGGACAACTACAGCTCAAAAACCCCTACTTCACGTTATCCTCAGTTGATTATCACTGCTCCACCAGGCTGGCTTGAACAGCTGTGAGAAAAAGCATTCAAAGGATGCCTTAAAGGAACTACTGCTTGTTTTGTATCACCTTTACGTGCTGTCTTTCAGAGCATAGGAGACTTGTTGAAGGAAGGAAGACAAGACAGAGTCTGTCTCATTCTTGCCAACACAACTGAGAGCAAAAGAAAGAGAGAAGGACATTAAAGGCCTCCCAAACAGTAGAGCAGGAGGATAGCAAAGTAATTGTCAGTGTGTATGTGGTGAGTGAGGGAGAAAAAGACAGCAAAAACTGAGAAAAATTCACTTCCAAGAGGAGAGGGACCACAGTGACAAACAGTTCATCCACATCCAGCTCAGGTTCAGTGGTAAGGAAGGGGAGGCAATGGACAGCAAACACAGAAGGATCTGTCAAAAACATATCTGAAACCAAAAAGGATAGATTCAGGAAGTGAGAAAGAATCAGAATTGCAGAAAAAATAATGGAGATTGTACATGAAGAAAAAAAATTAGGAGAGCCCTTGTGTAATGGACCTCACCAGTGCCTCTACCAGGCCCAAATGAGTGAGGAGAAACAAATCAAGTACTTAATTTCAAAGAGTTGGTAGACATAAAATATTTCAGGGAAAGCAAGTAAGTAGAAGGAATAAAATTGAAAAGATCCTGAAAGAGTAAAAAATCAGTGGCATAGAAATTCTGACATTATAGGAAAGAAATGGAGTCAAGATTTATATATGAAGGTGGGCTCTGGGGGTGTTGCTTTGGAGCGTAAGAGACGATTGAAGTATTATCACTGAAACAGAGCATAAGTCATCATAAGAAAATTTTAGGATACATTATTTCCTGACAAGAAGAAAATCCAGAGTGACTGCACAGAGAAGCAAAACCAGAATAAGCTGAGAGAAGAAAAATTATAAAAGCCTAATGGATTGTGGGAAAAGTAAAAGGTGACCAGCTATTAGGGAAAGGAGGAAGATGTTGAGAATGGGTAGACACATCAGGATGTAATTTTAATTATATAGTTTAATGAACTATAAAGTTCCATTACAGTAAATGGTTGAAACTTTGAAACATTAAAAGTGAGATGCAATGCCCAATTTATCTGAGATCACTCTGGTCTGGTGTCTATTTCTCCACATGCTATCTGTAAAAAAGATGTAGTGATAGGAGTCTAGAGCTAACAAGGTCTCATAACTTTGAGGTTTTAATACATTTGTCATTTAAGACCTCTCCTATATGGATTTAGCTAGCCTGGAAGATAGAGCACCAATAGTCAGCCAACACCAGAAATCTCATCATTGCTAGAAGTGTCAAAATTGCATCAAGAGGAGAAATAATTGGGATTTTTAGTGAAAAAAATTGTAGAGAAACTTCCCAAGTGTGTATTCACAGCTCAGAATAAATCACTAGCTTCAGAAAATCTTGGCGAAGTGTTAGAGTTTAAGTAGAGAGGAGTACTAAAAATTTTTCTGGAAATCTCCAAACTTCAAATGTTAAATTAGATATTTAATTTAGCTGGATCTGAAAAATTATAAAAGCCTAATACCTACACTGTAGATAGAAGCTAAGCAGTGTAGATAGTTTTCTTTCAAGTAACTACAGAACAAAGATACTATTTTCAAATTAGTAGGAAATTGTTAAATTAACTCTAAAGTTGATTGAGTAGCCCAGAGGTGAAAATTTTATTTTAAAATTATTTAAAACTTAATTTCTTTCTGTGTATTGCTAACACTTTACATCAATAATACATAAGGTAAGTGGAAAATAGAGGCTTAGTGTTTGTTGTATTTGATAGAAAATAGGTGTCTTTTTATTATTGCTGTATTAGTAATGAAAATATATACAAATTATTTCAATCTTTTTAAGAAGAAAATGGTTCAATAATTTTTGGTCAATTTTTTTGTGATATAGTTTCTCGTAAAATACCTCCATTTGTTGAATCAGCATCTTCTGAGGGGGAATTTCAAGAGCTTATTTCTAACAATCTTCACATTTCTCCTACACAGATATGAACAGCTTTCTTGGAAAATATTACTCACTGATGCCAGACGGATGTGAAGCAGTGGGATATTTCCAAGAGGTGTGCATTACAAACATCTGGTGCTCTTTCAATATAAATGAGCTCTTCTTTGAAAATCTTCAACTGAAGGTCTTAACTCTCGAGGATAACTATTTCAAATCCCTGCCAGCAGGTCCTTGCCAAAGACTTTCATCTCTTCATTGACTGCACAGGAAAAGTAGGTCTCTAATTTGGCTTCTCTCACAGACCCTGCTAAAGTCAGACATTGACAGTTTTTTAGGTGTTGAGTGGAAAAAGGTCACTGACCTTCAAAAATGTATTTAAAAATTCACATTCTTCCTTATATCTTTTCTGAAGTTACTCCATATTTAAAAAGAAAAACCTTTTGGGATACATGTCTTACGTCTCTCCTAGAATTATATTTGAAGAACTTTCACTTTTCTCAGTAATTTTCAATATTGAGAATTAAACACAAAGTAAAAGATAATTCTTGTCTTGTGGAAAAAACAGTATTCAGTAAAATGTCCCAAAGTTTGTACAAAGGGTTTTTTAGACAAACCATAACATTGGCTACTTTGTGTAGTCAAAAAAACGCCCTTTTTATCACTATTTTAGTAGAGTTGTTTGAAATTAAAAGATTCTCTGAACTTGCATTCTATTAAACTAGAATTCTCTTTCAAAACCAACCCACAAGGACTGTAAACACATCAGAAATAAATTTAAAACAGGAAGCATTCCTAACAAAAAATTCTTAGAAATATTTACTCTATGATAATTTTTACATTTATTTCCCTCTAACTGTGCCTTAAGGTCAGATTTAATTATGAATAAACTTTAAACAGAACAGAGAATCAAGCATAATTTTGCATTTTCCTTTAAACATAACCAAGGCACAAGTTTTTTAAGCTCTTGTTTCTGTTTCCAGCCCTTTGAGAGTTCCTCTAATGAAATGCAGAAAGAAAGGGATGCTATTCCCTTAGTGTTGTTCATTAATACTAGAAACTAAGTTGGCATTGGGGACTAACATGCTTCCCTGTTTTCCATGGAACTCTTTCACAGTTCAACTCTGCAGAGAAATAACAGGAAAGATCCTTTATAGCCCTTTTGGTAAGTGCTGATAGAGTATCCTTTGGTGAGGTTACCCATCAGTCACATCAGCAGTCACACACCTGTCTGATGAGGGCCTCTGGATCCTGTTAAAACTGCATTAAACCCTCCCATGTTGTTATGAATATTAGTTCTATCATTATGAAACAAAATCTGAGGGATAGCCAGGTCTGAAAAGGGTTGATAAGGGTAGGCTGGAAAGAGCCAGGGAATGCTAGAGGAACAGTCCTTTGTTGTTTTGAATTACACGCTGGAGTTTTGAATAATTGTCCAGCATATTTAGCTGATACCATTGACAGTAGAGTACGAAACTGTCATAAGAAGTCTTGAGTGATTACATCACTGCATTGCATCAGTTCTGGGACTTTTTCTCCAGAGAATTTTTCTGTGCCTACATATATGACTATGAGCAGCTCATTGCTCAACTTTTTCTTTTGCCGTTTCTCTATGAATTGGAAGACATATCCAAAAGAGTAAAATTATTCTATCTTCATTCAGGTTTGTAATACATTTATACCAGGGGGTGAGTGTGACTCTTATACATAGGTCCCTACAGAGAGTCAGACATTTACCTATGTCTTATTTCTTGAACCTCCTTGAATGGCATTTCAGATGCAAGGAATAATATAATATGCATTACTTTTCATACTGGTGACAATCAAATGAAGTTATTTGAAATCCTAGAACTGATAATAGAAGTTGTCAATCACATCTAGCACTTAGCTTTAGTTTTAATGAAAATTGACATCTAAAATTAACTTTTATTGGGGTTATTCCTGATGGCATTTATTGCTACTCATAATTTTGCCTTGGTTTTTATACTTCCTTGCATCATTTGGTATTCTCTATCTATAATTCTAGCTGAAAATCTCATGAAGAAAAAAATATTGGTGTTTAGTTACAGTTTTATTGCATATTCGCATAATTCAGCCTCAAAATAAAGTTGTAAGACTTGTAGAAGCACAAATTATTTATAAGAGTAAACAGTGGAATTTACCAACTATTTGCTGAAATCAGTTTCATCAGACACCTGTTTCTGCAATGACAGGATCCGTTACTTTTGTAATTTTCACCACTTTGTTTACTGATGTAAACAAAATACAGATGTTAGGTTCAAGGTAAAATTTATATGTTGCCTAGATATTTTTCTAAATGAAACTAAATGAGTATGCAATGCTCTAATGGTGTGGGAGGCATGGATCAGGCATACAATACCAGGCTGGTAAGTTCTGAAAATGGTTGATATTTGTATTTTCCATAGTGAATGACTTCTGCTTTCCACACCTTTTGTTGCCTGGAGATGTATTTTCATGAACACTTTGCATGAAATGTCAAATCTTTGTCAAACCTTTGACATCTAAATTCTCTCTCACACCAGCTCTTTGCACTTCAAGACAAAAAATAAAATCTCCAAACACCTTTGCTGAATTATTTTTAGATGTACTTATATCAGATTTGTCTCCAAAGCTGGAGAAATGATTTGTCTGTACTATATTATGTTTCTACAATAACATTGCCTTTACAGTTACCTCAGCATCAGAAAACCTATAACTTGTATCCATAGTTCTACCTACTTTGCTTGAGATGTTCCCTTTTGCTTTGCAGGTCAGGGGAATTTCTTCAACTTTTTTTTTTTTTCCTGAATAATGCACACTTTCTCTAGAGCTGAAAGTACAAAACAAGGTGTTGCATTGATTTCCCTTTGATTTTTCCATCTTTGAGCTGGTGTTTAAGTTTCCTCATGCTTCAGATGTGTCAGTTGAATCTTCTGAAGCAAGGGAATTGGCAGTGTTTTCCCTGTCATTGTGCATGTCATGCTGACACAAGCCAGCATGAAAACTACTGTGTCAGAATCTGTCATGGGGGAATATGCAAATGCTTTTCAACAACTTCATTCTCTACATGGAACACTCATATAGAGGCTTTCCTTCTTGTTGCATTTGATTTGAACCTATAGGAGTAATAAAAAAAACTGTTTGAGAATATAATAAAAAATCATTTTGGTTGGAAAAGACCTCAAAAATCATAGAGATCAATGTTTGACTTAATACCACCTTGTCAACTAAACTATAGCACAAGAGCCATATCCTGTCTCTTCTTGAACATTTCCAAGGGTAGTGTTCCCACCAACCCCGTGGGGCAGCCTGTTCCGATACCTGACTGCCCTTTGAGCAAAGAATTTCTTCCTGATGTCCAGTCTGAACCTCCCTGGGCACAGCTTGAGCCCATCTCCTCTTGTCCTGGCACTGGGAGAAGAGACTGACCCCAACATGGCTACAACCTCCTTTCAGGCACTGCTAGGGAGTGATAAGGTCCGATAAGGTCCCTCCTGAGCCTCCTCCAGGCTAAACACCCCCAGCACCCTCCCCTGCTCCTCACAGGATTTGTGCTCCAGATCCTTCACCAGCTCTGCTGCCCTTCCCTGGACTCCCTCCAGCCCCTCAGTGCCTTCCTTGTAGAGAGGGGCCCAGAACTGGACCCAAGATTTGAGTCATGGCTTCCCCAGTGCCAGTCACAAAATAGATAAATATATAAAACTAGAAAGCTTGATTGCATCTCACACAGAGAAGAAAAGCCTTTCCAGAATACAGAAAGCATAGGATGCTCACATGGCTCCTTTGAGTCTTGAGACAAAATCAGATCAATTAGACCTCAGAATGCTGCCTTTCCTGTCATCTTATTCCCCCCTCTTCTGCTTTAATATTCCTCTAAAGTAATTTACAAACTTTTGGGATTGTTTCCATTTCAACCATCAGTAGAATTACAGCTGTTTGAGCTTGTAGAGAGAAGACTCCTCCATAGTGTTAATGCTGTGCCTTTTGTTAAAAACATCCTGAAATACAGAACAAAGTCATTATTACTTGTTTAGGTTTCCTCTCTGAAAAAAAGAATTGAAAAAAATAAAGCAACAAAAATAAAAAACAGAGACTTTGGACAAATATATATAGCAGAATCCCCTTGTTACAAAGACAGTAAAATAGCTACAAGAAATACAGCACAGATTGTAGACAAAATAGTTTATTTGTGTCATTTAAACTATTTGTTTCTGATTTCCTTTATGACTTTAAAGAATTTGCTTGAGTTTGCTAGACTTTGTTATATAATAGGCTCAAGTTTCTGATTCTTAATGTTCTACGGATGAGACCAAAGCAGTAAAAAAAGAGAAATTTTTTCTAACCTTCCAACTTTTCAACCTGTTAGCTAGTTAGTTACTTAGCTAGCACTCTTCATGGTGCCTGAATCACAGTCATTTTTCACTCCCCACTTTTCTGCTTGTTCTGCCCTTTCCTTTTATCCATTAACTCAGCAAATGCAGAAGCCCTTTGTGGAGTTGATACAGTTCTTTGTTCTTGCCTACAGTAAAAAGGATTCCCAGGAGGCCATCCACCCATAGACTGGACAAAGCAGGACCTGCCTTCGAGCTCTTATAACCCAAATAAACCCAACTAGGTGTGTCAGTAGGCTCTGTATTCACCAATTAAATGTGTTGCTAAGTTTTGCGTTTTCTTCATAGCATTTCTATCTCTACAAGACTGGAAACAGAAAAAGAGAAAGCATTGTGATAATGTTTATTGATAGTTTTTATTCTTATCTCTTTTAGCTTAGCAGAATCTTTATTGCACATAATTTTTCTGTTGTTATCTAAAATGGATGAAGTTGGTAGCTCAAAATAAATCAAAATATCTTACATTAGTTAGCTTTTTTGGTTTTTTTGCATCTCACAACTAATCCACATAATTTACATTGTAAGAAATTGGAGGACACCATATTGTTATGAAGTAATTAAACAGCCCAATAATTGTGGAAGTTTATTTCAGATATAAGCATGTTAGAAATATCCTCAGATAAAATAATGAATCAATATTTGTTTCTATATTTTATATGTTATTAGACATTACAATAATTCCTTCACGTTCTTATAATTAATTTTAAGTCAGAGTGCTACAGCAAATATATTTTTCTGTATGAACAGATTTGGAGGGTGATTTTCACAAATTTTATTTAAACTCTCAGTTTTCATTTGAAGTTCTCATGCTTTGAATCTCTCCTCCTCAGTATATAAAGCCATCTGAACTGTTGTTGATGTCAGTTTATGTTACATAAAAAAAAAGCATACACTGATTTATCCCTAAAAATATTTTTTATTTGAGAGTCCATGTGGAAAAACAGAGTGAGAACATGAAGTCACTGTTTAAAAAAAACAACAAACCCTGCCTATATGATCCATTCAGTTCTGGGAAAGAACATGCAAGCTGTTACTGCCAGCCATATGTAATATGCAAACAGCAGAGAAAATATTTTCTGACCCATTGCTTCTTGGCTTTTTCTGAAACCTTAGACATCTCAAGTTGATTTCAGTGATTTATTTTAGAACCACTGATTACTGGATTAATTTGATTTGGGGATTACTGTATAGCCAGCCAACAATTACTGTATCTGAGAGTCATTGATCTAGGAGGAAGACCAACCTAATTCATGCCATGGAGACACCCTCCAATACAGAAAAAGACAAAGCAGGAAAATAATATGACAGGCTGTCAGCTAGTTCTACAGATGTCCCAAAGAGATCTTTACTAGTAAGGGAAGTTTGTGCATCTGTTTGTAGTTGAAATTAACTCTACTTCCATTTTTCTCATGTGAAACCAACAATACCTGTGAGACAACTTTCTTTTTAATTGATTCTTTCCTGTCCTCCTCCAAGAAAAAGTTATATTATCATTAACTTCCTGTAAACATCTATTATTACATTACAATTCGTAAGAACCTGGTTTCTTTTTTAAATGTTCCATCCAAATTCTTTTCTCACTGAAGAGGAAGAAAAAATTCCCACAGAACCTGAACTGCTTTAGGGAAAAGTAATTTGGCATCACACTAGATTTATGTTTGTTTACATAATAATACTTAACAAGTTTGATGTGGTAAAACACTGTGGTTTTCAGTTTATTTACCACTCAAATCCTGGAGAACAGGTTTTAGAACCTTCTCTTCTATATACGTGGTTACCATCAAAGAATATGTTTTTTGGAATTTCCCACCAGAGAAAGCACTGAAGTGGTGATATATAATTCCTCATATAATCTATTTCTTTTTTTATATCATACACAGTTAAAAAGTGCTGCAATATAAAATTAAGGACAAAATTAGGATCTTATGAAAAAATACATATATTGTACAGAAAATCAGTAAAGCAAATATTTTTTAATGCACACAGCAGTCAGAAAATCTGATGGAGGAAGACATAGTAGACACACAGCCTTGTGTAACCAACCAACAGGCAAAAGCTGTATGCAGTCCTTTATCATCAGGTAGGGAGATGTAAATAATGGAAATGGTTCACCAAAGGGACGATATTCAATGTAATGTTATGGAAGGATCAGTAATTCTTCAGTAGATTTCCATTCTGTCTTAATTTTTTTTCCTCAGTTTAATCTAATAAATTCCATCAATAAATAAAATCAAAGCGAGTTGGACTCAATGGTACTTGTGGGTCCCTTCCAATTCAGGATATTCTATCAGGCAATCTTTAAATGTAAATAATATGTAAGAAGTAAATGCACAGAATAGTTGTACCATATAGATATACAGAGTGGGACTTCTGGCTGGGCTGGTATTGAATGTTGAGGGGAGTGTGAATTATTGCTATAGTGACGGTGGGGTGCAGTTCGCTGGTCATGAAGAGAAATCATTAAGTCCTCACAGCATCAATTTGTTGCAAGGACTGTGTTCACAGCGGTGCCAGACATACACAGAGCGCTCACACCCTGTGCCAGTGCTGCTCTGAACGTGGGAGCACTGCACATCAGAGCAGGGATTCAGATTTTTTGCACTGATTTTGTTTAAGGGCATCAGTCACTGGGCTTCTCCAAGACTACTAATTTAATTCTGGGCTTCACAGACTTTGATTCTTCTCTTGCTTTAGTTTGTGTGAAATGTATTGAAATAAATATTACAATAAAATGGAATATCCTATAATCACATATTTGTTCCATACCTAGATAAGAAAATGAATCCAGTACACACTAAACCTGTGATCTGTGCCCACTTGTCCCAGGCCTGAAGAGAGCAACTGGCATAAGTGCCATGATTAATCACCCATTGAAACAATCAAAGGATACAAACGGTGTCTTAAAAATGGAAGTGACAAGCAAGCTGGTTCCTTACAGGTTTCTTTCACACAATTATCATTTTCCACTGTTATTTGCCTTCCTGACCTGCCTAAATGGCCTAGTGTGGAGACTTTTCCCTCACTGTCACAGACTGCTCTTTCCTGCCTGTGAAATCTCACGTCCTCCCGGCAAAGGGAGGATACAGGACCCTGCCGTGGATATGGAGCAGTGCTCCAGCCATCCTGCCTCACCCCCTGGGTGTTTTACCAAGAGGGTTAGAGAGAATTAAGAGTAACTGACAGGTTGCTGTCAGTTTGCCAGTTTGAACATGATAGTCACACCAGAGACATGGAAATAGTCCCTTTCAGTGATCCTGAAGGGCTTTCATCAAAAAAACAAAAGGCTGAAATTTGTGCATTACAAACTTAAAAAAAAGAAAAAAAATCTGCTGAAACTTAGTAGTTTTCACAATAGAAGTGATTGTTTTTTCACGATGGCTTCTTGTTAACAATATACTCTTTTGGTCCTACTAATTCCACTTTTTTTTTCCCCCCCAGGACAGTTTCCTGTTTCTCTTGGTATATTCAATATTTCAAGGTTAGTCTACTTTGTGATGTTAGGGTTTATGCATATTGATCCACACTCTTAACAATTTCATCTTACTTGTGAATTACATCCTCATCTTCCACTAATACTACACTCATCTGACTTTTTTTTCCATTAGTCTGATTATTTTGCTGCTTTTAATGCTTTTACTTCTGCAAATGGGTTTCTTGATTTATATTTTTTTCTGTTCACATAGTCGCTGCCTTATTCTTTTTCATCTGGTTTGTTGTTCTCCAAGCTGTTCATATGCCAGTGTTAATTTAGTTCAGTTTTGAATGGTTTTCCCTTTAAAGTAAGAGTGTGGAGCCCTCTCACAGCAAAACAGCTGTCTTTAAAGAACTTCAGGGAGGTTCACCAAACCAAGAACTGCAATGGGAATAAATTGTTTCTTTCATTTTCTTACTATAAATTGTGCTGATAAAGAAGTGTTTGAGGCATGAAGTACAAAATATTTGGCTGTGGTCTAAGTGACAACTTCATGCAAAATTAGTCTCAGGAATAAGCAAGCTGATTCCCATTTCCAGTTATTTTTCAAAGACAACTCCAAACATGCCTAGCTTTGCCTATTTTACTTCAGTATCTACATGGCACAATGTGACAGCAAGATATGCCAAGGGAAGGCTAAACAGAGGAAGAGGGACATGGAATTTGTCCTCCTTGCATGAAGTGAGGCTGCAGCTTCACAAGGCCCTTCCACCACCATTTTCATGGAGTTCTTTCCACTACTGTATGCAATGCATTGCTTGTACAATTTTTAAATAGATCTTTCTAAAGACAATAACTTGGAGTTACACTGGATTGTGTTGTTGTTCAGCTGACTGATGTTCTTATCTTCAGGTACAAGCTGTAAAAAGAAGCCAGCAAACAGAGCAGAAGGGACATCTGAAAGCATTGAGAGTCTCTTTGGGACGTGTGTGAACACCCTGCTCTTGGTGGCAGGTGAGGAGTCACCGCAGTTCTCCAGGAGCCCAGATTACCCTTCAGGTTTCCAGCAGAAAATGGACAAACCTGACTCATCCGCTTTCCTCTCTGCCCTTCTCCAGTCCTCTTTTATGGAGCAGAGGGTGATTTGCAGCAACACAGAATGAGAAAACTGTAATCAGAAACAAATGCACCTATTTTTTCAGGAGGGTCTTGACTCTTACACCTTTACTTTAAAGCAATCTTCATGAACAAGTGATGTGTCTCAAAACACCCATGCTGATTTATTCTATCTTTTTGACTTACTAGAGGTGATAGCTCCCACATCTGTGCTGAGTCATTTGCAGATACTGCAAGAGAGTTTCAGTTCTCAGCATGATCTTTGATGACAGAAGACCAAATGTATCAGAAAATATACATTTTCCCAACTCCCAGTGTAGACTAAGCCATATTCATTTTTGGAACTGTTACCAACTTGGTTAAATATTTATATCTTTAAACCATTGTGGGTTTTGAGAGTTCTATTCTAACTTTATCATTATTGGAGCAGTATTTCATTCCTACTGTTTCATTGTGGTACTTATCTTTTCACAAGCTCACCTGTTAACTCAATTCCTAGTTCAGAGAAAGAACTCTAGTCAGACTCTATTTTTTCTCTATTTTTTTTCATATTTACTTAAGTTCTATTTATCCACTTCTGTAATAAGAAGACTACTCTTGAGACCCATAGATGAAACCATTCTTTTTACCCCTCTGAAGCCTTCATATTTGAAGCACGTCTGAGTCTTCCAGTATAAAATGCATATTGTCATCTAAGACAAATGAAAGGCAGTGTTTGAAAACAACAACCAAAATAAGTCAAATGGAAAATGGTTGGGTTTTGTAGTTTTTTTGTGGAGTTGTTTTTTTTTTTTGGGGGGGGGGGGGTTTGTTTGTTTTTTCTGTGGATTCCCAATAGTTCTTACCATACCTACTGGTATTCTGGGAGGCTTCCCATAGTAGATATAAATAGCACTTATTAATGAACAGAGAAAAAGAAATAGAAAAATAAAAACAGAGGAGGTGTAAGAGACCAAGAGAAATATTTCCTCCTGTTTGGCTAATACTAGAACTTTATACTAGCCAATAATACATTTACAGAGGGGTTAGGAAACCACTTGAAGCAGAAGGGTAAATCAGTGTGATCTATTAATAATTAGAACATTTTCCCTGAGAATGGCAACAAACTTTAAAAAGAACTACAGAAAGAAATATGAAATAAAATGTAAAGAATTAAAATTAATACACAACACTTTTATTTAGTACAACTACAGATTTTTTTAAAAGATTCTATTTTGTCACCTGGAGACAGGAATGGCCTGAGATACTGAGGTGATGGAAAAAATTGTCCTGATATGCAAAAAAAATGCATTATTTCTTTTCCTTTACCAAGATGGAGGAGAAAACTTTACTTTCATTTCCTTCCTTCTTTGTGGATTTTCTTTCTTAGGAGAAATTATGCACATAAAAATTTAAGGAGACAGAACCATCATTTCCTTTGAAAAACAAAATTTTAGTCAATTGGACTAATTGACAATATAATATCATTTTGATAAGGCTTTGTTTCTAAAAAGAAACTATACCGATAATCCATGTTCAGCCTTGGTTTTACCAAGCGTATTCTTGTCTCGTGAACAGAGGTCACTAGACCTGTGCTTCCATTCTCTCCTGGTGCAGAGCAGAGAGCTAGTGTCTTTGCTTACCCATAAAGGTGAGAAAGGATGTACCAGAGGGCTCTTGGAGGACAAAGGAAGCATAAAATATGTGGATGTGGCTGCAAAGGCAGCTGCATTTTAGACTGTTCTCCAGTGCTTTGTCTTGAAAAGACATTAGTTCAGATTTAGGAGCATGGCAGACTTTGTACTGATAGTCTCAACAGGATGTTAAGACAAACACACAGATAAGACAGAGGAAGGAAAGAGACTGTCGTAACCTGAGCTTGAAGAGAAGCCACATTTGTATGGATAATGCCTGCACAAATGAGTAAATAATTCAATGCAGTGAATAAATATGAGAGAAATTAAGGCAAACTCCTTTATGAGAGGAGTGAGGCTGAGGTAGAAAAACATCAGAAACTGTTCACTGAAATACTGAATGGGATCCTGAAACCATTGATGATGGTATTGGATAACAGCTGATCACAGACAGAAAAAGACTGCAGAGATGGAGGATTTTACTTGAAACTTAAATGCACAAGACAGTGTAGCTATGTGCTACAAATCTCAGAACTATGACATCCAGAGATAAGTCTCTAAAATATCTGGGTTTTAAGAAATATTTTTCCCCTGTGGGACAAGAAACTCTAGGTGATGGAAGGTATTCTTGAGCAATAGAGAATGCTTTGCCAGAGCAGAGCAGGCTGTACTGTCCAGCAAGAGCAACAGACCAAACCAGCTGGGGATTTACAATAAACATATAGGCTAAATGAAAGGAACCATGGAAACAGAACATAGAATTCATCAAATCAAATTTTAGCTACATAAAAATTAGACATTCTCTAACTGTCCATCTGTAATTAGTGGAAAAAACAAGTTTCTTTTCTGGGTGATCATTTCAATCTCAATCAAAGACAAGTAGGATTAACAACTTTCTGAAAATGCATACCTCTTTGCCCTGACAGCAAGTTTTAAAATTTTACTTTAGTGGGTAACTTTTGATTAATATTAGATGAAACAAAGGAGTTTTCTCAGTCTGATCATTACACTGGAAAATAACATGGAAAGGAGTGGAGCAATGTCTTGTCTTTCGGTCATGACCTTAAGGTTTTGAATCAAAACCACTTTCTGGCCTAAAGTGATTTCTGAAATGGGGAAGCAGAGGAAAATACAAGCAGTGATTGAACAAAAATCTTCATTGAAAAAGATAACTGCATTTTGACTAGCAAATATAAAGACATCCAGTGCACAGAAAAGGCATAAGGATGCAACCATTCAGCCGCCACATTTGCAATGATGTTATTAGATTAATGACCAATTCAGTTCCAGCTGGTACACATAGTCATCTGCAATGTAATTCAAGCAACACTGATAAACTGCAATATTAGATCAATGACCAATTTGATTCCAGATGGACTGTGGAGCCAGACACAATATAATCCTAACAATTCTGATAAGCAGGAAATATGAGTGCTATAACGATGACACTAAAACTATCTGAGGCCAGCCCAAAAATACAGGCTGTCGATAAGGAACCATAAAACAGGAGACAGTGCTGTTTGGAGCTTGGAACTTGCTTCTGACAGACACAAGTATCACTTGCTATGGGCAGGAAGAGCCTACTGAACTGGTCAGAATATAAAATGAGAACATCCTTAAATACAGACAGAGCTAGTCATTCCAGCAATCCAAAGAGAACCAGAAATGCAAAAATTAAAGAAGAAGGAATAAAATTCCTTCTTCCACTAGGTAGTCCACAGGCATGAGCAATATAAAATTATTTTATCCAGGTGCAAATATTCTCTTTTTATTATATTAAAACAGATGATAGCACCTTGGATTAAATGAACTGTCATCTGTGAAAATGTTGCTACACTGATATATGGGCCTGTAGTTGGATATGCTTACAGACATAATGAGTGTGCAGATCCTCCAAAGTGCACTGGTTCACACTAGAAGGATTGGCAGCCATCACAGTTGTATTTCATGCTGATGTTTTAAAGGACATAGATTCCAAGAAAAATTATGTCCACAATCATGGTATTATGCTAAAACAAATTATAAATAGCCTTTGGAAGTCTGATGTTAAGCTGAGTTCACTGAGGTTGAAGCTAAACAGAACTGATCCCTTGTTTATATATATTTACCTTTTGGGGACCATAGTAATATGCAGACAGAGAAACCAAAGCAATTCAAAACTTACAGGCTGTAAGACATTAATAGATGTTTTGACATTTGGTACACAGCATCAGGAGTCCCAAAACCCTTAAAATATTAACATAGCACAATGCAGCATGGCATTTCCAGTAAACTAAGTTGAACATAAAATAATTCACCAGATCTTAAGAACAGAGAAATCAAGCAGAGCTCCTAGAGCTCTCTTGAGTGGTGAGTCCTCAGAAAGAGCCACAGCTGAAAAAAAAATATGGCTTAGTGCTTTTAGCAATTTCCTAACACTGCAAAGATAACAGGCTCAAATTTTCAAAGGAAAAAAGAGAGTTCATCCACCCAAGAATTGCTGTATGCTGTTCATGTTTTCTTGTCTTGATACAGATTTGACTTCACTGATTCTGCCCACACCGTGGTACCTGTTAATTATATTTTGTAGAAGCAAAATGTGTCTAGGGAAGACACTCAGGTAAGAACTGTGACCAAAGGACTGAAACATACCTAACACAGTTTGGTTGAGTAAAAGGTCACAGGACAAATCAAGTGATTTGGGATTAGATGGGAATGACATGGACAGCATGTCTTAGATGTTAGGGACTTATAAGTATTTGGAATGCACAGTTAAGAGGCATGGGGAAGAAAAGAGTCTCTCTCTGTAAGTGTTGAATCATCCTAGCACATTTCCGAGAAACTAGTAACACCTTACAGTGATCCACAGGCCTGTAAGTCATCCATCAGAAACAGAACAATGCTAAAAGGAAAGAACAATTTAATGGGATTTTATATGAAAAGGTAGAGGTTACAGAGATGAAGTACTTCGAATAGATGTCAGTAGCACTTCTGGAGCAACTTCAGTTGAGAGAAAATCTGTTTTATATTTTGAAAGAATTGGCGTAGAAGAAGCAACATGCCTGAAAAATCTGTACGCAAGCAGCAAGGTGCAAGATGGATCAGAGAGAGAAAAGGATAAAACTTGTATTTTCCCTGGCACCCTTGTGGAGCATATCTCATAAGGAAAGGCTGAGGAAACTATGACTGTTTAGCCTAGAGAAGACTCTTGGGGAATTTCATCAATTCCCTTTTGAAAGGAAGGATGTAAGGCAAATAAAGCCAGACTGTATTCACTGGTGTCCAACAGCATGACAAGGAATGGGCACAAACCAAAATACAGAAGGTCCTGTCTAAACATCAAGAAATACCTCTTTACTTTGAAGCTGACTGATTACTAGCAGAAGTACCGTAGAGATCTTATGGAGTCTCCATCTTTGGAGATATTCAAAACCCTGCTGGACATGGCCCCAGGCAACCAGCTCTAGGTGGCCCTGCTTGAGCAGGGAAGCTGGATCAGATGATCTCTGGATGTACCTTCAAACCCCAGCCATTCTGTGGGATTCCCTGTGTCTGACTGGACAGAGATAGCACTCCTGAAAGGAAGGTGAAGTAAAAGCACAAGGAAGGCAGAATGTGTGAAGTTTCTGATCCTTCCTTTGATCATTGTCTAAACCTGGGTACAACCTTCAAATAACTTTTTCCTGTTTCAAAAAGAGTCCTACGGAAAGGATTCAGCATGACATTTTTGACCATGGCTTTGAACATGGTCGTGAACATTTCCCAGACTTCAGACAGTTCTCAGTTGGGATGGGTAGGCTAAGGATCCATTTCCTGGGTGTCACATCAATTCCACTGCACACATACACACACACAAGTGGTTTATGGAAACAGAAAATCACATAGTCAGTAATTTTTTTCTTTTTTCCCCTATTTTCCTCTTAAGTTTTACTTTGGAGATTCCATAATTAATTAACTTCTCTAAGTGAATGTGATTGAGTTATGTTTTAAAAATGATTGTTTATCCAAAGGCTAGCTATGTTGAAGGATATACATACCCATTCCCTCAGAACAAATAAAGGAGAAAATGAAAAAAACCCAAACAAAATCAAGAAATTTAATTAATAATTATTGTATTTGAGTACTCAAAAGCTTTGAAACATCCCAAGAGGTTATTTTCATTTCAATTTTTTTATTGTTAATGTAATCAGAATATTAATTATATAACACTACAAGATTTTTCCTTTATTTTAAGAGAGCCTTACCATAAATTTATTGCACTCTTTCTGTCCCTCCCAGATACAATTACAGCCACAATCAATATGATGACCAAAACAGTGGCAGGATGTTCTCCCATGGTTATCAGTAGCAGAAATACTGTCTACAGAGGAAAGTTAAATCTATTTGGAAAAAGAAAAATATCTAATTAAATATACTGAATGTTATTACACGAATTATCTCTCCACAGATCTGTCCAAACACTTCTTGTATTCTGTTGTATATTCTATCCTTTTCTTCTCTTAGATATGGATGCCCCATCCCTGGAAGGATTAAAGGTGAGGCTGAATGGAACTTTGAACAACCTTATCTAGTGGAAATTATCCCTGCCTGTGACAGGGGCTTTTGAATTAGATAATCTTTAACTGGATGATCTCTTCCCAAACCATTCTCAGATCCTAAGGTTCTGGGATTATGCATACCTGTTATGTGATCTGAATGGAGCTTGCTCTTCCCATCAGCTATGTCCTCTCAATAGGAAAAATAGAATCACTAAAAATGCAGCAATGCCACATTTTTCCTCAACCTCATTAAAAATATTCATATGCTTATTTTTTGTAACTGGGTTAATAAAATTTCATTGTTTAATTATGACTGCCTCTGAGCATCATCTGTAAGATTACAGATATAAGACTGAGAAATGAACCATGCCAGCTTCTTAGCCACTGGTAACATACAATTCAGAATTACATTTTGTGCAAAACGGACAAATTCTCCTCTTCTTTACATCAGTACAATCTTGCAATTCTACTCAAATCAATCCACCTATACAGGAATAAAGTACATATCTGTATATGATCAGAGGAGGGACTTCAAACACCTGTCTTTAAGTTCCTAGTCTACAATACATTTAGCAAAACACTGACATAAGGATGGAAAGAAAAAAATTTCAGTAAATTTTGAAGTACCTTGGTGACTCTAATCAAACTTTTAAAATTACGACTCATTTTCCTCAAAAATTAAAAGAGGATAAATCCACAGCTTTGCAGTTTTTGGGTTTTTTTTTTTGAGACAGGTTTAAGAATTGTTTACTGAGGCATAAATAAATTATATGATCTCCTTAGGTTTCTGATAAGACAACCATCAATAACCTCACACTCTGAAGTAGCCACCAGGCAGTGAAAGGTGAGCAATACTTTCCATTTATACCTTGTCCTTTTCTGGCCTGTTTTACAGCCACAAAATATGTCACCTCAGGCTCTCCACAGGAACTATGGTTACTCAGCACTGTTGGAAATTAGACTTATTTCTTAGTGCATCTAAATCTACAGACAAACTGTTGACTGGAATCATGTCGTAGAAAGATACAGCTAATTACAGCACTGTAGGCTGAAGAACAATGTTGTTTCTTTGGACTCTAAGAAAGAGGAAGGATGGAAAAAAAAAGAATAAAAAATATGTTGTTCTACTTAACTACTCTATGTTTCATCTACTTCTTGGTCTGTGCTATAATGAATCAGCAACTTTACAGGGTCTTTCTTTACCTGGCAGGTGTCCTCAGATAGAGAGAGTTTAGTCCTCAGTGTCTGCACCAATGGTTGTTCTGCTTGCACTGCTGTTCTGGGGTTTTTCCTGATTATCCCTCCAGAAATGAGTCAGGAAACACATTTCAAAAATCAGTCATCTTAGTTTGATTGCCTTCTTGAAGATCTACCATTCTTCCATGGAGAGCAGCTTCAAGACCTCATGCATCTCAAGCGAAATATATACTGGAACTGCTCCAGATATAAGGGGTTTTTTATTATTTCTTGAACAGTGCTCTTAGATACTTCTAGAATTTACTTTTTAGCAGCTTGTACGTTTGCCTAGGCTCCTTGATCAAAAGAGTGATTCCAAGTTTAGGTACACTTTGGTTAGAAATAAAAAGAAAACATAAAGCAGTAGTATAAAGCAAACAATTAGAAGAGTACACCTTTCTTTGCACTTACGTTTTTTAAAAAAGAGATAAAACCAAAAAATATTAAGCCTTCTTTTTATATTTCCTGATCATACAGATGTAATCCTCCTATGCTTTATATCCATGCCAAAATTTATGCAAACAGGCAAGATTTGAAAAGTGGCTTGAAGGTCAAGAAACAAATGGTTAAGGATACCAATGAATGAAGGATTCTAAAGGAAAGAGTAAAAAAAGGGGGATTTCTATATTGCATCACATGTATTCAGCAAAGAGAGCAAAGGATCAAGCCATTGTTATAATGACAGGAATGTGGCTCAAGCTGGCAGCATGAGAAGAGGGAAAAACCTCTCATTGAGTGATTTTGAAATTAAAATCAACATTGCAGTTTTCACACAAAAAGCAACAGGCAGCTATAAAGTTCCCAGAACACTGGCAAATAAACTGACCTGAATAACTGATTTTTCAACACCATGACTGACTGAAAAAATTAAAATTGCTTGAGATTAATTTTCTCTTTTAATTATTTCGATTTTATTGCAGAAATAAAACCTTTTTTTCTTCTTTGTTGTTCCTTTGTGGTAAACAAAATTTTTAATCAGGTTCCAAAGGAAACAGTTGATTTTTATGTCTTTTATCCTCTTATTAGAATTAAATATTGATACATTAATTTCAACACACTTGTTAAAGTATCAAAATTAAATGTTTCAACAATCACAGATTTTTCCTTCTTTTTTATTTTTTTCCTGCCAAACATGTTTTTTGAATTTCATTTACAACCAATATTAGCTAAGCCAAATTTTCAATTTCCATTTATAATTTATTTACCAAAAAACTTTTCCTTGTGCTTTTCCTAGTAGTTTTCTGCTGTCCAACACCTTTGTTGGATAGTCAGCAACTTCTATATGTGTAAATATATTTTGCTTAGGTATAAACATTATTGAGAAGGAAGTTTAGCCTTTTTTTTTCAAATCCTCTGCAGATCTCTAATCCCATATGTTTGGTATCAGAGCCTTTTCCTGAGGTTATTGTTACAATCTGCTTTTTGGTCATAGAGAGCAACCACCTCATAGTTGAAGAGCATTCTGCCTGCTATCATACCCAGGATGGACACAAGTACAAATCCTAAGAGAAAAATGTCCCGATGAAGGAAGAAAATATGACTCACATTAACATCTTGTTCAATATTGCCCTTCATTTTCTCAGTCATGTTAGGATTTGGTGCCCTCTGAGTTCTGAACCTAGGTGCCAGTTGCTGTGCCACAGAAGAGACATGAAAGCAGTATACAAGGGTATGATAAAGTCAGATGCAGCATCAGCACCAAAGATGCCTAGGATAGATACTGACCCTTAAATGTTCCAAGCTTTGAAGTTATTTTTGAAAGAGGTCAACAGGTCACTCTTTCACGTACTTTCAAAATGTAGCATAAATTGGAAGAGTGCACTAGACCAGGCATGGAAAAGTCAACAGACATCAAGGAGCACAGATCAATTTCTCTACCAAACAGGGAGGGCAAGCATACTTTTCAAGTCTGTCCCAAAGGTTCTCTGTGCAGATAAATACTTAGATAGCTCAGCACAAAACATATAAATTCCTGGAATCTAAGGATTCCTTGGAACACATGAATTTGAGGGAAAAATTAATTCATGAAACAAAGGAGGCAGAAGAAATTTAGCTCTAACCTGGCTTGACCTGTCTAATGTGTAGGTTTCCATCTCTCTTGCTTTAATAAAGACTACACTAAGCAAGCACCATAGTCCTGAAAAGATTCAGTCACATACTGGCAAATATTTCAGCTTTCTGTTAATTTTTGTGGCTGAGAGAGATACTGAAGTGACTTGAAATACAATATTTAAAGGAAAAATCTCAGTCTGAGGACTTTTATCAATCTCAAACAAGAATTAAACAAGGAGACAAGGAGAGAATGAATGCAATAGTTCCCCAAAGGAAAGAGAAAGACCAACAGATAATAAAATAAAATCCTTCAATAAAAAAAATGTCTGTAGAAGAACTTGGAAGCAAACATAACACATGCTTTAGTTAATACATACTTTTATAAATAAACTTAATAAGGAATAGCTATTGGGCCTGACCTATTTCTTGCAATTAGAAATCTTTCATCAATTTCAATGACATAGAATTAGGCTGTAAGTTTGTGAATGATTGTTTATTCAAATAATAATGAAGAAGAAAGTGATGTTTTCAGTTTAAATGAGCTCGTGTTCTCTCAGATGTTTTCTAGGTGAATGTCTCATGTGGACAAGCAAGTGCTAATGGCAATACTAGCACTGCCAAGCACAGCTCAACCCAGGAACTAGAGTAGACAGAATACCTGCTTGTGTTAGAAGCATGAGGAGAAAGCAGTTGTTGTTCCATCATTGGCATGTTTTCCTGCAGAGACCATTCCAAGAATGATTGATGTAATTGGCACCAGAGGGAAAAGAGAAGGGCAGTCAGATTAAGACTACTGAAATCAGCATAAAAAATGGTTCCATTGGTAGAAAGAGTGGAAGTATAGCCACTTGCAAGAAATGAGAATGGCTACTGTAGCCAGAGAAACATTCAAGAGCAGATAAAGTGCCTATTCCTTTGAAAGGGTCACCAATACTACCAGTCTTGGTGTTTGCTTTTTCCTAATTCAAAAGGGCTGTTTCAGGGGCAATATCAGAGCAAGAATATGTAACAATGAATAGCAAGTGGGGAACATTAATGAGACCACATTTAACCACCTTAAACACAGCTCTTTCGTATTTGCAAAAGGGAAGATAAGTAAATGCAGTGTTAGCTAAGAGTGTGATGTAGGAGATCTGGCACATGACAATAGAGTAGGAGAGGGAAGTGAGTAGATAAAGTAGTTTTAAGACCATATGCTCTGAGAAAGAGAAATTTGTGGATAAGAAGGTGAAAGACTGCACATTTGTCCAGGTGTCATTGGCACTGGTGCATTTTCAGTGTATGTCACCCAAAGTGAATTATGAAACTTCAGTGAATTTATTTAGCTTTTATTAAGAATAAATGAACTATTCAGGATTTTGAGAAAGGTTTAGCTTGTGAAATGTGCTCTCTTTTCTGGAAGAGGACAAGGGATTACTTTTAAGCTGATGTGTAGTTAGATGTGAGTCATACTGAAGTGAATTGATTTTTTTGCTTATAAAACGAAGTAGTCTATCCACAAGACAGTAGGAAAGCTAAGTACTAAACAATGAAGTCATTGATTGTCAAAAAAGTACACAGGTGCTGACTGAACAATATCATGTTGTTGAACACCAATAAAGCTGAATTTTAAATTCCATGAGAAAGGTGTTTCACATCAGAAAATCCTCAAAAGATTGGAGAAAAAGCTCTGGAAACCAAGGATAAAGCTGAGAGAGGAACAGAGAAGCCAGAGAAAAATGAAAATGTAAAAATGAAAGAACTTCAAGGGTTTGAAAACAATAGCTAAGAAGATTAATGAAAAGTATTTTTCACATTTGTTACCTCTACACCCATGAATATCTATGTTTCTGGTTTTCCTGTATTTTTATGATCTAAAGCTCAGTGAAGACATCCTGAAAATCCCAGAAACTCCAGTCAGACAAGGAAAATGATCTTTTGACCTAACAGGCAGTGTTCATAATCATGCAATATACATTTATAACTGTCTTTCACATCTGGAAAAAAAGTTTAATTTGCCAAGATATAACATTTCAGGTATCTATCCTTTTCACACCTGTCTTTTTGCTGACTATTGTTCTCTAAAAAGCTGCTTGTTTTGGATGGTTTAGTCCTTTCTTTATGCGGAACCTTCTATAAACTTGTCATGAGGTTGTAAAAAATATTAATTAAACTCCACCCCCCAAATGTAAGAACAAACCCCTGAAAAGTAGGTCCCATGTGCATATCTAGATATTTATTGCATTAAATAAGGCATTAAATTATGTAGGCAACTCTATGAGAAAGGGGCAAGGGATACAAACATCATGGACTGTGTTTGGGTTTGTGAGAAGGGACCTGGTGAAATTACATAAATGAGAGAGACTGGCAGGCATTTCCATAGGCAAATAGAATAGTGGTATTTCTAAAAGCAGTTAAGTATGATCTTAGGCACAAGTGCCTACCATAGACAAGTATCTCCAGTTAAGTTTTTTCAGATTTCTAGTACACAAGTGACTGACTAAAATATTAAATATGTGACAAAATTGAAATAGAAGTAGAAAAAAAAAAAAGAACACCCAAAAAACTTTACATTTAGATCTCAGTATTTTTTATTCAGTGGTCTAGACTTTATATAGGTGTTTATGATACAGATATGGACACAAGCGGCATGAAAAACGTCAAAGAAAAAATAAAGAAATATTTCAACTTATTTCAACTTATGCAGCTGTGAGATGTATAGTTTAATCTTGAAAATTTTCTCCACTGTTTTCTTTCTTTGTCTGATAAAGAGATGGGAAGACTGGGAAAAATCTCTACAAAGTCTCAGGCTGTATGGAATTATTTTAAATTCATGCACAAATCGAGACTTTCCCAATCAACTTTATTTCTCTTTTTAAATTTTTTACTCTTCATTTAAAAATGCATATCTTCAACTTGGCTTTTATAATCATTTTATTTGTCATAATGGTTCATGTATAATTTCCTAAAAAGGTCTGAGTAGTTCTCTGTATTTTAAAATATGCATTTTCACCCATAGAGATTTATGCTTGAAAAACCTAAGTAAGTGATGACCTTGGTAAGTAGAACACTGCATTGGGAACTTCAGCTTCCTTTCTTTGAGCTCAGTTAAGAGTGCGTGGAGTAAACTAGAATTACTGACTCAACTTGTTTGTCTTCACAGTCAGTCCAGAGACAAATCTAATTAGTGATAATTAGTGATGCTTTTAGGACATGGGAAGTAATGGGTGTAATGCGAAAAAAAATCAAAGAAAATGCACGTGTAGAAATAATTTATATTTCTTGGTACAAGTTGTTTCACCGGCTGGTGCAATTCACATGCAGGTGCTCAAGACAAATTCTGCATTCCATTCCTCAAGGCAGATTTTAGTGAGTAATTGAAGTGAAAAGGATTCTCTGTGACAATTTGGGTTTTTCAGTATTCTCAAAATGGAAGATGGGGAAAACAGCAGAAAAGTGGCATTCTTATTCAGACACTTAAAGCTTTTTGAGGTTCTTCTGCTCCTTCCACTCAAGAGAAGGAAAACTGTATGGCTATTTTGCTGTCAATCACATACTTGTAATATCTCTGTTCACGTATAGGAAATGCCATTCCTAGTTTCAAAGGGAAGAAGGACCCAGCTCTAGGCCACTGAAGTCTTGACTCTAGCAGACTCCCAATAAATGTTTCCAAGACAGCAGTGACTCGGAGAAATGTTTCCAAGAGTGATATACAACTTGTTAGACTGGGATCATTTTGCTCAAAAAATCTATGAAGCTAAGACTAGGCAGGTCAAAACTGTATTCAAGGACGTAAACATTTTCCAGTAAATCCTCAGAAATTCAGTAGGGAATTGTATATACATATTTAGTGATCTCAAAAGGTTCACTCTTTGGAAGAAGGAAATACTTTTGTATTCCAGAGCTTATAACTCAATCTGTTGCAGATATCCTTAGAAATCCCATCTCAATGACTAGCAGATTGGGTGACTGTAGATGAAATTCACTGTAGGTAGAAAAGAATATTTTTGGCAAATCTAAAACCACAATTTTTTTCTTTTATACATATTTTATAACTTAGTTTCAAAAAAGCATGATACAAGTAATTTTGAATGAAGTAAGCTAACACAGTTTTATGAGAATGTTACTATTAATGTGTCTCTTTTATAATAGGTCAATGTCTTTGTGAGGCTTTCTTATTACTGCAGAACTGTCGAAAGAAGTCAGCTTCTGTTTAGGCATCAAGATGAAGCAGTTCTCAAGAGCAAGCATTCAGCACATCCATTCTTCTCAGTGGGACATGCTGAGAGGTTAATACCTCAGAATATCTCTCTGGTTCATTTATATGTTTAAATGGAAATTAACTTTTTGGACACTCTGTCTTCTCACATTGCTATCAAACAAGGAGTTGCTGATTGCTTTTGACAAAATGTATTTGAAACTTTACTATTAAAGACCATTTAATGTTATTGCAAAAAAATAATGTGTTAAGTTTTTAACATGATTTAGACAAGATCTAAATTTTTAATCCATATTTATGTATTTAAAAGCCATAGAGAGCATAGTTATCATGACCTTATCCAACCTGAGATGTCTGATTTGTTCTGATGAAAAATATTCCTAACAAATATCACAATTAAAAAAGTATTAGTTTTTTTCTCCCTAAAATAAAAACAGACCAATCTTTTATTTTACTGGATATTGGGTGCTAATATAACAAAAAAAAAAAAAATACAGAGGTATTGAATTCTCTTAGATAGAATATATATTTCAGAAGGATACAGTGATTTCTTTCCACCTCAGAAATATTTATTACAGGCTTGGAAATGTTTCTTCATCCATTAAATTTCATTAATTTAAAGAAAATTCTGAATTTCCAGACTGGTATGTTGCGAAGATGGAATTTTTCTCAAAAATCAGAAATCCATTCCAAACCAATCAATTTTAATAGTAATAACATACCCTGAAAAGACCTAGCTCAGCTATGCTCTACTTAGTTCAGGAAAAGCACATGAACCCTTGCGTCCCCATTCCTAGGGGAGGTTTCTATTCAACAATCTGCAAAAAGTATCACTAAAAAACTTACTCTCTTCACCCTTTTTTTTCTCTCCCCACCTTAGCCTTAAAGAACTTAAAACCAAAAATTTCACCAATTCTTTAGTCTGTGTCTGTGCTTCCCAGAGCATAATCAACAAGAGACAGAAGTGTTTGGAGAGCATAGCTGTTTATTGTTAACTCTGAGTTCAGTGATAGAAGGTGAGATGTTATTTTCAGTACTTTCTGCCTATTTGCATTTCTAAATGGAGTCAGTTCTTATGTACTCAAAGACTTCAGCACTATACAGCATTTTGGGACAGTGCTGAGAGTCACTTGAAAGATTGAAAAAGTGCAGGATATAGATGTTTGTCTCTTTAGATGGTTATTTCAGAGACAGTACAACTTATTCTTTCTATATTCAATATCTCCCCATATTAAGAGAATGCATACAATTATCAGCAACAAAAGAACCTGAGGCTATTAAACTGTTCTATTTATGCAAGGTTCCTCAAATATACCATCTTAATCTATAATACTATCAATATTTTAAAATGCCATCAAAAACACTTAAAAGTTTACTTTGTCAATACCACATGAATAAATGTTTTTTCTCTGGCTTAATGATTAGAAGCTTTCTGGATTTGTAGTTAGATTTTTAATACCATTAATGTTTTATGAATGATTGATTTTAATGGACACTGTGTTTCAAATTGCTTCCTCTAGTGCTGCATGAGGTTGGCCTCTTCCATCAGACATTCACAAGTCAATAAGGTCGTAATAACCCATTGACAGCAAAAAGCATGAGCACCTACAACAAGTGGTAAACAAAAGAGTGAAAGGCTTCTACCTCTGAGTTCCAGGAATCTTCTCTTGCATTTTAGATACAACACTCCTGTAAATTAGTCTTCCTAGCCTCATTTCACTGAGTATGTAAAAAACAGATTTAAAACTCTTTTAATATAATTTTCACAATTTTGTTTTGTCACAAAACCCACCTAAATCTCATATAAGCAAACTACCTCTATTGTGTAAAGAGATGCCAGTTTCACAGGTTTTTTTTGGTATGACAGGGCCCAATAAGATCTAAGTGAGATTTTATTAAGTGATAAGGTAAATTAGAAACATAATTTCCAATGAAACCGTGCATTTAGTGAGCCAGGCAATTATTAATTCAGACATCCAAAATCCAAGAAAACAGTGCAAATATGATGACTAATCAAGGAAGTGTTGAGGTCTTTTCCAACCCAGAAGACATTATGATACTCCTGTCTGTCTGGCAATCACTTGTAAAATTGACTACCACGTGGTACGGTTTCAAGATGAAGATAGTCTCATAGTAAATACACAATTAGGTTTGACTCCACTCTGGATTTTAGGTAGTAGAGCCAGATTTCCCTCCTGTATAGAGTACTCTGACCAACAGGTCATTAGCAGAAAACACTGCCTCCTTTGCCTCTTCATTGCAGTGGAAACTCCTTTGGTCAGTGCAGCTTTCTTTGTACAGAGCACACTGTTACCCACACGCCTTAGGCACAGCCAGCATGACAGCTATGTCACATTCCTTCTGAATGATGCTGGAAACTGGGAGGAAACCAGGCACCAAGCTGCCCATGCTCTTCTGTAGAGTCAAGTAATTAGGCTTTTAAGTAAGTCTCAGATCAAAGGGAGTGAATTATATAAATCCAGTCATCTCCAGTATGATAAAGCCCATCAAGCACAAGCTTTCTGAACTTATTTCTTAGTCTAAGCCATCTAACTTTCTCTTAAATCCTATTTTAAAAGCCCAAGGCATTTACACTCTCAAGTATATACTCACCCATATTGCCCAGTTTCAAAAAAAGTTCATAGATGTAATAAATGAAGTTGTAGAGTCATGAAATACAGATAGTTAATTATGGAATTTGTGTGATGGGAATAACAGACTGCCTAAATATGAAGAAAGAGACAGAGATGAAATCAAATCTACTTCAATCTTCAAACTTTGGTATTTATAATATCCTTTGTCACCTTTTTTCTCAGCTTAAGTATAGATGTTTTGCTTTCAAAATGTCAAGAAACTTCCTAAACTTTATAATATGCTTTTCCCTTTTTATAGGATGCAAATTAATATTTATGAAATACCCAGGCTTGAGATATGTCTCATATGATGACTTTGTATGCATGTGCTCTACCTGTATATGCTGTTATAAAGGATTGGTTGTGAGACAAGAAAAGACATTCACGTGCTGTCCAATTTAAGAAGTCCCTTGGTGACCATCTGGGACAAATTTGATTTTCATTTCATATTTAAAATTATAAGAACAAAATTATAAGAAGTAAATAAAAATTACAATAACAGCAATACACTAAGTATATCATAGCAAATACTTCAATGAAAATCTCTAGTTATTTATGATAATCTCTTCATTCCCTCCTGCAGAGAAGTCTCTCTCTACATATATTCCCTAGACAATAAAAGATTCAAATTTTCAAAACCAGAACTGTATACAATTATTGAAGTTTCAAAATCAAATACCAGTAGAGCTGTGTGTGTTTATTATGAAGCCTTCAAAGTCTTCAAATCTGCAAAATATGGTTTTCTGAAAAAGTGCTTAAAGGTGGCATCTTGAAAGTAATGCAGCATGGAAGAATTCACACCATGTTTCCTCCTATGTAACTATGATGCCAGAAGGACATTTTTTCAGACTCATTTAACCCCCCACACTTTTTTCAGAACATTTTCCACTCAACTTTTACAGAACTTGTTAGAAACCAAATAGATACAAGAAAAACCAAAGTCGCCAGATGGAAAGGGAAGATAAAAAATATTATTTAAGTAAATATAGCTAACTGTAGGACTAGCTAGCACTGTCAGATGAGTTTATCCCGTGTGTTATGGAAGGAATATTATCTTTCTGGTTCTCTAAGTGTTCCAATGTTTTCCTTTCATCAAAAAAGATGTGAACAATTTTGATACTTATGAATGGTTGAGGGGCCATGACAAAATTCCTATCGGTATAACCTTATACTGTATGCTAAAAAAATCACATAGACTTTTCTATCTCAGAAAATTTTGGAAGATTTTTCTGTATTTAACTAAGTTCAAATATACCCTACTGGGTAAGACATATTGCCAACTATACTTGGTCTAGATTTCTGTGCATGTTGATATTAGGTGCAGCTGGATACTTTCAATGGAATGGACTATGACAGACTCCTTGTTGCTCTTCCCTAGCTTGGAACACCATTTGCAAGAAATAATTATCTTGGAAAACTCTTCCCCTGTTTGAATTTTGTCAAAATTATCCAAACTATTAAAAACTTATTCTAAAGGCACTAACACCTAAAGGTTAGCCAACAAGAAAAAAAGTACTTGCGTAACTACTTACATAAATACAGAAGTCTCTTTTCATTATAAAATAACCTAAACAGATAAACAAATATATATTTGATAATATAGACTTAAAATCATGTTGGTCAGTTTACAAACCACAGTGTGAATTATGTATGAGGTAGGAAACTAGAAAGACAATGCAGTCTAAAGTCTGTATTGGTATTAAAGGGCTCTATTTAGTTCTGCCAACATCAATGGACTTTCAGCAATTTCCACCAGAAAATCTAATCGACTGACAGCTAAGGGAAAATCTTCTTTCCCCAAAGTGGAGGGGACCAGTGAATTTAGGGAATCTCTATTTCCCATGCTGCATGTACTATGAGATTAGCAGACAGCTCTGATACGTTTGTGGCTGCACACATTCTTCTGTGCAAGAGGTTTGCTTTCCTCTAACTGTATCATATTATTTCCTTAGTATCCCCCAGTAGTGATGGCTAAAAGCTGAAATTCTAGTAATAATTGTGGCTGGAAATAGTAGTGAACAATAGCCAAAAGTTATTTTTACAATACCTGGAGATCCACAATAGTCAAAGATAAGGATTTTTTTTTTCTGCTTTGCAGTTATCAAATAATTACTTTATGGAAAAAAAATTAAAATTATATAATCTTTTTTGTGTAGCTGTTAGGTAGAAAGGCCAGGGTCATCCCTGAAAAAGGTAGGAAGGCTCTGCTGAAGAGAAGTGTTGCAGTGCAGGACAGATTCAAAAAGCAAATGTGAAATTAACAAAACTGACCTGAGATTTACATATGTAAAACTTAACTTTCAGATCACTATAAAAACAAAACAATTAATATGTTTTGACTGAGTTCCAGCATTCTCTTTTCTAGAAGAAATTATTTTAAAAGTGCAATATTAATGAACCCAGAGGAATACAGCACTCACAGACTGTACCTGTATTGCAGGGGTTTTTTTAAAAATTTATGCCATTAACATTTCCCGTTTGCTGAAGCACTCGGGATGGTACTAAAGGTTTTGATCCCGCTGTAAAATATATGCATAGAGCTGCTAAACCTGGCCTTCAAAAATCTGTGTAAGGCCTTTAGTAAAAACTAATTCATAGAGTCATAGAATGGTTTATATTGGAAAAGACCTTGAAGAGCACTGAGTCCAACCATTAACCCTGCACTTCCAAGTCCACCACTAAACCTAAGTGCCACATCTACACATCTTTTAAATACCTCCAGGACTGATGACTCAACCACTTCCCTGGGCAACATTTTCCAAGGCTGACAACCCTTATGGTGAAGGAATTTTTTCTAACATACAATCCAAAACTCTCCTAGAGACTCTGGAGGCTACTTCCTCTTGTCCTGTTCCTTGCTGTTTGGGAGAAGAGGCTGACCCCCACGTAGCTACGGTCTTCTTTCAGGTATTTGTAGAGAGCAATAACATTCTCTCTGAAGCTCCTTTCCTCCAGGCTAAACAATGTCCAGTTCCCTCAGCTGCTTCTCATCAGACTTGTGCTCCAGACCCTTTACTACCTCCACAGCCCTCACTGGACATGCTTCAATATCTCAGTGTCTTTCTCATCATGAGGGGCCCAAAAATAGGATTTTGGTTATGGACTTATAAGTGCTGACTACAGGGAGACTATCATTTTTCTAGACATGCTGGTCACATTATTTTTTGATAGAAGCCAAGGATACCATTGACCTTCTTGGGCACTTGGGCACACACTGGTTCACCTTTAACCACCATAAACCAGAACCCCTAGGTCATTTTCCAATTGGCAACTTTCCAGCCACTCCACCCAGCCAGTCACTACATGAGGCTGTTGTGGCCCAAGTACAGGACCTGGTATTTGGTCCTGTTGAACCTCCTCCAACTGGTCTCAACCCATTGATCCAACATGTCCGGATCCGTTCCTACTCTCCAGGAGACCAACACTCCCACTCAGACTGGCCCCACCTGCAAACTGACTGAGGGAGCACTTGATGTCCTTGTCCAGATTGTCCATAAAGATATCAAACAGGACTGGCCTCAATACTGAGCTCGGGAGAAGCCCATGAGTCATTGCCCACCAGCTCGATGTAACTCCATTCACCATGACTCTCTGGGCCCTGAAATCTGGACAGTGCACCAATCCAAGTCATAAGCAGCCAGTTTCTCCAGAAGAATGCTGTGGAAAATGGTGTCAAAAGCTTTACTAAAGCATCCTTCTTTCCCTCACCCACGAAGTGGGTCACCTTGCCATAGAGGCAGGCTAGGGAAGTCAGGCAGGACTTGCCTTTTGCAAACTCGTGCTGGCTGAGCCTGACACCCTGGTTGTCCTGTATGTGCCATGTGATGGCACTCAAGATGCTCTGTAACCATTCCCAATTCCAAGGTCAGGCTGATACTCCTGTAGTTCCCCAGATCCTCCTTTCAGCTCTTCTTGTATATGGGAGTCACATTTGACAACTTCCAGTCAAGTAGAACACCCTTGTTCAGACAAGACTGCCAAAAAATGATGGCAAGAAGCTTGGTGAGCCCTTCCATCAGTTGTCTCCCTCAGCACCTTTGGGTGGATCTGATCCAGATCCATGGACTCATGCAGGTGTAAATGGTGTAGCTGATCACTGACCATTCCCTACTGGATTATGGGGACTTTACACTCTTCCCCATCCCTGTCTTACAGCTCAGGGAGGTGGTACCAGAACAACTGGTCTTACATTTAAAGACGAGCATTTTAAGGAAGGCATTACATACCTCAGCCTTTTCCTCATCCTTTGTCACTATGTTTCCCCTCACATCCAGTCAATGATGGAGATTGTCTTTAGCACACCATTTGTTGCTTATAGGAACATTTTACTGTCTTTTACAGCAGTAGCCAGGTTAAGTTCTGTCTGGGCTTTGATCCTTCTAATTTTCTCCCTGCACAACTTCATGAAATCCTAGTAGTCCTCCTGAGTTTCCTGCCCTTTCTTTGTTTCCTGAGGCCCAACCAAAGCCTCCTGTTTAGGCAGGCTGATCTTCCTGCCTGATGGCTCATCTTTTGGTAGCAAGGGACAGCCTGCTCCTGCATCTTTAAGACTTCCTTCTTGAACACTGTCTCTTTCTCCTGAACTTCTGTGGTCTTCAGGACTGTCCCCAAAGGGACTCCGCCAAGCAGTCAGCTAACCAGTCCTGTCCCAGGGGAGGTAGGGTGCCATTCCAGTAGTCTGTCTCTCACTTCCCCACTCTCCACGACACTCTTCAGCCTCCCAGAACCTAAGGGCTTCTTTTATGCCTGTGGGGGGCTTGGCCACTGTTGTCCCTTGTCCTGCCCAGGTCCCATCAGCTGCTGTCAGGCTCCTGACAGCTCCCTCAACTCTCCTGAGGTTCTCCCAGTTTGGGAACTTCCCCAGTGCACCATGTTAGGGCACTCTGCTGTTGATCATCCTGGCACAAGAGCTGCTCTCCTGGGCAACTGACTATCCCTGCCAGAATTATTTTTTGGTGTTCAAATATTTCAATTATGTAAGTTTAAGTCTTGTTCGTGATATTATTCACTCACCTGGGAGATGAGAGATATTTTTGTAACACTATCCTTTCTTTCTTCTCCTGCAGAGGTTCAGATAAAATCTTCCTGGAAATAACTTCTGATGTAATCAAAATTTTAAAAAAGAAAAAAGACAAAAGAAAAAGATCAATTCAATAGCCATATATATAATTGATAACTTAAAATGTACGTAAATAATAGCCATTGTTCCAGAACTTATTACTTACACAGACCTAATTAAAACAAAACTCAGACTGATCAGTATGACCCTAATTTGTCACAGCAGTACTAGGTTGGTAGAGAAATCAATGACACTGGATGATGGTTTTACTTACAAGATTGTGCCTGATTCCTAATGTGCAAGTTGTAAGCAACTTCTGATCAAAATGTATTTAATAAAATTGCCTTACTAATAAATTGCCTTGCTAATAAAATTAGCAATATTTCCATTAGCAATATTCCCTACCATAAAGTGCCAGAAGATCTTGTGAAATGTCATTTCTTCAGTTTTGGTTGAAGTCAGTTGATGAGGGGTCACTCACAGATGTTAGAGCCCCAGCTCTACCCAGCATTTTCAGGGATACTTCTACCCAAATCTACTTTTAGGCTCCTGGTTCATTACATTCCCAAAATACTTATAGACTAAAAATACTGCATCCATACTTGCCTGCAAGTTAATCTGCAAGAAATTAATTTGTTTACACCTTTCCTTGCTACTTCTTGTCTTTGTAGCAGGTCAGCCTCTCTTGAGCCCTACTTGCTTAAATCTAGATAAAGTTAACAGAAACAGCATTGGCAACAGTCAGGTTACAAATCTCTAAACTTCATGATCTGCTAAGCTGTAACTACAGCTAGATCTCTGGAGAAAGGTCTTACATGTGGTAGGTTGCTCTCCTCATGTTCTAATTCCCAGAGGCCATGGGAAATTCTGCCTGTTGTCTCCCAAGAGGAAGCCTTTGTAACACAAAATCTGTAGGAGATCCTGCAGGCAAATATGTGCTGATGGGACTTGTTTTTCAGACAACCCTTTTCAAAAAATGGAGTCACATCACATAAGACATGCCTCTGCAGGTCCATCAGGCAAAACCATACTTCTGATGCTGCACTGAGAACTACTGTCTGTCTTCTTGCTGCCAATGGTATTTTAAAATGTGTTGAAGAAGCTATCACAGTCACTGTTTTGCAGATAAGAATAGATGAGAGGGAGATTGCTCTTCTATTATTATTCTTATTTGATCCAAGAATTATTTTGGTATGTTTGAAAGGATAGAAAAAGATTCCTCTGAACAGAAGCTATTTACTTTTTCCAACAGGCAAATGATTTTTTCTGTTATTCTCTATTTATTTTGGGGTTTAATTTAAAAAAATGTTTGCAAAGTTCCTTTTTGTTTGTTTGTATTTAAAGTTTTCAGATTTAAGAATTTCCCATCTTTTGATCTAGAGGACAGATAGGCATTATAATTTTTTTCTTCCTGTGAGTTTGCACAAAACAGCTCTGCTGTAGCAATAATCAGGGTCTGTGTTCAGCTCAGTTGATAAGAGCTACATCACTTTAACAGAAAGAAAAATGTTAGTCTAATCAATCCTGGAAAAACAAATGTGGGAACTGCACAAGTAACCACTAGGGGATTATGCAGCTAAAGGTACATCCCACAGGAACTTTACTAGCACAAAGTTAATTGCCAAAGGACTCTATGCTCTGTTAGATTTGATAGTGGCTGAGGTGGATCTTGTGAATGAATGTGACTGAGTGTCAGAACAAGGCATCTAAAGAAGTGGCTGAGACCACAGTAACCTGGGGCCAAAGTCTTTGTTTACTGTTTGATTACAGGTTTTGAGGTTCCTGGTAAAAGTTTCCATTATTGGGTCCTCCTCCTTTCAGATCTGAAAGAACCAAATGCTGACAGACCTTACACCATGGAAGTTCCTTCTAGAACCATGTGTGGTGATTGGCCTTTCTGCTGCTAATTACATGAAGGAGAAAGTTTTTTTAGTTCTGCTCTAGTACCAATATCATCTGTGTTTGCCCATTCTAGAAAAGGAGAGTGATGCTACCAGAGAAATATGGGTTTTTTCAGGAGAGGTTTTTCTGGGAATAACTAATGGATCATCTATTGTTGCATTAGGAGCCCTCATCTTTCTTCAGCTTATGCTTTCAAAGGAGACAGCAGTTTGTTAATGAACAGTCACAATGGCATTGGGATGAGCTCATCCACATCAGGAAAGCATAGCTTGTCACATACTGAGAAGATCATTCAAATATTTTTTAACTTTATGTAATTCAGAAGTTAAAAAATATCTACTCAGTAAAAGAAAATCCATGTTTGAAGTTTCATACTGTTTTAACAGCATAAGATATTTATCTCACTGTTTAGTATAAGACTTTTAGATCTCAAAAAGTCTAACTTGAATCCATCTGATTCATTGTGTTTTTGTGCATGTGTGAGTGATATTGAGTAAGAGCCCAAATAATTTTAACTTGGGGTTTCATTTTTAAAGCACTCATTTGAGACAAAAAGTGTCTTTACAGCACATGTTGAAGGTAGTATTGGAATAACAGATTTTGTGGAAAAAAGAGTTTTTAAATGTTAATGAAGTTTTTTCATTTTCATTTTCTGAAAAAAAATTAAAGACCAAATTCAACTTGCTGTCTGAACAGTCATTCTCATGCTGGTCCATGATGGGCCAGGATTTTTACCTACATTCTTGAGGCTATGGCTATATAGCTAAGTGAAATATTGCCCTGTTCAGGCACCAGGGCTTGATTGGGTATGACAATGAATCACTAGAAAGATGCCTGGACCACTTGCTTGTCCCCACAGAGGACTTACAAACCACTCCTCAGAGTTGGTCAGACACAATCACTACTCCCAAAGGGACAGTCCTGCATGCAGCCATCATGTTCAGAATTTGAGAGAATTTTAAAGTATTGAAGAGGCTGGAAACCCCTTTTTGGCCTGGGTAGGCACCACTGTGTTAGTGTAGGGGCTGATGGTCCAGGTATCCATCGTGGCAATTCCTTCCTGGGGGTTTTTTGCCTCTTGAGAATTTCTTTTATGTCAGGCACAAAAAACCAAAAACAAAACCAAAACAAAAAAACAAACAAACAAAAAAAAAAAAACCAACAAAAACAAAAAAACAACAAAAAAACCCCACACAACAAAAAAAAAGATGCTAAAGGTCACTAAACATTGCAAGAGGCAAAAGACAATCCTCAACTTGTTACTGTACAAGAAGGAAAATATAGGATATTCCATCCTGAGCTATATAAGAAGAGTAAAGAGATTGCTGATGCAGGGCTATAGTGCTTACGATGGAAAGGGTTCTTTGGAGTCTTTATTTACATACTGCTGGGGGTAATATATTAAAGAAAATAAAATCTGCCCTTTTCTGTATCTCAAAAGTCCACCAGTTTCAAGGCCTATTTGCCTTACAGATTCTCTGGTGAAATATATAGCTGCAATTACACCTTTAAGAGTAAATTAATGTCTAAATCCTAAATAAAATAACACTTTCAAAGTTACCAAAAATGGTCTCAAATGGCAGTAAGGCATCATGCTTAGGCAACAGAACAGAGTTTCAATTAAAAGATTCATTTCACCTAAATTTATTTACTTATAAATTGTGGTTACATAGTCACTTTAATTTAAGACAGTGCTTTTCGGCATCTTTAAAATGAGCAGTTATGGCTCCCAGAAATGCTTGTACTGGTGCTAAGCTTTTGCAATCACCGTGGAAGCCAAATCAGGGAATACAACTTCATGGAAATCAACTTCCCCCCCCTAAAAATCCATATCCTGTTTTATAACCAATCATTTATCAGCTGTCACTCCCACAGCATCAAAAAAATATATGGGAATAGGGAGACACAGCAAGGTGGGTCCATACTTTTGACAACAACCTAAATTTATGTTCATTTAAAATGACTGCATAATCATGTCTTTTTATAAAGCAGTCATCAAGATTCCTTCTGCAATCAAGGGTAAATAAAAGGCAGTTCCAGAGGGTGATTCACCCCCTTTATTTTAGGAGAGAATGAATCACCCTCTGGAGCTGCCTGTCTTTCTCCACTGATTATGGATGGTCAAAACCTGATTTAGACTTCTTACTTTTTGATAACTAGAGTGAGCATATCCTGCCCTTGGTAGCCATGAAAACGGCCTGCAGGGGATATTTAAAGGATGAAATAAAAAACCCAAAAGACTTATAAGTGTCTTATTTACTGTTTGTTACCAGTATTTGCAGAAATAAATGTTTGAATTGAGATGAGGGGTTGTTTTCATATAATACTGATTTTTTTTTAACTGATTTGGAAAAAAAATGAGTATAAAATGTTTCTCCCAAGGGCATGGTGTATTTAAGCTTATTGTGCAAATTATATACTGAAGAACATAAAAATTTTGCTAAATTTTACACCTAAGGATTGGGAAGCCATCAGAAAAGAAAAACTAATATGTTTTATAGCAAATGAGGAAACAGTCTCTATACCAGAAAAAATTAGTTACATTTCAGACTAAATAGGATTGAGGTTATGTGGCTTGCATATTTTACCAAGGATTTAAGGTTATGTCAGAAAATGCTAATCACTACTATCAATCATAAGGTCAATCACAGACCTCACTGAAAATGACAAAGATGGGATTTACAATTCATTTAAGCAAGGTGGAGAAGAAATTAAAAATGTTTTGTTCAGGAGCAGCCTAATACCTCCTTAGACCCTTAACCCATGCTGGGTTGTACAGGCAGGGATGGTGGTAAACACAAATCTGCTTGTGTATCTTTTGCTTGGAGGGCAGGACAGCTGCCAGCTTACTGCATTGGACCTGGCCTCCACTGGGACTCAAAGCTACCCTTGCACCTGTAAATAAAACTGGTCAGTCACTGCTTTTTGATACAGATGATATCCATTCAGTAAGCTCTCTAACCAGTATCCAAACTACCAGCTAGGAATGGTGCTTATTCCCTAACATTCCATGGCAAAGCACAAGGTGTAATCTGCCTAAAAAGTAATGTGGCCTAAGCCAGAACTATGCAAGAGACTCTGCTAACACTGCAATGTGAGATACAAGAGCTCTTGCCCTCAGAGCACCACTAAGTTATCAACTGATTTACTGATACAAGCTTAGGAAACACGTACCTTCCATTATGAACATCTTTTGTTGAGTGACCTATTTACTTTCACTGATAACCTGATATGCCTGTTCACTGATATCCTCTTGATCATATCTTTCCTGGATTGTCATCCCCACAAAATTCAGCATGGAAACCAGTTATTCTTTTCTGCACTTAGTTTGTAGTTGGCCACCACAGGCCATGGTTCATTCTCAGTACATGAGACTTCCACGTGTGTGGTAGATCTGTCTGAGGCCAACAAGCAATCAGACAACCAAGAGACAATTAGAATTGAGCAAAAGCAACCTTGTGATATTCAGGCTCAGGGAACACTTGGGAGGGTGGGCTAAGATGGAAGGAAGAGGTGACTGTACCATAGGCAAAGAAACATGTTGTACTTTGCTCCAAAGGCTGGAGAGAAAGAACAATAATGTGCATTCCAGGATGGAAATGACCCCCACAAAATATGTGACTCTTGTCACTGTTCTTGCCTGTAATGGGAACAAACCACAAAGGGCCCAAGTATTTCCCAGTTACTGATGTACATGAGTTGTTTGAGGGCAGTTCAACCAACAGCTAGTCACAAACTTCTGAACTATATTTACATATGGGGTTTTTTGCATTTTAATTGGGATTTTTTTGGGGAGGTGTGTTTTGGGGTGGTTTTGTTTGTTTGTTTGGGGTTTTTTTAACTGAATTACATTAGAGCTTTGCTTGTTAGTATGACATAAATCCTCCCACAATTATTATGGTTGCTACATTGAAACTGGAGTCTAGTTGAGAACAGTAAGGCTATAAATGTTCACTCAGAAAGAATTCAAAAGATCAAAACTATTCACAAATAGGTGTAATTTTTGTGAAATTTCTTGGTTTTTCCATTAAATACAAACAGGGACATAAAGTGGCTTGAATCATAGTTTTTCCTCTTCCAGAAAAAAATGTATTATAGTACACTATTTTCCCAAATACAAAAAGCATTTGAAGAGTATTTAAAGATCAAATGATTCAGGTATCCACACGGTTTTGCAGTCTAATACAAAATTGCAAGCCATGATAATTATAAAGTACCTAAAAGACAAAAGAACTCAGTAAATTTCACAGACAGCTACTGCACTATATACTTCACCATCAGTAAAAGAAGGTTTTAATAATTGTGGGTTTATACTTTTCAATGTAGAGTCTCTTTTCTCCACCTAAATTTATAAAGTACATTAATCTTCTGAATATGTGACTTTTATTTAAATAACTGAAATCTTTCTTATTGAGCAGGTAGTGGTAACTATTAGTCAACACTCATTTTTCTTGCAGACAAACCCAAAAGATACAAAATAGTATCATCTTTCCTAATTACTGGTTTACTAGCCTAGGGTTTAATGCTAAATGACATTTGTGGAATAATGCTGTGTAATCTGAATATCCTGATGGAAATGACTTCAGAAAACAGACAGGCTGAAAGCAAAGTTTAAGGAAAGTGATATAGCCCAGGGACTACCCTAGGCTTTTGAAACATGCTCCACAAGCACTAAAATGCAGTTTATAAAGGGACTTTAGGTTTCAGTTTACTTGCATTACTCTAAAATTTTATCTGGCACATGAGGTTAACTAAGATAAACCCCGATAAGACACTTAAAGAACACTCCACATGTATCTTTTTAAGTAGGCTCAATTCAACTATGACCCATTGTGGTTCAAGTCACACAATTGTCCTCCAGACAATGTTATGCAGGTTACATCATGCAGCCCAGTACACAGCACAGAGAAAAGTCCTAAGCCAGTCCAGCTAAAAGAAACTCTGCATTCATAGAGCAGAGATTTAAAAAATTTCCTTGAATGCATACTGTTAAAGATGCATTGAGCACAAGGTGAACTTCCTTTTCAGAATGCACCTCATATGGCACCCCATTGTATTAATCTTGGCATTACCTTTCATGACCAACTGTGACAAATCTCAAAATGTGTCTGTAGCATGAAAGATGTCATTTTATTTCCATTAGGTTGAATTAATCCACCTGATCTTTCCTGCTGAGATTTATAGAAGGTAGTATATGGGAAAAACTCTAGCTACTTTAGACATGCAGAGTGGAATAGAATGGATTTTGTGGTACAGAAAGACTGCAAAACAGAAATTATCCTGAAATATATTAGAGTGTAAAAGAGATAGACTCATTCCTGGAATGCAAAATCTATTTTGGATTTCTGATACTCAGTATCTTGGATGTCTATCCTACTTAATATTAGTTTTTAGAACTTGGCTTGGACAGGGATTTACATATCAAGCAATATGAAGTCTTAAGAGCAAAAAATGTAGTTTTAAGAGCTGTTTTTCCATCTCACTTCTTTATAACAGTAGCACTGCAGATGAAGAATAGAATGAAAAGATGCTACAGTGGTTACACAGTAAACGGGAACCTGTTCACTTTGAAATTTGCTTTCTAAAAAGAAAAAAAAATAATAAAGAGAAACAACTTAGCCAGAAAAATGTATTTCTATTCTGAATGCTTTTCAAACTGTGAAAGTTCACACTCTATGTTTCTACCTGACAAATGTTGGAAGTAATTGCACTATAAATCTATTACAGATTATTCCACATGACCTTAGAGTGTGGTTCAAATGAAATTACTAATAATACAAATATTTTTTTCTCTGTTACTCTGTTTACAACACATGTATCTATATACTACCTTCTAAGTGTACATGATGGCTGTCAATCATCTGCAGGCCAGTTTCAAAAATATTACTAAATGTATATGTATTCTGTATTCTACAAAGTTTTGGCTTCCTGGATCATTTTACTTACATGTCTAAATGTGTCTTTCTATGTATTGTATTAGTATGCTCAGTATTCTTCATTTTTAATTTCATATGACTTACTTCATACAACCTCAGCTTATGGGACACCTTTGTCTGTTGATTTCACTTAATCCTTCATGCCTAATATTCTTGTCCTTATGGGCAGCTGCTAGGCTGGCTTTATACTTTGAAGGACAATTTTTTTGGCATAATTTTTGTAACCTGTTAATTGAAATTAATTTTCAGTGTTGTATTGGGTTTATGTGGTAAGTTTTAGATAGTAGAGGGGCTGTCACACCCGTTTCTGTGGACAGATCTGCTACTGGTCAAACCCAAGTTCAGTGACAATAGTGGCACTTTTGGGATAATATACTTAAGAAGGAGAAAAAAGCCCATGTGCAACAGCAGTTAGGAAAGAGGAATGAGCATAGGTGACAGAAACAACTGACATCAAGGTCGTTGAAGAAGCAAAGGGAAAAGGTGCTCCAGGCACCAGAGCCCATGGTGAGGACCACAGTGAGGCAGCTGTACCCCACAACACATGGAGGTCGATAGTGGATCAGATATCCATCCCCAGCCCATGGAGGACCCCATGCTAGAGCAGGTAGATGTCTGAAGGAGGCTGTGACCCCATGGGAAACCCATACTGGAACAGGCTTCTGGCAGGACATGTCACACCCATGGGTGACCCATGCTGGAGCAGTATGCTCCTGAAGGACTGTACCCCATGGAAGGGAACCATCAGAGGAAGAATGTGAAGAAGAAGTAGTGGCAGAGAGGACATGTGATGAACTGACCAAAATCCAAATTTGTCATCTTCCTCAGGTGCACTCAAGTGACGAAGGTAGAGAAACTGGGGGTGAAGTTGAGCCTGGAAAGAAGGGAGGAATAAGGGGAAGCTGATTTGTAGTTTTTCTTATTTCTCATTAACCTGCTCTGTTCATTTGCTAATAAAATAATTTCCCTAAGCTAGGTCCTTTTTGCCTGTGGTGGTAATTGCTGAGCGATCACCCTGTCCTTATCTTGACCCAGGAGCTTTTTACTGTATTTTTCTCACTCCGTCCTGTTGAGGGGGTGAAGTTATGGAGAAGGTTCATAGGCACCTTGCAGATAGCCAAGGTCAACTTACCACAAACAGTATTTCTTCATTTTATTTCAGTAGCAAGGAGAAGTCCCTCTCAGCTGAATGCCTTCCTAGAAATACTGTATTTTTCTATTTTTGAAGTTCACATTTTCATGTGGCTGAAGACTCAAAGAATGCATAATCTTTCATAAATGAAAGTGATATAAACAGACATGATTAAGAATTATTCTGGTAATAAAGAGAATCACAGGATGGTTGAGGTTGGAAAGTGCCTATCTCGTTGAATTCCTTGCTGCAGCAGGGCCACCTACAGCCAGCTGCCCAGGACCATGTGCAAACAGCTTTTGAATATCTCTTAAGGATATCTCCAACTGCCCTGAGAAAGCCCATTTAAAATGTAAGCAATTTCTAGAACATAGATTTGAACAGTGAGGAGTGATAAACAGTAAAATCAGGCCAACTTTATCTTCTTTATTCGCAAAGCAGAAGGTTATTGTAATGTGGCAATCTCATATCTAGCCTGCAAACCCACATGAACACTTTCAATGACTTTAGAGCAGAAATCACTGATACTGAAGAATTACACAGATTTCCAAACTGCCTCCCCTCTCCCAGTGTAATGACTTCTTTCCAGGGATAGGAGGATAACAATGAAAACCTCTTTTTAAATTTCTTCTTCCCCTCAGTATCTTCCTAATGTGCTTTGATTAAGACAATAGTGCAGTTGTGAAAGGGTTCCTCACTAGTTTAGTATCATTTAGCAGAACACAGAATGCAACTTCCCTGAATGACAGCACAATTCCATTACTGTAAAAGCTACTTGAGACGGGTTGCTGTGCATTGGGGACAGTGGTAGGGTGGAAAAATGCATATTTTTAATTCTTCATTAAGAAAATCTTTTACCCATGGTATTAAATATATATCTCCTAGAATAAATGAAATGAGGTCTGTAGCTATTGTGTTTGCCCTTCCTAGTGTAAAATATGCAATGTAGAATTGATGAGATCTGTATTCACATCTTTTTGAGGAAAGGCAGAGAACTGATCTTCCTTGAAACGCAAAAGAAAAAAGGCAGGCATGCTGATCCCCTTATTGGATGCAATAAGGAAGGACAGCTCCAGCATTAGGGAACCCAGAATTAGGGAACCCAGAATTAGAGTAGGCATTACCTTGGAAATTTCAATACTAGGATTCAATTTCCTGCTAAGCACCTGACTTCAGTCTGGGTGAACATCTGAAAACCATTTAGTCACACCCAACTTCCATGCTCTTTCAGTATATTTATAATTAAAGTATTATTACTCTGTAAGACTACAAACAAAAAGGGTTTTATTGGCTATTCAATGATAAAATACGTGAATAGGAGAAAGATGAGCAATGCACACCCACACTTGGCACAGAAGAATATGCTTCTATGTGGATTTTCTTCTTTTCAGTTTTAGAATAGGCCTGTTTTAGATTTTAATAGGATTTTTTTTAAACAAACTTGATTCATTATGCTTTTTTAAATTCTAAAAATTGCATTTCATCTTCCTGAGGCTTCTTATTTGTGAAAGTTTATTTGAGATCAAACCAGAAACTGATACATTTCACTGAAATAAAAGTTTTGAGAAAACGTGTTTATTGTTTTAATTGAAAGAACATATTTTAACCTTCATGGAATTTAAGAATTCCACCCCCCCTGCTTTATTCTGCAGTTCTTCATTCTATTGGAACATCCCATCTGTTTTACTACATTTAATGTTGAAGTCGATTTGTTTTACTAGTTATGTTAGTTTATTCACATTTTTCACATTATATGGATAGAAAATGGGAGGACAAAGGGATCTATTGCATTCCCTGCATATGGGTTTTTTCACCCCTTTCTGTGTCCCTAGAAAGGATGGCTGACAGGACAGGACAGTCTAATGCAGCAAATGCTTAGTGACATTGGTTTTCTATCTCTAGCCTCTTGGCTTGAGCATGTTTTTAAAATATTTTCTTTATTGCTTTATAACACTGTTTATCACCATAATAACTGATGTCTGCACAGCGTTCCTGCAGGAGTTTTGTAGATTGGAACTGGGAACAATGAGGAGAAGAAAGGTAAAAATTCTTATAATGCATGCAATTTCCACAGAAATTCAGCTCTGATACTCAACTGAAATTGTTCTACTACTCCTAGTTGTGTTATTTTTTCAGGAAGAATAATTGGCTTGCCAAAGGTCTGACAGAAGATCAGTGGCATGGTTAAAAACAATCTGCAAGTCCTCTTAGTCAATGCCTTCCCCACATAGTTTCTCATTGAAGTCTACTTTTTATATTAATAACTGGTTTTATAGTTCTATTTATTGCTTTTGTAAGCCCCAATAAGTTACCAGTGTTGGATGTTTGTTTTTATTTTATCCATTTGTAATATGCACTTCTGGCATACCACTGAAATTAAGGAAAGCAATTCTACTCCAATGCTACTTGTCATAATTAAATCTGTACACTACAATGGCAGAGGGGAAATGACATGGCCCAGATCACATCATATGCATAATGGTAAAATCTCTTCATCCAAAATGGACAGCCCTGTTCCCAATTACTGTGTGAAACAAGTTCCAGGCCTTGTGCCCTACACTGAGTTCATATAAAACAGAAGTGGCTGCAGCAGCAGAACCCACAGCAGGACACAGTCTCTGGGATGGCAAAGGCACTCCTGAGGGAGATCTGAATTCAGGATGCTACTCCCGACTCAGAAAATCAAAGATCTGACTGCAGGTCTTTGTCTCTTCAGCTGAATATCCTCATTTTGGACCATTTGCTATAATGAGATACTTTTTTGTATGAAAGTCCTCACATCTTATTGTATGAGACTGTGACAGGGATGCTCTAGGAACACTTGCCACATCTCACTTGAAGGCAAACTGGTTAAGGAATAGTGCACTGCTCAGGGATGCTCTATGGTTCAGTGTCCAAGCAGTTTGGCCTTTAAAAACCTATTTCAAAATATGACAAAAAAATACAGATAGATTTTCAAAAGGGATTTAACAGTCTCAATCATAAGAAAATTATGTGCTTGAGTATCAAAATTGGCAATGAGGAGTCTAATAGTCTCTTAAAATACTAAGCCTTCAGATCCTCTATGGTGTGAAATAGGAATCCTAGTGGTTGTAAGACACATCTATAGAATAAGTGAAGCAGGTAATGACAAAAGTGTCAAGTATCTGAACACCTGTGTTCAGTTTGTTAATGGTTTACCTCTATTTTCTCTCACCTTTTTGGTGTTGGACTTTTTAAGATTTTTTGAGGGGAAGGAAGAGTTAAATAGTAAAAGGATACAAAAAATATCCTAATGAAAGTACATTATACAGTTATCTGGGATAAAATTCAGCATATGTGTATAGAAAATGTTCAATAGGAAGGTGATTGCTTTACATCTTCATTTAGTGTGATTTGACACCACTGTGTGAATAAAGGTACATGGAGAAGTAACAAAAATTCAATATGCTTTACAGTGGGTAATCCATATTGGGCAGATATACCTCTTAGGGGGCAAAAACTCCAAGAGAAATAAAAAAATTCTTCTTCTAAGAGACACAAATTTGTTGGACTACAGACATGAAACATTTGAGTTTCTAGGATGTTGTTCATTTTCTTCTATGTAACTCATAAATAAAATAAATGTTTTTTGATTTGTAAGTAGAGTGTCTATATTGCTACAATAAAAGCAAGAAGGTTATTTGTGGTTGTGAGAGCCAATACTCAAATATATTAACATTAAATGAAATAAAGAAAAGACAGGATAATAAAAACAGAATAAGAACTTTTAGTTATTTAAAACAATTTCCCTTACATTAACGCTGTGCAAATATTAAGAGGCCCAAAAGGATAAAAAGAAATAAATTGAAATATCTTCTTTCTTTGAAATATGAAAAAGATCATAATTTGGAATCTCTATTTAAATTTCTTTGACTTGGCAAGTTTTTGCTTATAATAGGAAGTTTTGTGACCCATATGCATAATCTTTAGCATATCTTTTGAAAAAACAAACCAACACCCCCTTAATATCTTAACATGAATTATATTAATACCAACATTGAATTAATATCAAATTATTGTAACCTACTGGTGGCTCATATGCTGTTTATAGTTGCACACACACAGAGAAATCCTGAACTATGACAAACATATGCTATGCTGATGAGGTGGATCATTAGAACTTTACAAACAAGAGATTTGATTCCAATGTAGTGTTGCCCTTGAACAAAGAGTAAGTATGAATAAAAGCATTTTGTGGATATGATACTATATCCACTGTAGGGAAAAGTCCATGGTCAACCATGGTTTTATCTGGGCTGCCAAACAAATTTCTTCAATGGATAACATGTGGAAGAGGTGTGGAAGAGAGGAGGCTGCATAAGAGTGACGTACGCATTTTTAAAATTTAAACATTAAAATTTAAAATCTAAGCATTTTAAAAACATCTTTTACCCAGAACATAATTAGTGTGCTCATGCAGGTACAAATCCTGGGAAATGTTGCTGCTCCCACTGCCTTCAACAGACTGACTTGTGCAAGGTCATGAAACAAATCACTGTCAGAATTTGCATCATAACTGCAAGGTCAAGTTCATGGTCCTTACCTTGGATCTGACAGCTTTTCAAACTCTTTACATGCTAACCACTTATGAAATTATGAAGAGCTAAATAGACTGCATTCGTTAAGAAGGATGAATTTTCTCTTTTTTGATTCTCATTTTGTGGATACGAGCACAGGAATGAAATTGTATTCTTGCAAGCAATATATCTTAATTAAAGACAATTCTTTCAAAAAGGTAGAACCAACAAATTAATTTAAAACAATGAATAATAATTTGATTTAATATTTTTCTTCAACCATGGAAATCAGACCTATTATAATGGTATTAAAATTAAGAATCCGCCATGAGTGATTCATTCTGGGAAAATAAATCACCAGAACAGACATCTAAAAAAAAAATTGTCTGAAAATGGAGGAATTTGACCACTCTATCAACCTCTGACCTGTAGTTGTTCAACCTCAGTTGACAAGGTGGTCACTCACTCTCCCCACCAGTAGAATCAGGGAGAGAATCAGAAAGCCAAAACTGAGAAAACACAGGTTGAGATAAAGACAGTTTAATAGGTAAAGAAAAAGCCAAACACTCAAGCAAAGCAAACCAAGGAATTTATGCATCACCTCCCATGTCAGGCAAGTGTTTGACCATCTCCAGGAAAGCAGGGTCCCATCACATGCAATGATAACTTAAAGGAACATCATCCCTTTAAATGTGACCCACTTCCATCTTCTCCCCCAGATTTGTATGTCAAACATGCTGCCATATGATATGTGATATGCTCTGGGTCATTTAGCATCAGCTGTCCTGGCTGTGTCCCCTCCCAAATCCTTGTGCACCCCATCCTCCTTACTGGTGGGGTTGGTAAGGAGCAGAAGAGGCCTTGGTTCTGTGTAAGAAAAGCTCAGTCACAATGAAAACATCCCTGGGTTACCAGCACAGTTTTCATCATGAACCCAAGACACAGTCCAATATTAGGTACTGTGAAGAGTGAAGAAAATTACTTGTATCTCAGTCTAGAAATTAGCAAACATTCCCAGTCCAGACTAGGAATTACTGGTGTCGTGTGGAAGTTGGAGGGTGATATATATTTTTATGACATTCCAGTTCTGAGACACTCCGCAATGAATACACTATCTTTTTGGGATAAGAGTAATATTACTATAATCTCATAAAACACTATAGCACTAGCAAAATATGCTGTACTTCATATGAGCTTCATTCACACTGAGGCCTCAGAACTTTTTGCAGTCACTGAAGATGAGAGCTGGAGGGTAAAAGATGACAGGAAATTTTTAGTACGTGCATGTAGTTGTCAATGTGCGTGACACAGATAGAAATTAAGTATTTCTCTTTTTACAATATAAATAGAATAACCTCCTATTAAAATTATGGCCAAAACATGTTTTAAAATAACCTATGAAACATCAACACATTTATTTTTGTAAGTTATTAATACTATGGGCTCAGCTCTTTGCTGGCAGTTACACCAATCCGCTTAGGACATCTGCACTACTGGATATCCAGTTGGAGATGGCAGATACAGTTCATGACATAGGGAAGACCTTTCTATCTATACTTGCATTTGAGTAAACAAGCATTATACCTTACAATATTCCAAATGACATTACCTAGAGATTCCCTAGATGGGAACAAGTGCATCAGGCCCTACTGTCTGAATCACTCTATTCTTCACTGGCTGTATTAACTGGAGATTGGGTCTCATTTCAGACAGTGCAGGCTGTCCCACCTGATCTCAATTAGGTACTGTGAAGACTGAGTAACTCCTACAACATCTGTGTCATATCTGGAAGCCCCATTGGTTTGTTTATATACTCTACAATATCTTAATTGAAAGTAGGTGTCTGTACTTTGTAAACAGCATCCCTTCTCTAGGGTTTGGTTCGCTGAACAGCTCTCTAAGAAATTTTGGGAATATTGACTGTATCCCCACAGCCTAACACATCTTTGTACAGACATCACACACTTAAACACTCACATAAATGAGCCTACATTTAGCTATTTTAAATTTAACATTAATTCCAGCATAGAAAATACATCAGCTTGTTTCCAAAATTCCAGACTGAGGTATGTAATATACATACATATTGTAAGTATCACAGTAGTGTAGTCTAAAATTATGAGCCTGATCATTCACCTTGTCCACTTGAGTGCCACAGAAAGAGGATATCCATTTCTCCCCTAATGAATCCACTACTAAGGCTTACTGGCATATTTGTGGATACCACTTCCTGCTAGACAATCCATATATCTACTGCTTTGAAGAGAGTCAATAATAATGGCAGAAGAGGCCAGCACTCAATAATACTCAGTAATACTGACACATTCAAGGGAGGACCTGAAAAGGCCAATGTGAGTTTGAGAGCAAGAAGTCTTCTTGTACAGGGAACCAAGTGAAAAGATAGAGTACCTGTCACTATACGACATACATTTCATCCCGGGAAGATTAAAAAACTCATTATCTTTTTCCAGTAGAATTTTTTTTTTCTTATAATACATCCAATCTATGATTAAAAATAGATCTTAAGAGCAAACACACCCCAAGTAGTATCCCCTGACCTTCATTCCACCCAGCATTCCAGGAGTCACACAAGATACTGTACAAAGTGTGTCTCTTGCCTCATTCTGAAGTACTCCACCAAAATAGAAAAGGTGAAGTCTAAGAAGTTTTTTCTTCATTTAATAGAGGCCCCCAATACAGGTTCTCCCTCTCAGACCACAAATTACTCTGAAAAATGCAGAAAGAAACCAGTCAAAAAGAAACACCCTTTCAATTTGATCTCTAAATCAAATTAGTGGATTGTCTGAACAAGAATTTAGACAGAATTGTCCAGAGAGCTAACATCAAAGCATTTTGTTTCTGAACCCCATACCTGTTGCAGAGCCTAATTTGGAGATGACCCAACTCATTTTTTTCAGACAAATACACATATTGAATACAGTGAATCAATCATCTGCAGGTCCTTTGAACTCCATCGATTCCAGGGTTGAACAGAGGATGCTCCCAGACTCTTTATAGAATCAAGAGCACTTCTGGAGATGATATATTTTCTTTTTACTTGGAAGCATTTGTTTGGAAGAATGGCCACTAAAAGACCACAGCTTCTCTCTTCAGAATTACTGCAACTTAGCTTATGGTGATTATAAGGGTTCTTTTGGTCTGAGGTTTGTAAGATTGAAATGGACTCTTGAAAATAACTTGTCTTGCATTTTTAGAGAGAATAGTCTCTCAGGAAAGAGAGAGAGAGAGGTCAAATCGTGACCAGCTGCCTGCAGAATTAATTCCTGGCCATGGAGCCCTTTTCTCTGTCCTTTTTAGATCTCTTTCAGTTCACAGATGCATGTCCCCTCTGTGCTTGTCTAAAAAGTTTATGAAAGCAGCTTAAGCCTAGCAACATGTGCAGGGCAAAAGAAGAAAGCAAATATATTTTCTATGAACTTTCTACAAGTTCTGAGAGCTGTGCTCTGATGAGGTTCAGAAGTCAGTGTCTGATCAGTAAGACAATACCTGCTCAGACTGCGCTACAGGAATGAGAAGAGCAGGTAGTCAAAGAAAGATGACAGCATGGGCATCAGATTTGTGTAGCTTGGGAATATTTTGAATCCCAGTACATGCCCTTTCAGTTTGAGGATTTTCTAACTCTATGTTCTTGCACAGCAGCTGCCAGCAATCTTAAGAGCTGTTCAGAAAATTTGTGTAGGCCAGAATGAATTTTATGATTGCTGAGATAAAAATATGAGAAGTATAGTAGTGTGATGAATCAGGAAAAAACCTGTGGGTAGGTGGGAGTAATAGCTATAAAGGACAATGGGACATAGAACTGTGTTGAGGATGCAAGATCAGAGGGGTCACCCTGAGGCTCACATGCAGATTTTTATTTGGGTTAATAGTCCCAGACTGCATTTTTAGCAGCACTGTTAGAGTGCAGACTCCATGATAAAGGAAGGGGGATAAAATATCTGAAGGGCAATGTGACAGGATGGAAGATGATAGAGAAAAGGGGTACAGCCATTATAGTCATAACAGTCCATGCAGATGATTCTTAATTGACCATCATAGGGAGGGAGGACTCAGATTCTGAGAATAAGAGCCTGGCCCATGATCTTTCTGTGGTACAGGAAGAATTCCCCACAGCAATCCCTTCTTTGGGGGTAGTATCCCACAAGACTGGCAAGACACAGCATGTCACTTGTGCCAAAGCTGTGAGACTACATGGTTTTAAGGAGCAGCACAAAGAGTGCACAGGCTTTCTTTTCTACTACATGGAATCAAATAAACTTAGAGCAATGAGGGCAGACAGAATTATCAGGATAACTCTGAAGGTGAGGATCTGTACTGGACAGTGGCCCTGTAAGGCCTGGGAATGGACATTTTTTGTAGCTTTTCAATAAACCATTCTCCTTACACCTTTCCATATTCATTACTTAGAGAATAGTGTCCCAAAATTTGGCCCTGAAAGTATTTGCTGGCACTCAGCCATATGATAACATACGTTTAGATAGCTGGATAGTGGTAGTACTTCCCCATCATTCAGAGGAAGAAGTTCTCCAAACATTCTCCAAAGTCAGATAACAATTTCCTGGTAAATATGCAATACATTGGGATTTTTTATTTGTGTTTTTCTGTGGGTTTTTTTTTTTAATTGTGGATTTATTTGGTTTTTTTTAATTGTGTTGCAGGTTTTTTTCTCACACCTTTTGAGGCAAATTAAACACAGGTTCATGCTTGAGTATAAAGGGATTTATCCTGCAATGCATGGAGCAGAGCTCCCCCACCCTTCCTGGCTCAACAAACAGGCAGCAAAATTGTGACAAAAGCCAATTCTTTGTGTATGCTTGCACCTGCACCAGTTATACTGTTACAAATTGTTACCGTGGTACTGCTCCTCCTTTCTGCAAGTGAATTTACGCTGTCCTGTACAAAATAGCATACCCTGTGGCATTGCCACCTCCACCCAGTTAAACCAGGTAGTGTAGCCAGACCTTCCTGTCTGATAAACTGAGTAGTTCTTAAACCCCAGATTATTACCCCTGAGAGTTACAGTCTGAATTTCCCCTTCATTCCTCCCTTTTGTGATACTTATTATTCACATACATTACTGTAAGTATTTCAAATTCTTCTTTATGCTTATTAGCCATTTCCATTTATAAAATCGTTTGTTTTGCATTACTTTGGGTTATTTCTTTTATTTCCTTCTTAATTTGTTTACAGCCCATTTTGAGACAACATAGTGCATCCACATGTAAGTTACTACAATGACTAGTAATAGAACAATGCTCCACTTGAAAACTACTGTTCTATTCTATACCACTGACTCCTAAAGGCTTTTAGCGTTTTTATATATTTGTAGATTTTTAATATACGTAGGGGAGAGAAAAAGAATAAACAAAAGATATTACCACATGGTGGTTTCCTGTGGTATTCCACTGGTCGTTCTTCATCCTGGTCTTTGGTGGTGGGGTCGCTCTTCTGGAGGTACCATTTTTTTATATAGTCCAATCCCAAGGAGCAGATGCCTTTCCCATGACTTGAGATGGCACATGCCTAAGCATTTCCTTCCTTTCTCTCAGTTTTCCATGGTCACATTTTGTCTGGATGTTAACCAAAACTTTACCTCTATTAGGCCTGGAAATACCTTTTCCCTGCTCTGCCATCTGCACTTATGTCAAGTTCCATTGTGATGGATTATCTTATGGGGACAGTGTTTTGAGACATATGACTTCTAAATTTCTCACAGGTATTTCCAGACCTGACCTGCAGAGCAACAAACCTTGAATGCCTACCATGAATCAGTATAGACATTGACACCTTTTCTTATGTGCAGGGTCATGTTTAAGTGAGTACAATGATCTCAGTAGCTTGGGCACTTGAAATTGTAGGGAAGGAAAATATTTTGAGAATTTTGAACTGGGAAAAAACAGAACATCCTGAAACTAGTCTGCCTCAGCTGTCTGTAAGGAGGAAGAGACCTGGATTGACTTGGACAGCAGAGATTCTGGAGTCAGTTGACATTTTCAGGTGGAAGTTATATGAAGCAGATACTTGATCTTTTGCTTGCAGAATTGCAGCTTCTTTTGGGATGGTTTGTGTCCTTTATTCGCCAAAGCACACAGAAGATGGCACATGTATTTCTGGGAAGCCTCCAAAGAGGAAAAACTACAAGAACATTGTCCATATACTGAACCAAGAATGAGGAGCGTAACACAAACTAGGTCTCACTTTAAGCACAGAAAGAAAAAAGTACAGGATTCACAGTATCTTTGAGGAAGTCTAGTCTAGATGTACTATTGTCTTGGTAAATAAAGGTAAACAAAAAATGTAAATTGAGGTATAGGTAGACAGAGAGATAAGGTAGAAGACAGGTCAATAACATCAAAATTAGGATTACTGAGATGGAGCTTGGAATAGTCCCAGGGTTAGGAAAAACTGGGTGACTCATGATAATAAAAGCATTGACTTTTCACAGATCTTGGACCAGTCTCCAGATTTGTCTTTCTTGCTCATCAAATTTTCCATCTTTCTTTGGTGGTGTGTTAGAGTGACCATGAAAGGCCTAATACCTGACACCATAGAGAAAATAGCCATCAGGATGCTGCTGTGTTGGATGGAACAGGAACAAATAGATAATAGCAGAAAGAAAATCTTTTACATATCTTCAGGAATAAGAGAGCTATCTCTCTCTATTTACCTCTTTCAAATGGTCAAGAAACAACACATTGCTACATCTTATTCAGCACTATTAATTTATGCTTAAATTAACATTTCTGGATGACCCTGTTGTAGAGAAGTTGTTAATAACTTCAGAAATAACTGTATCAGCCTTACTGATTACTATCTGTATTAGATAGCTAGCGAAAGGAGACCTGACCTTCTGACTAGATAGATACTAACTTTTCACTAGACAACATGTAAATTACAAGAGACATGCCTCTACCTTAAGTTTCAAGAAAAGTACGCTGTCAAATAGAATTTTTTGCACTTTTCATGCCAGGAAAAGAAAAAAAAAAAAAGAAAA